>CM061045.1:9268022-9513022 GCA_030762985.1 Adelphocoris suturalis | reverse complement strand
AATGGTAGGCAGTATGTTTATTATGGTAATGAAACCTTCTGTTCCTTCATATTTACAGACGAATCCTACTTTCCATCCGGTTTTGCTCCAATAAGTCAGCAGTGATGCTGTTGAATCACAATGAGCTGTATTACGACGGATCACACCACTGAGTTGTGGCACGAGACGGTCATTCTTTTCACTTATCTAGCATTGTGCATTCGTTTCTATCAGTAATCAGTTAGGTCTCATTTACTCGTCCTAGCAGTCGCTAGTTTTATCATTTTTGTGTAGGTACTCGTACATTCCATTGAACTTCTCTTCTTGAGTATCGTCGTTATGTGACCAGTGATTGAAGGGGTATTGCTTTTCTCCTGTCGGTCTAATCAAATTAGATTCCGTTTTACAGTAAATACACCAGGTAAAATGAAAGCGTTGATCATTCAAGTTCCGATCACATTAAAATGTTCTCACCTTTCGAATCAAGACCATTAGGAATTATCATTTGGTGACTAAAGGGGGCAGAATTGTTTAGGTTAATTTATATTACCACAATCATCTTCGTATTATGTGCGCTAATGGTTCTAACAGTGATGAAATTCATAATGTAGGTTTTAATATCGAGCTAACCCGTTCAAGTTTTCAAAACATCGATGACAGCCATAACGAATTGACGGGAGATCATTCTCCTTCGATATTGATTGGTAAATATATCGCGAAACACCTGTATCAAAGTTTTGTCTGAGCATGCACACACGCTAAAATGATCAATCAACGATTATGAAGATACTAACCCGAACAGTCTCTGAAAAGAACGAAATCAAGTTTTGCGCAAGCACATTAGTAATAATGCGAATGCGATGAAATCCAAAACGCTCGCATAATAGTGTGTGGATGCCGAACTCGATTCCCCCATCGGCGCGTCCTCGACAGAAATATGTTTGAATAACTAGGTAGACCTGGTAATTGTGATATGCATGTTCTATGGAGTCTCTGAGCGGCTAACAAGGCAGAAATGGAATCTCCCTATTTTAAAGTATTTTGTACGGTATGTACTGACTAATTTCTTCCTTTGCTGCTTTATGCTTAATTATTTTCCGTGAATGCAGCTATTCCAATCATTAGAAATATTATCGACATTTATGTGTCGAACTACTCGTGTATATTGACATTTCACAAATGGGATTATTTGTTTACTCCAAGATAGTTTAATCTGAATCCCTTCGTTATTAGGCTTTTAGTCATCTCCGGAGTGGCATCATTCGATCCAGTACATTCACATGGAAACCGTTCCCCTGAGTCAAGAAAAGTCATTCTATCATGGCAAAGCTCAAACTTGGTAAAATCATTTACATATTTCAACAATTAAGGGAGGTTGCCTGCAGAAGTCAGTGGATAGTCTGTACTGCGAAGGTGTGACAGTCTTGAGGCAGGAGGCGAGACGTTGGCGAGGGTCAGTCTCCTTGGTCTCGTTAGGTAACCAGAAAGGAGCCCTATCCACTTATTAATTATTTATTTTTTCGTTTTCTCTTAATGTTGTGCCTCTTCATCATTAAAAAAGATCTATTGTTGAAGGAAAAAAATGGAGGGGGGAACTTGTGTGTTATGTGCGTCGGTACTTCAGCTCCAACGGATGGAATTGGCGTTGGGGACCAGCCGAAGAATATTTTAAGTAAACTGCTAGGCTGAGTTGTTCAAGGATTGCAATGAACTTGATATGGGTTAGAACGTTCAAGATCTATTACTGCCCATATATTTACATCTAGGTTCGTTCGTGTAATGGTAATTGATTGTGGCATTTCGCGGCTAGGAAGTCGTGATGGAGAAGTGAGTAATGCACATGTTCGTCTATGGTGTACATAAAATGTTATGTTTAATGCAATGGGTGCGGCTGCATATTGAAATTGTTTACTCACTCAAGTTCATTCGATCCAGTACGCAATTAATAAGTACCTGCCATTATTGGTGAGTGTTTGCTCGCTTTTCGCCCTCCCTCTCTTTAGGAAAGTGTCCACGCTACTTCATACAAAAGTTTCCATCAAACTAAAATAAGTTCCGCCACTACATCTAATATTGAAGCAGATCAAACCCAAATGATTTCCAAGCCAAACACTTTTCACAGAGCAGGTCCTCATTAGGTACATCGAGTTCGTAAATGTGAGTGATACAAGAAAACAACATCTCGTTTTGTCAGTCTTCATCTAACTTTCACAGCCTGAGCTAACGAAATTCTTGATGGGCATAGTCTTATCAAAATTATATGAAAATGTAAGTCAGTATGGTTGGTAGAAAATGTGGAGAAGGGTCGAAGGTGCGGGGGACGGTAAGAAATAGGTGGGTATCACTGAAAGTTAATTTTAATTTTTAAGCCTGTTAATGAACTTTTCAACCTTTTAGGAACCCCATCACGACCCTATCAGGTCCCTTCTTGTGAAAGCAAGGTGGGAGCAAGCATTTTGGTTATACTTTCATTCCCCTTCTTTAATTTTTCGTCCCTCGTTATTCTCCGACTACGTAATTACAATTCTAAAGTCGGGCATTTAGAACGGGGATACTACATTAAACTCTAATTCACTTTGATTAACAGTGACGTGTTAAAAACTTTTTCCTTTTTTTCTGGACCATGTTTCATCAAGACCCTTTTGATACCTTTTCCTGAATAATTAATGTGTGCAAAGGTTTTGTTTTGCTTAATCCCTGATGAAATAAAATCCATCATATCTATTTCAGGGCAACATGATAGACTCCTATTGAACTACGCTTCGGATCAGAACTACAAGTTTTCAATAAAATGAAACTGGTTGAGTAACGGGAGACAGTATGAAACACACCCGTGAAAGTATTGAAATACAGGTTGACTGCGACGGAATATTACGGTTTAGGTCTATAAGTTGACACCTAGTGGTAGCTTTCGATTATGGGTATGATATACAGTGGGAATAACGGAGGCTGGGGATTGGGTTCCCGCCTTACATTGCATCAACCTAAATCAAGCTAAGCGAGTGTAGCTTAGTTGGCCACCTAATATTGGTAGAACACCTGGTCCCTGTTCTGAACAGTGTGTATCAGGCTTTCAAGATTTGTTATTTGGTTGGATAAGCGCTGAGATGAGATAACTTAGGTAGAGAACTTATTACGGTTTACCAAAATGCATTGCAAAATTCAAACTTTTAGTATCATAATGTATTGTAATTCGGTAAAATTTTACAAAGGTTTGTTCATATTCAGATATGACGAACCAACAAAATACATACTTTTTGTACTTATGGATTAACGAAACAAGCTACAAACAACGAACAACTAACAGAAACAAACATACATTTTTTCCTTACTGAATTCTAGTTGATAGTATTTTGTCGGTGTTATGAAGTTGGTTCAGGGGGGTCTTGTTTTTGTTTCTTAATGCCACGTTTTGTTCTAATTTTTACTATTGCTTTTATTTGCCTTTTTACAGCCATAATTTTGCTGATATATTTTAATTCTTAGAGAAGTAGTTTTTTCTCTATCTGAGTGAAAAATCGATTTATACTATATATTGGAAATTTTATAAACTTCTCAAACATTGAATAATATTTCAGGTTAAAAGTAAGTGAATATTTAGTATGAGCCAATCCATTTTCTTATAGAACACGGATTTCATAGAATTCTTATGAAACAATTCTCAAAAGATAGCTTTCGATGTCCCAATCAAAATTCCTCATGGCTCAGGAGTATTGTATTTTGAGTTGTAACCGATTTAAGTGATGGAAATTGTATACACAAGTAACTCCCCACCGAATCTACAAAATCGAGTCCCCCGAACGGAGGGGAAGAGAGAAGGGTATTGGGGTCGGTGATTGCAACTTTTTTCCATTACTTTGCCGAGTGACATCTTATTTCAAATATTTTCAGCACTGAACCAGATGGTAAAGCCAAAATTGTGATATCTTATTCGGTTCAAAGATGGTCACTCTTAGAAAAACGCTGCAAATTATTTCACAAAGGTTTATTATTTTTTCAATTGAGTATGATCGTAGTTTTAGTTGGCTAGCGTACGTCATAAGGCCCGTCCAGACTCCTCGGCGTGTCCTACTTCGAGTTGCCACAACCTATACTTCTATAATTATATACGCATGTTTATATTTCTCGATTTGAGCTCCTATCTATTCAAATAGTTATTGCCTTAATAATATCATTATCTAAGTACGTACGAAAAGTCGAGATGATATGTTATTAAATATGTGTAGGAAAAGCTTTGGTATTAACACACAAACATGACCTTGAAAAAAACATATTCATGCCTCGAAGGAACGCCGGCGCCGTACCCACCACAAGGTGCCGCGGCGCCGGCGCCTGCTCTCACTCCGCCTCCTCAAGAGGCTCGACCACCCAGCACAGCCCCATAAATTCTCTCCGCCTCATAATGTTCTTCCCCAAATAGCAAGGTAAAAGTAAAATTGACCAAATCAAACCAAAATTTACCCCATGCCTATAGAAAGTTTAACGATGATTCCAAAAATGTGGTCAAAAGTTGAAATAAAAACAAGTAAAATGGAGAAATCAGATTTAAAAGAGGGAAAAAACAGTTTCCTGAAGAAAAACCCCCTTTGAAAACCCCCTTTATCTCCCTTCAGCTCATCGTGGAGGTGGTTAAATTCACCCAAATTTTGCCTCCTTGTCAATATCGGGTTCATCCAGAACATTCGTCGTTTCCTTCTCATCCGAAGGAAATTTACGACAGCATTATCCAGCAAATAATAACTATCTACGTCGTCCATTTTACCAAAAATAAATGCAGTCACTGACCTACTCACCACCACAGACTTCGCGCGACTAAGTCGCCTCCAATGGAGGAGCTCAGTCGCTTCCCCAGTCGCCTCGCGGAAGTCGCATAGTCGCTTAGTCGCTAAGTCGCTTCCAGTGGAGGACCAGGCTTAGTCTGAGAACGGAAGAAGATATCGAAATTCTGGCTCCACCATCTTGATCAGTGATAAACAAATCTTTAAGATAAGAGGAATGAAAAAAAAAAAAAAAAATCCAAGTACCTGCCCAAGTTTCCCCTACCCTTATGTAGTCAAAAAAATGTATGGATTTTTTCCTGATTTTTGTTTATTTTTCTTCTTAAAACTTAGTACCTACTTATTAGGTACGACAAAAACCTCCATCAAGTTTCACTTAGATTTGTATCTCAAAAAGTTTGGAAAAAAGTTCGGGGAGGGGTGGGGGGTTACTTTTGTATACAATTACCAGCACTTAAATCAGGTATAACTCAAATTCTGGACAATATGTTTTTAAGCCCATGTAGGCTTTTCATTAGGGTATCGGAAGCTATCTTGTAATCATAGCACCATTAGATATTTATGCAACCCGAATTCCATAAATAAAGTGTGGGGTACTTTGGTCTGGTAAGTTTTTTTCCCTCCGCACATCTTGGAACTTATTACTCTTTTTTACCTCAATTCTATTCTTGTTATTAGCGACTTGGTGCAATGATCAGCTAATGATCAGCTATTATTTTTAGCGCGAGTTTCGAAACTCTGGTTATAATTTAACTCGCTAGTGAACATTTGATTAAATGGCACCCATATTGTATTTTAAGGTCTAGCGGTTAAAATTTGTCTATTTCGGGGCCTCTGAAGCTATGTCTTATACTGCCGTCCTAAGCGAAAAAGTAGTAAGTGATTTTTTGACCAAAATGAGTTAATGGTACCCCCCTGTTTTAGGGGGGGTTTTCTACCGATTTTTGGAGTCCCAGAGTCGTATCTGCACGGGAAATGCCTCAAACAAGCGTACGAATAATCGGCTTAGTGATGATTTCATTGGTTTTGCTTAGCCAATATTCGTAAGTATACTTTTCAGAGGAAGAAAATTCGTATCTGGCACCGGATACGATTTACTCGCTTCTTATTTCGCACATACGGATTCTCTTGTTCTTAAAAGTCAGATACGGATTTCAAGCTTAGTATTTTGGCACTCCTGGAGTCACTTACGATTCTTGGGAACCCTCTTGAATGTGCGTTTCGTGCTGCCCACAAAACAGGAGGGAATAGGGACGTCCTTCGAGCATAATTTTTAAGCAAATATTATAAAATTCCCTAATCTTGGGCACACAGGGTAGCTCACTCTCGACAAACGTTTGAACTTCATATGATGCCAGATACAATAAGCCGAAAACAGCGTGCGAAAATTTGGACCCTTCTGTTTTATGTTCCCGGTACTCTTTCGTTAGCCCAAGATTGAATTTTCCTATAACAGCTTTGAGTAAGGTGAAACTTGCATCCTTTCATCTGTAAGGAAGACCCCGTACTTTCCCTGTTCATTGTCGTTATTTCATGGAAATACGGTACCTAAGAGCGCCCAATCAGTGATCGTCGCACTGGATTAGGCTTGCCCAGATTACCCTCGCCACGCCCAGCTGACGTATAACCCAATAACGGCGAGGATGTACAGAAACCAAAGTACTTACGTTGCTTTACGGTTACCCGCATTTATCCTGCTGTTAGTAATTCTAAGTACCTATCCCTATTGGTCTGGTGCGGAAGAACAAAGGCCTTTTTTTTCTAATTATTTTTACAGAGTGGACTCCCTTATATATATGCCAATTCTACATAGGTATACGATTTTCAAGATTTTATTTAGTGTGTCCAGGACAGTAGAAAGAATGCTGTAGTCAAAGAAATAACCGTTAATGATTTCACTGTGTGGAGAGATTTTTCTTCCAATCAGAAAATTAATTCGGTAACTCCAAAGAGCCATATCTCCGCGATATTGTCCAGATTTCAGCGCCTAGAGGCAAATATACGTTGAAATATAAAACGGATTTCATTGAACTCGATTTCCTTTAAAAGAAAAAAAAGCTTCAAAAGGGATTCCCAATTCTGGAAAAGGTTACTAAGCCTCGTGGAATCGACAGTGGAAGAAGAGATGCCATTCTAGCACGCTTATGTGAAGAAAAAAAATGCCATTACCCCCCTTCTAGAGCGGAGTTTTGGAAAAATTTACCTTGTGGGGGTAACGAACCCGAAAATGATATTGCCATATACAGGGTGTCTCAACTAAAGTTCCCGTAATTTCAGGGATCGATTTTAGAGCTTCTTTCTGATCGAAAGTTCCTCATAGAGATTTCTTATGAAACTCTTAGTTTTCGAGTAATTTAATTTCTAAGATTTTTTTTCGTATTTTCGACCTTTTGTCACTAAAATGATCATAACTCTCTCAATTTGCTCAAATTCAAATTTGAGGATACCATTGGAAAGAGTATTAAATTTCCTATCGGATAGATGCCTGAGCGTTTTTAAGACTCAAGGTTTGAGACATGAAAAAGCCCTCGGAAAAGCAAATTTGACCTAATTTGCGAAACCTGTCTTTTCAATCGGAAATTGAACTATGAGAAACAATATTTTTTCATAATGCAAGAATTGTGAAAACTGCGCTGAAATCTCACCTTCCCAACGGTGTAGTCAATTTTACTTTTACATTGTTAATTAGGGGGAAAAAAACTATGTTGAATGTCGAAAAACATTGGGTTTTTTTTTTTTTTTTTTTTTTTTTTTTTTTTTTTTTTTGTTCCAATGAAATCGAGGGTTTTCTTGAAAAACGACCTTCTATGAAAATACGAGTTTGGGGTCGATTTCTAGGTATTTTTTACGCTGAATCGAATGATAATACTTGCATATATCTCCCCAACCCCGTTGTAACCGAGTTTTACACGTTCTCACAAATTTAAGATCATTCGTTATGATACATTTTATGTGTTTTTGGGGTGAAACTTGTAAGCTAAAGTGTAAAACTCGGTTATAAGGGGGTTGGGTAAATATTCAAGTGTTACCACTCGATTCAGCGTGAAAAAATACGTAGAAACAGACCCCGAACTTGAATTTTCATAGAAGGTCAGTTTTCAAGAAAACCCTCGATTTCATTGGAAAAACAATGTTTTTCAACACTGAAACGTAGTTTCCTCCCCTAATTAGCTATGTAAATAGTGTAATGTATATGAATACCTACTAAAGTCCTGTACTGAACCTGTCACTATCTCATTGTGTACCTACCTGCACACCAACAATAATTACTGTGAGGCTATTTTTAATTATTCCATTCATTCTAATCATCTGTTTCGATACAAAACAACACGTACAATTTTTCAGCTCAGTATAATTCAAATCATGCAAGTGCATATGGCTAGAGTAGCGAATCATAAACTGCAATTTGCTAGTCAGATACTCGTATCTATAGCTGATACGTAGAAAACACTAAGTAAACTGCAGATACGAGTTTCGTGCTTCGTAAATTATCCTCAATGTCAGTCAACAATACGAGACTAAAATTTGCACGGCGTTTTTTGCTATTTTACGATGGAAAAATTCAATTTTTGACATCGCCAATCGATTCAGCAAGAAATTTTCTACAAGGAGAATGTTCAAGTTCAAGATTATTTTGGAAACTAACGCCAATATCAACGAATTTCGACGCAAAACCTATTTGGTCGATTTCCCAAAAATTAGATTTTCGCACATACGACTTTTTCGCTTAGGACGGCAGTATAGGCAAAGGCTTCATTAATAAGAGGGGCGCCTATTGAAATTGATCCTGGGGGATGAGGCACAACCTAAGTACGAAAAAAATATAAAATAAAATACCCATTTACGCACAATACCCATACGTTGTGCAACTAATCGGTAGATTGAAGGGGGTAAAGCCGAAAAAATGTGATCACAATCGGATCATAATTCTCGACCGATTTTTGTGATTGTAATTTTGTTCCATGAGGAATTCGATATAGTTTCGGAACATATGTCATGAGTTCCAAATTGGAATGGAGGGGGTAATACCGAATCATGGTGTTTTAAGAATTCTCGTCCGATTTTAGTGATTAGTTTTTGTTCAACTTGGAATTCAGATACCGTTAAGAATGATTTTATTCAACAATGTCTTCTTATGAGGCTATCGTTGGAGTCTATAAAACAAAACGGTAAAATCGATAGATCGATCGGTATAGATCGATAGCCAAATATGAAAATGCAGACACTTATAATTGGTCGTTGCTATAAAAGTGAAAAAAAAAAAAAAAAAAAAAAAAAAAAAAAAAAAAAAAAAAAACCCATTATTTTTTTTCCGTTAAAGTCGTTACAAAAACCAACTCATTTTTTGGACGTGAATAATAATTTTTATTTACAGACATGACCGTTATGTTGGGAGTCCACACCGATTCATTACATTTGAACGACACCTTTTTTCACATTTTTCTTACTTAATATATACTAAGTCATCTTTTCCGTACGTAACCCCGAAGTTGGACTCGCACAAGGTGTTTGTGCTTTATATTAATTGTAGAGGTGAATTGAATACGCAATGTATCCCACATCATGTGTGGCAAAAGAATTGATTGTTCAATTTCTGGCTTTGCTGATGAAGCATGAATGGGCATTGCGTTTGTCAAATGCGTCTAAAGCACCGTTGGTTCATTTGTAGTACAGTATGAATTCTAGTTTCAAGATTATTTTATTGGCTGCAGAATCATAATGCATTGTAAATACTGAGGCATTGCAAATAATTATGCATTGTAAATACGAGTAGTTGTTATTTTTGTAGGTGTTTTCAAGTTTTTTGAACTACGAGAAGTTCAAGTCCCCCCCCCCCCCCCCCACCAGTTATTCCTACCATTTTAAGAGTATACGACTCCACTAGTGTCCTCGATAGAGAAATGCTGGGAAACCAGTTTCCACCGCTTATTTTTGTCAGTCTTTTCGACAAAATTAATTAGACTACACAAGCTATTCACGAATGGGCGCGTTCGCTTGTCGTTTTAGAAAAAAATGGTGGAAATCACCACCCACAGAAACACTATGACGCGCTGAACGGGTTAATATAGTTTGAAGGTTCAACAGACAGAAAAATAAAGAAGCAGATTTTAAGAAAAAAAGTTTGATAAACTGTATTCTAACCCTACAATTATTATAATCTAAATATCTCCTGTTGCCACCCGAACATGTGGACCCCAGTTTACAATCACCCAGTTCATAATTCTTCAAACGTGGTATCATTGAAAATAAATATTAATAATTTAGTTATCAAATGTGTGCAATATAAATTTCGACATTAGTTCAGGATAGCCATTATAATTGGCGACGAGCGAAATTCTTTTGTTGAATGAAGCATAGCCAAATCAATGGATTCCGAACAATTCACTCAACTCATCAACTTGTTCATCGAAGTCAAGCAGATTTAGTCGCCACTCTTATCAGTAAGATCTCAGAAAAATTGTCACATCCTGGAGGAGAAACTTTAAGTACATCTAATACCAATTTTCCTCCATTTGAAGCATTCGATGCAAAACATGAACGGTTTAAAAACTATTTAGAACGTTTCGAGAATAAAATGTTGGGAAAACATGTCACGGACCCCAATAAAAAGCACAACTTCTCAGTATTTCTATGGGCTCTACTCAATACAATAATTTATCATCAATGCCCGGTCCGGACGAACGAATCAAAAAATCTTTCACATAAGGACATTATAGACGCATTCACTCATATGCATTCACCTACCAGGAATAGTGTCGTATCTCAACATTATTTCTTGAGTACATATCAAAAACCCAATGAAAAAATCGTAAAATTTGAAGCTTGACCGACGCCGTATTTAACGCTTCAGCGTGACCTTCCTGAATACAAAATTTTGGTCAAATGCGAATGCAATAAAACAGTCTCAGTGGCAGATATTTTCTTTAACGTCATCCCCGCCGAGATAAGTCCCAGAATCGCCGAAACAGTTCGAAATCATCTGCTCATACACAGGGATATTACAAAAGCCGTTCACAAACAAGAATCGATTACACTAAACTCGGTATCACTGATTATGTTTCAAATGTGGTAGGAATGATAATTATACTCCTGATTGTCCCACAGATAGATCATCCCTACCCTGTTCATCCTATGGCAACGACGGTCATGTTTCACGGGTTTACACTTCAACACTCCTGAACGATAAATACCCAAAAACTCATTCAAACGTAAAAAAATCGACCGGAAATAGTTCAACAAAACTTTGCAATCTTTCCATGAAAATAATGCAACTTTAAGCCTGAATCAGCAGTCAGTAGTGATCCCAAATAATTCGAAAAACAAAATTGTTGACAGTAGATTTTCAGAAGTATTTCGTCATTGTTCTTCTAAATAGTAAACCTATTCTTATTGAAGTAGACTCGGGAGCTGGATTTTCGTTGATTCCTGAAGATAAATTCGAAAAATTGAACCTGAACATTTCTCTGACTCCGACCAAAATTTATTTTCGAGCATATACCAATGATGCTGTTCTTCCAAAGGGAAGAGCTTCTGTTTTGGTAATTTATAAAAACCGAAATTCAACAGTTCGCTTATGAGTGGATTACGAGGTGGGAGTGAGCGAACGCCTTGTATCAGTTAATTACCCTATTCGACCAATTCGAGAAATTCTACATGATTGGCGAAATTCAAATTTTTTTCTGCAAATTAGATATTTATAAAGCCTATCTTCATGTCGCAGTAGACGATGCTAGTAGTGAAATGCAGACCATAACTACTCACCGAGTAACTTATCGCATGCTCAGATTAAGTTTTGAGGTTAAAACTGCCACTAGCGAATTCAATAGAATATTGTAGATCGAATTGTACATGGTTTAGACATATCAGTAGCCTATTTCGATGATATAGTTGTACATGGCTTAATAAGGGATGAATGTTATTCGAATTTAATTGCATGTCTGAAACGTCTTCAGGCCCATGAACTTCACGTAAATAAAGACAAGTGCATATTCTTTTCTGAAAAAAATCGAATGTCTAGGCCATTTAGTTGAGTATAACAAGATTTCGAAATCACCAGAAAAAGTTTTAGCAGTTCCTAACAAGCCTTGTCCAAGTAACGCTGATGAGGTCAGACGTTTTCTAGGCATGTTAACATATTACGCACGATTCATTCCAGACCTTTCAACCAAGACTAAACCGTTGAGACAGCTTCTTTATAAGAATCAAAAATTCATATGGTGTACAGCATGCGAATCTGCGTTCATTTGCCTCAAGAATGAAATTAGTGCCGACAGGGTTCTAGTTCTATACAATCCACATCTCCCGATCGTCCTTACCTCAGACACCAGCCCATCTGGGATCGCAGCTGTGATAAGTCACGTAGGCGATGATGAGGAAAGACCAATCGCTTACGATTTCAGATCGCTCTCAGTTTCCGAACTTAACTATAGTTAGCTCGATAGAGAGGCAGTTGCAATAGAGTAAGCTATTATTCAACTACCTTTTTGGAACTAAATTTACATTAGTCACTGATAATGAGCCACTTACCCGAATATTCTACCAGAACAAACATTTACCCCCGATTATTTCAAGTAGACTACTTCATGCTTTTTTTAAAATCTGGATTCAATTATACTCTAAAATTCAAAAAAGGCACAGCAAATGCAAACGTTGACGGCTTATTTAGAGTGCCAATTATTCAAGATCACCCATCAATAGACAAAATGATAAATTATAAAGTTCAGCTGTTACATATGGAGTCAATTTTCAAAATTTCTGATGAAACTCTTACTGCTGAAGATTTGACCAATGAAACAGAAAAAGATACTAAGTTGAATCGAATAAAAAATATGCTTCTTCATTAATCCGCAGAATCCCCTTTTACCCTGGATGATGGTGTTTAGTTCAAGGACAGCCGAGTAGTGATTCCAAGCACTCTTCAAGTCCTCGTGCTCAAGGAGCTTCATGCTACACACGAGGGTATAACCAAGATGAAGCAACTCGCCCAACCGTACGTAAATTGGACCAAAATCGACGCCGACATCGAAAAAATGGTCGAGTCCTGTGAACGCTGCACCACAGTGAAATCCAATTCACTGAAAACCCCTGTACCTCCTTGGGAAGAGCCAAAAACGAATTGGGAAAGGATTCATGTTGATTACGCAGGCCCCAACAACGGATATAACCTATTTGTCTGCATTGATGCAAAATCAAAAGGGTAGAAGTAAAAGTACATTCTACTACTTCTACAAGTACGAGTGCCATCAATCTTCTCAACAAAATTTTTTCCACACATGGATATCCTCACATTTTTGTTAGCGACATCACCAGGATTTTCACAAGCCAAGAAATCAAATCCTTCTGCAGAGAACATAGCATTTTTCAAAACTGATCTCGCCTGGGTATCCTGCAACCAATGGCTTAGCGGTAAAGACACTGAAGCAAAGATTGAAGGCACTTTAAGAAGATCCCTGGCCAATTCACTTGAAGGTTTGAGACGTTCTTCTTCGTTATCGAACAACGCCTCTTTCTTGTCGGAAATCCCCGGTTGAGCGTTATCCCAATCGAACACTGAGGATCAAACTTGATGCACTCCGACCGTAGCATCAGTCAAACAACTCAGAATCTTCATCACTTGTTCTCCACTCATTTAAAGTGGGAGAGAGAGTTCAAGTGAGGGACTACTCTCAGACATACAAATTCATTTTGGGGATTTGGAAGAGTGCGAGAGAAGTTGGGAGAACTCCATTACCTTGGGAATCTTGATCCTGGCCGAACAATCAAACGACATGTAGACCAACTCCAGCAGACACTCGTGAAGAAGGTTCATTTTGATCACCCAGGTGAGACTGTCAGACGAGATTTACAACCCTGCCGAGTCCCACAACTTCCAACCTCTATTCACTCCGACGTTCTTGTTGATGAATCTCCTTCCGAACGACTTGCTGAAGAACCTCCTGAAAACCCTCCAATTCCTTCACCAACTTCAAGCCGTCCGTCAACGAATCTGGGTTCTAGAACTCCACCTAGAAATCCTACCATCGAACTACTACTGCATGTCGTCTCCCTAAAAATACTGATAAAACTTATGTTTCACTGATCAATTGTGTTTTAAAGTTTGCATGTATGTTCATTTATGTTGTGCGAAGTTTCTGAACAGTAAGGTAGTTTATTTGTTGGCGTGTATATAGTGATAATTCCGTTTGAAGAATCGTACGCTCTCAGGGAGGTTATGGTGAGTGATGTTCGTGTTGTCTAACATCAATAAGTAGGTAATTGATTATCAACGCAGAACACTTTTACGATCTACTCACCTCTTATTGCAGCATAACCTAGGTCCTATTGATTTCGGTATGCCTTCACTGCACTGACACTGTAGCATCTATTTCACCACGGTTTGTGAACATTTTTATGCTTTGTTTTGAATGCGAAAATAATCACGACTCCGATCCGATACTACCGTATCACTTCAGCAGGGCGCTATCTGAGATCCTCGCGCTATCTGTTACCTGCGACATTAATTAAGTGTACTGTGCTGATTCCATTAGATCCGAACCCGCTAAACTCTCCTGCATTGCGGGTTTGCATAGCTTTGCCGCTTTCCTGCTTTTCCACATAAATCATTGTTGGTTCAGTCCCGCATCTATAGTAAGAGGCTCCCAGCGTATAGGATATATTTAACCAGTTCAGAAGCCACCTACCATTCAGCGGTCGTGGTGACCCTTCTTTACGATAGTTTTCTCTATCCTTGAGTTATGTCTGAAGACCAAGGTGAAATTAATTCCTGCCATACCTTGGATAGCATTTACGCTCTACAACTTGGTGATCCCGAATTGAACGAGAATAAAGATAATCTAATTCTAGCTGCCAATACATTGCGATTTGACACAGCTGACTTGAATGTTGCCTTATTTACCAAACATCTCGGCACTTTGTTTCACGTAATTCAAGATAGGTTAGATGAATTGGATGGTCATAGACAGGAATTTTCCACTCTGAATGGTGCCTATGTTTCGACCCGCGAATTATTGAATTCTTCGGTTCAGGAACATTTGAGGTACGAGGCCATATGGTTGGAGGAAAAAGAGACTCTTGAGGCGTCAGTAATCCAGCTAAAAAAGAAAGTTAGGGTTCTGGAGAGTAAATTGGTAACCAGAATCGAACTGCCTATCAATAGTCCAGTTCCAGTATCTGTATCGGACTCCAAGGTTGGAGGAGATCTCCCTATTGTTCGGAGCCTTGATTCGAGCACTCAGACTTCCCTATGTGGCAGCGAGGCAGAGGACTTATCAGCACCTAGTCAGGATTCGAAAATAAGTGAGCTTTCTGGTAGACTCGAAAGGGTGGAATCCTTGTATGGGAGTGTCTGTGCCAGTTTGGTGAATCAAGATGAGATCTTCCTGCGCAACGAACAGAATTTCCTACACAGTTTGAATGAAGCTAACCTTCATCGCAGTGAATTATTGAAACGCACTGACCAACTCCAGGCTGAATTGAGGGTATTGCGTGTGGAGATGGGGGATCTGGAGAAGGAGAAAATATACTTGAACAAGGTAATAGAGGATCTGTTGGCCCAGGTTGAGGTCAGCAGCGGGGATCCTCCTGTGGATGGGTCTGCTGGGGCCTCTTCATTGACGGGAGGGCATCGCCGAGGATCGCGTGGGGGGACTAATGTGCTCCTTCTCGGTGATTCATTCCTGTACGGAATGGGCCAGGAGGTGGAGTCTCTGCTTCCGAGTAAATATTCGGTGAATAGCCTTATTATGACTGATGCACCTTTATCGGTGTTGCTCAGCTCGTTGCCAAATAAGTCTTCGCATCCAGACTATATCGTGCTTTCAGCTGGTGCAGTGGACGTGGCGTACAATGAACTGAAACGTTTCAAGCACGATCTGCTTGGGTTTTGTCAGTCTGGTACGAAATCAAAATTGATACTACTAAAAGCTAGTTTCAATTACCTCTTACCGCAATGGTCTATTGTGAACACAGCAATCTTCAAACTGAACAAATTTCTACTCCAACTGTCATACAGATATAGTTTCGTTACATTCATAGATACGTGCCTAATTGATGAAAATATGTACCATTCAAATTCTCCTGATCCCTTCTACAAATCCTCTGGGAGGAGGATATTGGGAAACCTGATTCGTCGGAGCATTATGTCATTTGTCCCCAACCATAATACATTGATATTCTCCGCCGCTGATACTGTTATCATACCTAATACCACGGATTCGTGACTAAACACAGCTTGCAGTGATCCTAACAAATCGCGCAGCTCACGTCAAGTAAATGTATATTATCAGAACTGCCGGGGTCTTCGTTCGAAAACGCAACAATTTTTTAGGAGCGTCGCAGCCTCCAACTATGATGTCATTGCTCTTACAGAAACCTTCTTGCAGCAGCATGTATACGACTCCGAATTATTTAATGATAAATATGTGGTGTATAGGAGGGACCGGGACCTTAGTACTACAATGAAAAAAGATGGAGGGGGAGTCTTGTTGGCGGTGTCCAGATCATATAAATCCTTCAGATATGACTTTGCTGGTTACAATGATAAAGAGATTCTCATGGTCAACGTTGCTAACAGAGCTGGTTTGTGCGTCGACTTTGTAGTGGCCTATGTCCCCCCTCGCACAAATCTGGTTCACTATTGCGAACTAAGCGAATTGATCTGTAGTATGAATTTTTGCAAGGACGTTCTGGTCGTGGGCGATTTCAATCTCCCTCATGTTACTGGTAAAGCTTTTAACTTTTTAAATGGCAGCAGTTTCGATTTGGCAATTCATGATCTCCTAGCATATTATGATCTCGACTCGCGTAATGATATCAGAAATTTGAATCAACGGACTCTTGACCTAGTGTTAAGTAACAATGATATTGACGTTCATTACGCAGCCGATCCCTTAAGTAATATTGACCCACACCATCCCCCCTTGTACATGCAGATACCATATTCACACATTCCTTCAAGTACCGGAAGCTCTTGCAATTCTATCATAGATTGGTTCTACAATTTGAAGAAGGGGAATGTGCTGGCTCTGAATTTGGATATCCAGTCAACTCACTGGGATATTGTTTATCAGGCACCGGATGTTGACAGCAAGGTTGATGCTTTCTATAAGGTAATATACGCTGTTATGGACCGTCACATCCCTCATACCTCAGCCGCGTCTTTTGTCAGCAAATACCCAAGGTGGTTCTCAAAGGAACTTATATCTAAAATTAAACTGAAAAATAAACTTCATCGTCGGAAACACCCCCTTTCTCCACGGTACTCCGAGTATTCAGCACTCCGATCTGAAATTAAAATTGATACGCAATCCTGTTATAAAAATTACCTGGATGAAGTTGAAACCAACTTCAGGGTTAACCCGCGCAGTTTCTGGAGTTTTGTAAATAGCCAACGTAAAAATAATGATGGTAAATCTCTTGAAATAAATGGAAGACCCTGTTCGGAGCCTGGCCAAATTGCGAATGCTCTTGCTAACCAGTTTTCTTCTGTATATGTGAGTAGTGGTAATCACTCTGCCTCTTTTGCTGCCAACTCCAGCCAACCAACGCCACAATCACCTCACTCTTCAAATGCAGAAACGTTGGCAATCACAGAAATTTCTATACCAGAGATCGAAGCAGCCATATCCCATTTTCAGTACGGTCGAACTCCTGGCCCAGACAGACTGCCTAGTGGGATATTCAAAGACAACATTAGATTTCTTGTCGAGCCTTTGCATCATTTGTTTAACGCATGCCTCATATCTAGCTATTTCCCGAAACTATGGAAGTCAAGTAAGATCATACCTATATTGAAGCGAGATGGTAAGTTGAAACCTGATGGTTTTCGTCCAATATCCATGCTTTCAGTTCCCGCTGCAATTTTGGATTTTATTCTTTCGAGGCGATTGAGATGCCACATTACTCCTTTGATGTCAAACTACCAACACGGCTTCATTTCCGGTAGATCGATCGTCACTAATCTGGCCGAATACACATCTTTTATATCAGGCAACCTGGACAAGAGATGTCAGGTTGACTCAATATACACAGATTTTAGCAAGGCCTTTGACAGAATCGACCATGATCTTCTGATGGAGAAGCTTGAGGGTTTTGGTTTCTCTAATGCACTCGTGACCTTCTTAAAATCCTACTTGGAGGGCCGTTCGCAATTCGTCTCATGGGAGGGTCGTCTGTCTGATACCTACCTTGTTGGTTCTGGAGTGCCTCAGGGTTCGAATTTGGGCCCCCTCCTCTTCCTAGCCTTCATAAACGACATCGTTGATTGTGTGAAAAATTCTCATATTCTAATCTACGCCGACGACATTAAGATTTTTGCTCGTATTACAGATCGTTCATCACAATTTGGATTACAAGATGATTTGGAGCGTATTTTGGCTTGGAGTACCAAATACAAACTGCCGGTCAACCCAACTAAATGTCAAACTATCTCATTCACGCGTAATCAACATCCACAAATGTTTCACTATAATATTGATGGTCTTGTCTTGAATAGAGTTATGGAGCTCCGTGACCTGGGCGTCTTAATTGATAGTCAACTTATCTTTCGGAGCCATTTGCAGCTAGCAACGTCCAAAGCTACCAGAATGCTTGGTATGGTGATCAGGAATTGTCGGCAGCTCAAGAATGTTGACATCATGAAGCTTCTGTTTCTCACCCTCGTTCGGCCGCATTTGGAGTTTGGGTCGGAGATCTGGTCACCATCCCACTCCAAGTACATCAATTCGCTGGAATCTATGCAAAGGCGTTTCCTGAAATACCTCGATTACCGTTTATCTCATGTATATAACCTAAGAGCCAATTATTCAGACCTATGTAAGAGATTCGATGTTCTTCCTCTGTCTGTGCGCCGTCAATGGCTAGATTTATCTTTCTTATACAAAGTCTTCTCCGGTGCTATAAATTGCCCTGAACTGTTAGCCAATTTTTCTATTAGGGTACCGTCTTTTTATTCTAGACAGAGCAGCCTTTTCCATGTTCCATTTGGGCGTACTGCGGCTCATTCAGCGATGTTGAGTCATAGATCCGTTTTGTCATACAATTTAGTTGAGAGTTTGAACCCGAAAATCGATATATTTCACAGCTCTTTTGGCGAGTTCAAATCTTTATGCTGCTCTACTTTGTTGGACCAATGGCTCAAATGTTTGTAGCCCAATATATTTATTTTTTAAAAACATTTATCTTTTTTCTATTTTTATTATTATTGTTAAAACTTTGTTATTGTACAATTATCTGACGTGTGCCATATTGTAAATAGGCTTGCCTGTTTTATGCCACAAATAAAGCTTTATTCTATTCTATTCTATTCTATTCTAAGACGTTCCAGACGAACTCACCGCTTACCGGAATACCTGAAAGACCATTCCAAGGTCCATTCTCAGGTTTTCTGCTAAATTAAGTGGGGGAGACTGTTATGACCCTACAATTATTATAATCTAAATATCTCCTGTTGCCACCCGAACATGTGGACCCCAGTTTACAATCACCCAGTTCATAACTCTTCAAATTATTCAAACTTAGCTATCATAGATAATAATTATTAATAATATAGTTATCAAATGCGTGCAATATAAATTTAGACATTAGTTCATGATGGCCGTTATAAACTGGTAGGAAGACTGCTCATGATAGCCTCACAAGATTGGTGTTCACTTAGAAACGTTCATCATTTCCAAGTTTTTTCCCGGCTAAATCTTTCTTTCCTACCTTGTCCGCCTGAGGTCTGAAAAAATAGATTACACCTTTAGCCTCGTTCCAGTCACTCCTCTCCACCCTAGTTTTTACTGCATGAACCCTGCCGGATTTTTTTTCTTTTTTCTTTTTTTTTTTTAGTCTGTATCGAGTATAATACTAGGCAAAAAGTCAAGTAAAAATGATTTGTAGCGAACGTTTACCAATGGTAATCGTTGAGGGCGACCCAAAAACATCTGAGTGGGACATTAATTCGCATAGTGATCTGAGCGGAAAGAAAAAAGTTGGAAGCAAGTTTTTACTATTTTACGTCAACAATTTTTAGTTGATATCTGGTTTTTTGCGTTTCTAAAGATTATGCAGTTTACGCACCAATATGGAACTCATTTATGATGTGTCAATAGTGTAGCTTCTGTATATACGCAAACGTTGAATATCACTATTTCGTGGTCAGATCAAAATATAAATTATAGTAAGGATTGATTATAATGTCGAGCCCTGTGAATTTAACAATCGGCAGACTAGACGCTGCTCATTCGGGCGTTAAAGCCTCGCGTTGATACACGGAAGACATGTGCCACAACCAACTTGACTCAACGTTTACTGCATATTTAATTGTTCATTGATATCATCTCAACAACATCATCTCCAATCACCAGTTGATAAGGCACCAACCAAACTTACTTCACATTCAATATCGATGTTCTATACATCGATTTCTATACATACTTCCATCGCAACTCAAAACAAGAAATTACGTAAAACTTTACTAAAACAGAGTAGATGCCACCAACCGCACCTATCTATCTCAGTACGTTGCCAAGATACGATTTTTCAGTTTTTTTCCCTGGGGAGAACAACATTTTTTGATCTCTAAACCCAGATTTTTCCCCGATAAATAAACTTTTCTCAACTTTTAATCACATTTTGCCTTTATGAACAGACTATTTATTGTAATTTGACATCAATCAGACTCGTTTACCAAAAAACACAAATTAATTCTTTTGGAAATTGGGAATTTAAAAAATGTTTAAAAATTAGCCACTCCCTCAAAATTATTCTGAGACCGTCAACTTTCACAAACACTGTTTCAAATGATACTCTTTTCAAAAAGAATAGTTCTGGAGTCCGGAATGGCCGTGGATGAATCTACGAGTTTGGCATCTGGAGTTCTGTATTTTTCCACGCTGAAACGATTAGTAATGTAGATCCCTCCGAATCCGTCACAACATAATAATGCACTTTAGCAAAAATTTCAATAGTTATTGTCATGCTCTGTTATACATGTTATTAGGGGTAAAAATAGTTCATTAACGAGCGAAACTCGGTTATAACGGATTTAGAAGGAACTGAGAGTGTCACCAGTCGGTTCAGCGTAAGAAAATAAGCATAAACTGACCGAGAACTAGTGGGTTCATACAGGCTCATTTTTAGGACGTCCCTTTTATGATATGCTTTGTCAATAGAGGGACGACTTATTGGAATTGATCCAGGGGTGTAGAAGAACCTGGAATGTTTTGAAAATTAAGGACTTTAAGGGAAAAGAAATTGTTAGCTACCGATTTTATGGTAAAACATATTGGTAATTAATGCATGCATTACAGGGACGTCCCGATGGATGGATTGTTTATAATTTTGGTGAGAATTAAATTAAGGGAAAAAACAAAAGTATCATGATTTCTCGGTATCTCTTCCCCCCTCACACCATTTCACCCCTACACTGACGGTACATTTGAAATTTCCGAGGTTGCATAACTGGACTAAAATTCGGATCGAACAAACAATAAAAACAGGCACGAAAAGTCTGATGAATATAATAAAAATATCACGATTTATCGTTATTACCCCCTCCATTCACCCTCTTCCATCACCAAATTCTAAACTCCTGTTACATATTCCAAAAATAGACCAAATTAAAAGTTGAAAAAAAAAAAAAAAAATCATGAAATGGGACGGGAATAATTAAAACATCATGATTTACCAGTATTACCCCCTCCATTCACCCCTTTCCATCAGGAAATTCGAAGCTCTTGACAAACTTTCCAAAACTATATCGAATTCATAATGGAACAAAATAAGAATCACGAATATTGGTAGAGATTTGTAGCTTGGGCAGCGCTTGACAAAATCGGTAGGTAACTATCTTCTCAATCCCCACCTCAACTGCAAATCCGAGATTTCCTAGGTTTTTTGCACAACTAAACTGAAATTGGAATCGAACTAAATGAGAATCACGAAAATCGGTTGAGAAGATCGGTGAGTGGTGTCACGTTTTTTCGACTTCACCCCCTCCATTCCCCCTCTTCCATCTTGACATTCAAAACTTTCGAGGTTTTTTGCACAACTAGATTAAAATTGGGATCGAAGATTGAAAGAATCTCGAAAATCGGTTGAGAATTGTGGTCTGGGCATCGTCGACAAAATTTGTGTCACACACTCACACCCACACACAGACACACACACACCACACACACAGAGAAACAGACACACACACACACAAACACACACAGACATACACCTATGGTTATTTCTAACGGATTCGGTCTGAGAATGGTCTGAAATGGATTTGCATGAGGTTATTTTTTTTCTCATCCTTGGGTTGTCCCCTACCCCCCTGGATCAATTCCAATAGGCGTTCCTCTTATTAACGAAGCCTTGCCTATAAGACATAGCTTCAAAGGGACGTCCTGAAAACTCGTTCTGAACAAAGTTCTGCGATTCAAAAAGAGATTTTGGATTTTCAACTTTTTTAAAGTTTTTTATCGATTTTTTAGCTCATTAAAATGAAATTGAAGTAAATTATTCAGTATAATTTTGCACATGGGTGGACAGCAGCCGAGCAAGCTGACCAACTGACAGCAGCGCTTCAGGGGCCCGCTCTGGCAGTTGTTGTACGGCTAGGGCTGGAGGCCTCAGTCACAACCATGATTCAGGCACTCGAGGATCGATATGGGACGCATGGACAGGAACACTTGTTCATGCACCAACTACGGATGAGGAGACAGGCGCCAAAAGAGAGCATTGCTGCCTTTGCAGCTGCTTTACAGGCATTGGCAGGAAAGGCATTCAAGGGGTCCCCAGTCACTGTGGTAGAAACAATGGCTTTGCAGCAGTTTCTTGATGGTCTTTACGACCTAGAGTTGCGTAAGCTAGTTGGAGCCTACCCTACAACGGAGTTGCGGGCAGCTGTGGGTTATGCCATACAGGCAGAAGCAAATCTCATCCGAGCACATGGGGGAAGTGGACGGCTCGTCGTGCAAAGACTGGGTGAAGATGATGAAGAGCCTCAGGCAGAAGGAGTTGGTGACCCAGAAACCATCAACCAAGCAAGAAGTGGCCAGGTCGTATGTTATGGTTGTGGGGGTAGGGGACACATGAAGCGACAGTGCCCTTCCAGGTGGACTATTGGCCAGACTGATAGAAATCTGAGAATGGGAAACGGGGGAGCACCGGCTTAAGGGGCCCTCAGGCGGTGCAAGACAATGAGGCCCACAGTACAGTTCTGTTAGGGGTAAGAACTGGTTTTACCCTGGCCCTGCCGGGAGAAATAGCTGGGCAGGCATGCCTTATAGTGATTGATACAGGGGCTGCAGCTACTGTGGTACGGCCGGATGTTGGCCAGAGGTTGGAAGTGTCGTACACTCCCAGGAGTCTCAAATCAGCCACAGGGGAACCAATACGGTTGATTGGTAGGGCAGAGGCAAACGTCAAGTTCAAAGAAGGCCTGGAGTTTACACACCCTGTATTGGTGGCTGACATTGCAGATCCATGCCTGCTAGGGTTGGATTTTTTGGTTAGTAAGGGGTGCATTCTGAATCTTCAGCAGAATTATCTCTCCTTTGGGGACCACCGAATCCGAATAAACCGATATGGTAGGGATGAACTGGCAGTGGGGAGAATAAACATGCCACTAGGGGAGCCGTTGGAACAGATGATTGAGAGGGCATCTAGGGAATTTACTTCAGACAAATGAAGAGGTTCCGGGATCTGGTGACAGAGTTCAAGGATGTGTTCGCAGAAGGTACAATGGAATACGGTGCTGCAAGAGTACCACCACATAGGATTGACACAGAACAGCACAACCCAGTGAGACAACCACCAAGGAGGATGGCTCCAGTCAAGCGACCAGAAGTCGACAAACTGGTTGAGGAAATGTTAAAAGCTGGAGTAATAGAGCCATCAGAAAGCCCTTGGGCTAGCCCCATTGTCTTGGTGCCAAAAAAGGATGGGAGCACGAGGTTTTGCGTTGATTATCGCAGGCTCAATGAAATCACACAAAAAGATGCTCACCCCTTGCCCAAGACAGAGGAGTTGCTAAATGGGCTAAAGCAAGGGAAGTGGTTTTCAACACTCGATTTTCAATCGGGATACTGGCAGATTCCAATGGACACGGGTGCTAAATTGAAAACTGCGTTTTGTACCCCATCAGGGCTATGGCAGTTTAGAGTCATGCCGTTCGGGTTGACCAATGCTCCGGCAACATTCCAACGAGCCATGACAAAGGTCCTGTGGAAGCTGTTGCGTCAGGGCCGGGCCTTTGTTTACATTGACGACGTGCTGGTCCTGGCACGCACGGTGGACGAGCACTTGGAAACATTACGTGAACTCTTCCAGCTGTTACGGGAAGCAAACCTGAAGCTAAACCTGAAGAAGACAACACTGCTGCAAACGAAAGTAAGCTAACTAGGACACACAGTTTCCCCAGAGGGAGTGCATACTGATCCCAAAAAGCTCAAGGCAATTCGAGATTGGCCCTCCCCCACCACAACCAGAGACGTGAGGGCGTTCACCGGTTTTTGTGCCTACTATAGGGATTTCATCCCTCATTTTGCTGGAAAAATGAAACTGCTCTATCAAGCGGAGAATAGCAGGCCATTTACCTGGACAGTCGAGCATGAAGAGGCATTCCAGTGCATGAAAGAAGAGTTCGTTAATCCCCCAGTATTGGGACTGGCCAAGGACGATGCACCATTCATCATTGACGCTGACGTCAGCAATTTTGCCATGGGTGCCACACTGTCCCAGGTGCAGGATGGTCAAGAGCGGGTCATCAGTTATTTTAGCAAGTTTTTGTCGAGGCCACAGCGAAATTATTGTGTTACTCGAAGGGAGCTTCTCAGCATTGTTATAGCTGTGCAGCATTTTGCGGAGTACGGGATTGCAAATGGGTTACCACTGACCATCCGAACAGATCATGCTTCCCTGAAATGGCTGTTAAATTTCAAGCACCCGGATGGACAAATGGCAAGGTGGTTGGAAATTTTAGCTCCTTTTTCACCACAAGTGGTCTATCGGTCAGGGGTAAAGCATGGGAACGCAGATGGGCTATCACGGCGCCCATGTCTTGGGGAAGACTGCCGGTATTGCCGGAAGCGAGAAGAACAGGAGGAGAACCAGCACTTGCGACGCTGTCAGTTGGAGGCATCTTTTGGGCGTGAGGAAGGTGCCAAGGCTCAAATTGCAGACCCAGTGTTGGGTAAAGTAGTGCGTTGGGTACAAGAAGGGCATAGGCCAACGCCAGAACAGTTGGAGGCATGCAGCGCAGAAGAACGAGTCTATGCAGCCATGTTGGGGTCGCTCGAATTGGTTGAGGGGTGCCTATATCGAAGATGGGAGTCTCCAAATGGGAAGAACGTTGTTATGCAGTTAATTGTGCCCCAGATCTGGCGTAAAAGGCTGTTTGAACAGTTCCACAACTTAGGACATTTTGGAGAAGCGAAGACGGCTAAGGCGTTGCAGGCTCAGCACTATTGGTCAGGGATACATAGTGACATCAAGATGTGGTGCAAAACCTGCCAGGTGTGTCGAGAACGCTGCCAACAGAAACACCGAGCGCCGCTGCACACCAGGGTGGCCGGGATTCCCTTTGAGAGAGTGGGAATAGATTTAATGGGGCCACTTCCCAAGTCACGTCAAGAAAACCGCTACATTCTGACGCTCCAGGACTATTTTACAAAGTGGCCGGAGGCCATACCCCTGCCTGATGTGAAATCAGAGACTGTCGCACGAGCTCTCGTCAATCATGTGGTCTCTCGGTTTGGAGTATCCCAAGAAATTCATTCAGACCAAGGTCGGAGCTTCGAGGGAGAGGTCTTTCAGGAGGTTGGGAATTCACAAAACAAGAGCAACGCCCTTGCATCCTCAAAGTGATGGACTCGTGGAAAGGTTCAATCGGACGTTGTGGCAGCTACTCTCCAAGTTAATGACTGACCATCAAGAAGAATGGGAAGATTTGTTGCCCATAGCCCTCTTGGCATACCGAGCAGCCGAACACTCCAGTCTCGGATTCTCGCCTGCCAGGGTGATGTTTGGAAGGGAACTGCAGTTGCCCGTACACCTCCTTCTGGGTAACAGACCACCAAGTACGACTGTACCTGACTACGTGGAAGATCTGAAACGGCGGTTGACGGACATCCACGAAACAGCACGAGAGAGGCTCAAGCTCCAGGCAGAGGACATGCGAAAGAGGTACCACGTGAAGGCCAAACTCAACACTTACGAAGTGGGAAACCAAGTGTGGTTCTTCAACCCTCAAAGAAGAAAGGGCCTCCTGCCTAAACTGCAGCGTAGCTGGGAGGGCCCATGCACCATCGTTAAGGTCCTCAACGAGGTGGTGTTCCGGATCAAGATCGTACGGGGAAGACTGAAAGTTGTGCACCATGACAGGCTGGCCCCGTTCGTCGAAGAACGAGGAGGGAATAGTGTTGGGCCGTTGCCCCGGACGTTGTCAAAGAGTTGTAATGTCAACAAGTAAAATTATTAAATAGTTGGATTTCGTTCTTGCAAGTGCGTGTTTTATTATTCAAAGTGTCAAAGTGTTACAATATATATAATTCTCTCTCTCGGCGCTGCCCTGGCCACAATTCCCTACTGGTTTTTGAGATTCTTTCTATGTTCGATTCCAATTTTAGTGTAGTTGTGCAAAAAACTTGGGAATTTTGGATTTACTGTTGTAGTGGTGGGAAGGGGAGGGGTGAGGGGGTAACTTGGGACACGCTATAAATAATGGCTACCGACTGTAACTACAAATTTTTGACGGTACCTTGGTGGACGTTATAAACGATTTCTACTGTATCCAACTTTTCTAACATTATGAATATTATACTAAATTAAATTTAATATAATGTGCTTCGCACATAGCAAGCAAGGATGCGTGATGCTAATTCACCGCGATAAATCTCATTACAAATTTATGTTGCACTTTATACTGTTTTCTTTTAATCACCCCGCCGTCACCATTGATAATTTCACCCTTATGATGTATTCACACCACGTCAAGGGATCCGAAAATCACTTATTTTCCGTTACCTGCCCTTAAAGTGGAGGGATTTGGTGAGAATGAAGTTTCAAAGTCCTAATCGACAGGCCGTTTTGAAGGAGTTGGGCGAAATAGAGGTTGTGAAGCTCGCTGAGATAATCGGATCTGTCAACAGTATGACTCCCCTCTCAGAGTGTCCGAAATAACGAATGCCGTCATCTTCTTTCCCGCTTTCTTATCGCCATTCAATTTACTTTTCATTACTTTCTGTCCTGAAATGCCAGTCCTGTAGGCTTGAAACGGTAAGCAAGGGATGTTATAAATTAGCTTTCAGTGCTGACATTAATACTGGCCGTGGACAAGGAAGAATTGACACTGCGTAAATGAATGGCCAAAGTCCCACAGTTTTTGTTTCACACTCAACAACTATACTTTCCCAACCGTAGTGATTGTAGTGATACCATTGGGGTGACACCAATATATAAATTTCGAGGATGAACTAAAACGTATTTAAGGTATTTCACGTAGGTAGTTAGTTTGAAATAAATTCGGAAGTTTTTCATCGAATAGGTAATCATAATTGAATATGTTCACATGTTATTATGGGTCTTTAGGTTATTTGCCAAATACTCACTAAAGTTGACACAATATAATTTAATGAAGTTGGTGAGTATAATGAGACATAAAAATATTTATAAAGAATGAACAACGATTTGTTCGAAATGGCTATATAACACTAAAACTTGGCATAATAATTTTAGAGAATTTGTTTACTTATATAACGCTGTGAGGGAAAAATTAAATGGAGTTTTTGTGTCCAACACCTAATTAAATTGATAAATCACACCTTACCACTTCCTCAGATGGATGAGAACGGTAAATGATGACATGAGAACATTCAATATCATGGATATTAATCAGGAATTGATGATGAAGTACCTCCAGGTAAATCTATTCTTCCGAGTATAAATTACGGGAGAACGGAAAATATACCACTGATAACGGCAATACCGTGAAATGTATTAGATTAAAAGGTTATGATAAATAGTCAATCCCCTCCTTAATGTTGGTGTATTATAACTCCCCACGATTTTTAAAAGTTCTCCCTCCGAAGGAAAACCACCAAGTTTTCGGTTGACTGATTCAGTTAGAGATAAAGCAATTACGAAGAGGAATGAGGGGGTGTCTTGAAAAGGAAGGGGTTATAGGAGCGGTGGTCTGCTTTTCACTTCTACCATTTTCCCGCATGGATGGCAGTCCGTTGACTCGTCCTTCGAGGGTTCGGATTAAATTAAATTGAATCTTAGATTAAAGTTAGTTGTACGCTCCAAACCGTTGTTTCTAATCGAGGTAAAAGAGAGAAAAGGAGATTTGATGAAGGAATTGATTATTTACAATGGGATCCACCGCAGACATCCCTCCTGTAGTTTATATAGTGGGTACGGGTTATAGCACGAACGCTTCCGAACACGGTGAAAGTGATTTTCCGCCGTTTGAAACTTGCATGAACGCTCCCGTCTTGGACGTACAAATTCTCCCGTGTTAGCTGGAGGACTATGTACGAATGCTCTCGTCAAATGCAGAGTGAGCAGCAGCGATATCGCGACCCTCTGCAAAGGCCACCGGGCACGCGCAGCGCATACACGATACATACATCGGTGACAACGCTTTTTATCCATGAACATTAGTAGGAAGCACCGCCAGTGTGTTTTGCAGCCTCAAAAAGTAGTAGTAAATCGAAATTTCCATAAAAGAACTCCGTCATAGAAAATTCAAAACAATTAAGTAATTTTCCAGTTCTGAATTTTAACATTTCAAGCATGTACCTACGTCTGCAAGGTCTGAGTACTTTCCAGGAATCAATTCTATACCTTATTTCTCACAAGTTCCTCCTGTATTTCCTTATATATATAGCAAACTTGAATTGATTGAAATCAGGAAAGAGTATAAAGAGGAAAGAGTGATTTGATGGTTTGAGTAAATCTCTTCCGAAATCAGAAGAGTAATGGTTTTTCCTGAACAATGGGTGTATCTTGGAAGCTTGTAACCATGATGACGTGTATGGCTTTTTTACTTTTAGTCCAGTGTAGCTCAATTGTTCAGATTGATCCCAGTCCCCCATCCATCAGTTCAGACTGCTGCAACAGACTGTCGTTGGTTGGTTGTGGCATCTGCTTCAAATGTTTCACTCCGAACCATTCATTAAATGTCACTGAGAGGATCATGTGAACTCGAATGAAGATTTAATGGCGAGGGCCGATCTTGGTTTAAGGAAGCTCTATGTTTTTTAATTCTCCAGTTTAGTTTAGTTTCTTCCCAATAGGTATAGAGGTTTCTGTGCTGATCTTCTGCACACTGCTTACGGATCAAAAAACGGAAGTTAGTGCAGCTGGTAGACACAAATTCGTGACTGACATTCACATGCGTGCCTTTGATATGTGTAGGATTGAGGCGTACTTACATATTAGGAGAGGTAAAGTAAGAGTCTTCAATAACTGTTTCACATCGTTTACACCTTGGACGCTCACATTGGTGTACGAGTAATTCAGGTCGCTGCACTTCCGAAGGCTGAATTCGTAGATGCCTGTGTGACAGTACGAGTATTCCTCCTATCGGTAAGCCATTTGAGACAAATCCTTTAACAAATCACGACTCAGGGACCGTAGTTGATAAGTTGACTGAAGCTGAAATCACTCTATCATGGACAATTCGTCTCGGGTATCCTCTATAGAACAATTTATCCCCAATCACTGACAAATATTCTCCCAGCTTTTCCCGATTGCTGAATATTTTATGGCCTCTAATGGAGAAAGAACTTGGGATAGACCGCTTTGTGTATGGGGGATGGCAGCTGTCAAAATGATTTTCATGCACGCTAGCTGTGAGGCTTCTGTAAATCATCGATATTTTCACATCAAGGAATCTAGCCATCGACCTTGAATATGGTCAAGTGAATGACACAGAGAAGCGGGAGTTGAGATCTTGGAGAAACAACTCGAGTTCATCTTCACCATGTGGCCATATGAGGAAAATGTCAGCTATGAACCGTTTCTACATCAGCGGGGTCTTCTCTCTAGATGCGAGAAATATGTTCTATAAATCTGACATGTACAGATTTGCATATGAAGGCGCCATTCAAGTCCTTATTGCAGTTCCTCTTTTCTGCAGGTAGAATTGGTTACCAAATTTAAAACCATTCATTGTCACAACAAATTCTGAAAGTTTAACATGGAAGTTTGTAGCCGGTAGTCTTGGTTCAGAACTTTCCTCTAGAAAGTGGGAGAGGGCTCTTAATCTATCATTGTGAGGAATTTCAGTATACGAGGAATTCACGTCTATGGAGACAAAAATAACGTTTTCAGGGACTCTTGTTTCTCTCGGCAAAGTAAATAATGCTAAATGTCTTTGACGAAAAATGACTGGCACTGTATCGGCGGTTGAATGTGGGAATGTACATAACGTGAAATCCGTTCTGGAGCACTTCCAAAGCTCGCCACAATCGGTCGATCTGGAAGAAGTGGATTAGGGAGATTAAATGATTTGTGGGTCTTTGGGAGAAGATAAAAATCAGGAAATCGTGGCTCATTCGGAACTATAAGGTCAATATCTTCGGAACTTAGTCTTTCTCTCCCTCCATTTATTTCAATGTACCTCTTAAGTTCGTGTGGTAATCGTGGTGTTGAGTCAATATCAACTGGCACATAAAATCTTGAATCAGACATTGCTTCACGATTGTAGTCTGTAGTATTCATGATTACATCTGTTAAACCCTTATCTACTGGTATGATATATCAGAGGGACTGATTTTCATTTTCAGTTAGGTTATCTCGTAGGGCAAGAGGTTAAAGTACACACACACACACACACACACACACACACACACACACACACACACACACACACACACACACACACACACACACACACACACACACACACACACACACACACACACACACATATATATATATATATATATATATATATATATATATATATATATATATATATATATATATATATATATATATATATATTGATACATGATTTGCGTTTCATTCGGATAAATATTTCTGTTCCGTATTGCTACGGTGGAAACATTCATTTTATTGGATAAACAGAAGAACATGCAAACCTATCTATAGTTGCTAAAACTGCAGAAATTATTGACCCCAAGACAGAAGAGGTGAATGTTATATTTATGATTGAGGTGGAATAGTAATGATCAGAACATATCTTGTTACTCATACAACATCACCATAGAAGCAGATGCACTTCTAAATTGAATCTAACATTTTGTAGCTTGATCAAGGATATGGGAAAACGTTTTTCTAAACTTCAAGACAAGGTCGGGAGGTCTTCTGGTGTGGTGGCTGTGAATATCAAACCAAATGCCGAGACCTTGGATCTCCGACCGTCGATCATAGTGCCGATAGGGCGGAGGGATGAGACGGTGGCGGCGGCCTTCCCCAATCAACCGGTTCCGCTTCATTATTTACGCCGATCAATCTCGGATACGGAATTTAAAGTTCTCGGCCGCTTCCTGAGACTGGTTGCCCTTTTGAGTGCGATGCCCTGAAGAGGAAAATCCAAAAATTATCAAACTTGAAAATCATTAAAAACACAATTTTCTATTGACCCGAAAACAGATGTATCATCGCATTATCAATGATAAAAACAACTCGGAATGAGAAAAAATAATTTATGATTTATTTGATTGTAAATCCTTGGATACTGGTAGATCAAGGAAAAATGTTGGGGAACCGGGTATATTTAATGAACGAACAGAGTAGATGCGGGAATTCTGTGATAGAGATCTGAATTGTGAAGAGAGGTTATCTGATGTTGTTGTTATAGTGCATTTATTGTCCTGGTTTCTTACATTTTTTTCCACTTTCCATTTAGTGTTCATCTGCAGTAGTAAAGATTTTGAATTGTTTTTTGTTTGGAATTTTCACTCGATTAGGAGGATAGTTACATACAAAAATAACTTATATCGGAAATCCGTTTCTATTCACCCCGCGATTTTTATTCACCCCATCCCACGGTATACAGAAAATTCTTGTTGTGTATGATGAGCTATTTTGGTATTGGAGTAAAGTTTTCATTGCGATTTGGTTTCTTCTTACGGTCATATCCTGGAATTTGAGTTGGTAGAGTCCATACAAAACTCAGCCAATATTCGGGGACCCGAACTCCTTTCATTAGACCAGGTGCTGGAGGGGGTAGAGTGTGCAGAATATGATCACCGCAGCTTCCCTTCGGATTATTGTAGGCGAGTCCCAAGGAGTAGGAAAGTGTTTCTTAGCACCCAGGAAACTGGTGCCTACGGGTGGGAAGGGGTGGGAGTTCCACATCTGGCGCTCAGCCTTTGATCGTGACTAAATGTTGAACAAATCATCTCACAACATTGGTTTTAATCCTAAATTGTTTGTATATCATATCATATTATTATCAACATATTATTATTTTTCTGATCCAGATTTCAGTCTGGTTACACAACCTTGGAGGTTTTAAATTTACTGTCAGTGATGAAAGGAGGGAGGGGGGGTTATTTTGGGGAAATCGTGATATTTTTGTGTTTTTTCTCTCATTTTAAATCTTACCAAAATGATCTACAATCCCTTCATAGGGGCGTCCCTGTAATGCATGCATTACTTACCAATATCAACACAATATTTTTCTTCGTATTCTAAGCATCTTGAAAATTAAACCAACAAATGTTGAAGAGGGTTTAGATTTTATCTTTCTGGGTTAATTACAAAGGTTCACTATTCAAAACAATAAACCATGTACATACAACAATAAATACAATAATCAAAGTTGTGGAGATCAAAAATACAAAATTACAAACAATTAATGACCAAAACAAATGTTGTGCTATAATCCATTTAACAATTAGCAACGATCAAGGAAAACCACAGTGCCAGAGACGGAACTCCCACCCCTTCCATCCATTAGGCACCAATTTTCCGAGTGGTATTTTGTTTGTGTGCTAGATATTGTTAACAATCATTTCCATTAAACGTCATCGATCTTCCTAAAATATTTTAGTATAATTTATTAATCTATAGTTGTGTTGTAAAAGGAATAGTCCACCAACAGTCGTTTGATATAGTCTCAATTTGTTTAAGTATTTTATAAAGGTACTCTCGTTAATAATATGTATTCATTAATAACAAAGTTAATGATTCACATATTAAATTGTAAACTTACATGTTTTCTTGACCTCACGCACCTTTTCGTAGTAGGTTTCATGATAGGACTCATCCTTTATGATTTTTTCACAACCTCACTTTTTCTAACCGTTGGTTTGAGGAGGGAAACTGTAATAATCAATGTTGTAGGGGTCTAAAATACAAACCATTTAAGATCAAAACCAATGTTGTGTGATGATTCGTTCATCAATTACCAGATCAATGTAAATCAAGATTTGTTGTTCAATCACCAGAGCGGCAGATGTAGAATTCCTACCCCCCTTGTGACAGTTCCAGCGAGATCCAAGAGAATGCACTGCGCGTTCGTCGCTTTGGCGCCAGGCGTTAATTCTCAAGTCCCTGAAAGGCTATGGTTGGCCATAGATGATGATCCGGGTAACGGAAAATTATCTTCTCCGAACATAGCACATATGCTATTAGTACAAGTAGTATCTCTTATGGTACTGTCACACCCTCCTCACTCTATGAGTGTGGATTTAGGCCCCCATTGCACCTCTTGGGCGTCCTAAGTTCATTACACCCTTCTACCTTGGAAATCATTTTTCCTATTCTTTAGGATCTTCCCCACAATTATCCAGGGAGAAACTGAGGTGCCCTAATTAAATTTTTAACAAAATATGTTTTTCGACAATATGGTCTTTGAATATCGCCAAGGGTATAGTACAAATTTTCGCATTGATAAATTGATACGGGGTGTGTATAGTGGTGACATCCACAGACCAGGGCCAAATTTTAGAGCTAATTTATGGAAAAAGTTCCTTGGAGAGATTATCTTTTCAGTACCTTTGTTTTAGAGTTATTTAATGTTGAAGATTTTGTTAGCGTCTTCTACCTTATGAAATTTAAACGACTTTAACTCCCCCAATTCACAAGCGAATTCAAATATGATTACACTGTTGGAACGAGCGTAAATCCATATTTCCCTGGTGGAAAATCATATTTATTTGAATCAGCGAAACGGTTGAAAAGGAAAGTTTGCCAAATCTTAGAAATATTCACTTTTTTCAAACGCTCATAGGCTCCAGTTATCAGGCTCGTGAATTTTCGCCTATAAGTTTAAATGTTGCGGCGAAACCTCAGCTTTCTAACTCCAACGGTATAGTTATTTTTACTTTTACTTTGGTAATTTGGTGAGGAAAATATGTTTTAGTGTTGAAAGTTGAAAAACTTTTTTTTTTTTTTTTTCAATGAAATCGAGGGTTGTCTTGGAACATTAATGACCTTCAATGAAAATACAAGTTTTTTTTTTTTTTTTTTTTTTTTTTTTTAACGCTGAATTGAAGGGTAACACTTGCCGATCTCCAACCCCGCATAACCAAGTCTTTAACTCACAAATTTGAATTCATTTGATAAGATAACTTTTATGTGTTTTTAGGGAGAAACTGGTTAGCTAAAGTGTAAAACTAGGTTTTCCGTTGGGAAAATAGGAAATTTTACGCTTTTTCAAAGGAGTATTCAGATTGGAATTTGCATGAAAAACGAGGGAGTTATGGCCGTTTTAATGTAATGGGTAGGAAACACGTTGCAAATCTGAAAAATTAAATAACGAAAATAAAGCATTTAACCTTGGATTAAAACTCTGTCTTACACCCTCATCATTTCAACTGCTACGTCATAACAACGAATAATTTAAGAATAACGGATAATTTCAATCGTAAAAATTCGCTGATAAAAAATCGATAAAAACTGCCAAAAAGTTTAAAATCCAAAATCTCATCTTGAATCGTAGAATATTATTTAAACAGAGTACTTTGACATAAAATTGCTATTTAACAATTTATTTTCCATCAAAATTTTTCATTTTCATAATTTTCAAAACAATGTATCATAATATAGTACGATAATTTAGGGAAATTCGCTGATACGATCGTGCTGCATGACTGGAACTTTTTATTTTACTTTCGGAGTCATTGCAATAGCTTCATTTTTTAGGATAATTTGCTTAAAAAAAATATATAAAATAAAATAAAATAACAAAAATACTCTGTCAAGTAGAAATGCAAATGGTACATACCATAATTTGAATTTTTTTAAAATGATTTGATGGGATTGATGCAAACCCTACGAATTTGAAACCCTTTTTCCGACTGGGCCAAAAAAATTTTTGAAGTATGTTTATCATGAAGAACTTCGTGGGGGACCATTGAGAGGCCCCAACTACTCTCCGAATTTCGAGCAAAATCAGACGATGAGAAAGAAACCTAGATCGGTACCTTTTTGTCTGCTAGAAAGAATTCTACCTCAGATTTTGATGAAGCCAAATGATTGATACAAAATGAATATCTATTTTCTATTACGATCCCCGTCAGAATGACGGATAAAACACTTTACTTATTACAACTGCTCCTTCAAAATGAAACCGTGAGTTATAAATAATGTTACAGTACTATCTGCTGGTCTGAAGAGCGATATGACATTGCAGGCATCTCACTTGGTACTAACTGTTTAAAGCATACCCTGAGTGAAAACATGATAGAACGCGACACTATCGCGTAGGGCCAAAAAATTTACTTCTGCCCCTTAGTTTATACAAAGGGTTGTAATCCGGGGTTAAAAAAATTTCACTGAGAAACTTTCGATCAGAAATCATCTCTGAAATCGAGTTCTGGCCTGTGACTGTCACCAGGTAAAACATCCTGTATTCAATGAACTTCCACATATTACAAGGTAGGAATGGGAAATCGGAAGAGAAATATCAATATCAGAATCATATTGGCAACAAAATATTGATATTTATAATACGTCGAAAAAATTTTAATTTTGTAAATTATTTAAACAAGTTTTTGAAAACTGTTCTTAGTATTATTTGCAGCATTTTTCTTCAATAAATATATATTTTGTTTCTTTGTTAATCATCCTTCATCTAATAGTACACATTGAGGTACTTGACTAGAACAGGGTTTATATGTTTTGGAAAAGGATATCTAGGTATTATTACTGGTTTGTACAAAGTTTCATTAAACATAATTATTCTTTATGCCGATAACTCTGATATCTACTAGTTTCCTTCTCCAGGAAACAACTTGTTCTTACGTGTCGTTGGGTATACGGTTAAAATCTAAGTGTACAAGAAATGTGACACGCTGGGAAGGTATGTGAAGCCTCGCACTAGACATCTTATTTGAAAATCAAATCATTAGGCTCAGAAAAGGTTCATTTTCGTGTGAAATGTTCCGTTTTCAAACACCTTTTCCCAAACACCATTCAAACTGAGGTTGAATTCTGGAAATCTTTGGTTACAGTCAAAATATCGATATTGGGGGAACTGTATTGATATTTCAATAATATCGTAAGTCCAATATTGATACTAAAATATCGAATATTGGTAGTAAAATGTCGATATTTTGATAGTATCCATATTGAAGTACTATCCCTATTACAAAGAATCAATTTTCACATTGTTTCATAGCAGCTACTTTCTCAGTTCCAACGTTCACCACGAGCAGTGCTCTAATGATCAATAACACCCCATTCGGTTGGTAACAACGTTTGGGTTCCATAGCAGTCTGCGGCTGCTACTTTTGATGACGTGGAAGACTTTGGTGGCCTTGACGAAAAACTGCTTTCTAACGGATCTAGAGCACCAGGTTTGTCTTCAAATAGTGCCAAATTGGTTTGTAGTAGTGGTGGACTTTCTAGAAGGAGATGAGTGTCGGACAGCAGATGAAAATACACGACTGACTTAATCGGAATATTATCGTACAATGTATACGGACTATACGATAAAGATTCATTTTTTACAAATATGTAAGATTGCATGACATTTAACAATTGTAGGAAACGGTATATAATTATGATTTACGTAGCTAAGGGAACATTCGGTCGTCACTAGCTGTTTGAATACAAGGGGCGAGTGCTTTCGATGTAAATAAATCATAAATCGGAAATCAACCGTTCGTGAGTATGTTTAATCAAATCAAATCGTATCAAATGTATTGGCAATATTTATAGTGTAAATACAAAAATAAACTGGAGAGTAAATGCAATACCATCGCAATGAATATTAATCATATTTAAGTTAAATATTGATATAATATTGTTGATGCCCACTGAAGAGTAAGCTCAATGAACTTGAACTCTTCGGTTGAGTTTAATCAAACAGTGTCATGAGAAATCGAAAAGTGCCAACATAAAGATGACAAAAAAGAGTGAGAAAAAGAGGAGAAAATTGGATAGACAAATGGGATTGATTAATAAAGTATTAGAACTATTGATTTAGAAGAGAACAGTTCATTTTCCATGAAACATCAAAATTAGAAATATCCACAAAAAGTTTTTAAAAGATGCCAAATTAACAAATTGGAATAAATTAATATATTTTTTTTTTCAAATAAGAATCTAATGGCTGAAACACAAGAATCAGTATAAGTATGTACACCTCTTCTACGGGGTGCAGTCAGTGGAATGGGTGTGGGGCAGTGATTGGTTGTGATTCATTGTGAGACAAAGTCTGTGTGGTGTAGGGACATCATCCATAACATCATCTTAGTACCTAGTAATAGACTAAAGAAAAAAGAAAATAATAATAGATAAATAAAATAAAATAAAATAAGTTGATAAATTAAAAAATAATAATAACAATAATAAATAAAAAACTAACTATGTAAATAACCATTTGTTTTATTAATAAACTATTGAATTACCTACTCAACGCGTTGCAGCCGAAATTTCCAGTCTTGCTACATGATCGTATGAGCGAAGTTTTGTAGATTATAGTAATATACAGGGTGTCCCACGGAATGGTTACACCCCCCTGCGTTCCCCCTGAATTCAGCGTAAAATATTGGAACCAACGCCTTTCTTCATGATTTTTTATGTAATTCTCAGGAAAAATATTTTTGCGCACCACATGCGCCAGGAGTGGTGCAAACGACATGAACTTTGTATTTTCAAATGGGAATCCCCAATTTTTATAGTAGATTCGTACTTTACTTTTGTGTATTTCTTCAAGAAATTACCCATCACTTGATTTTTCAAGTGCGCGTAAACGGGCAAGATTCAGCTCCAAAAGTGCGCGATTCCGCTCTATAAGTGCAAAAATTGAGAATTACTGAGTTTTTGAAGATATTCCATTCCCATATATGTAATGCACGATTTTGAGGTATTTTTTCTTGCTTAACCTCGTAGTGATGTTCATTTATCGATATTTGCAGTACCAACTTGGGAAAATACCGAAAAATCTACCAGAATCGCACTTATCTTATTTATTTATCTTATCTTATTATTATTATTATTTTTTAATCATTTCCACACAGCTCAAAGCGTCCTAAAATGTAGTACGACGAATGTAGTCCTGCAATGTAGTGTGTGTGATGTGTGTTTTATTGTTCTGAAATTTGAGCACATTGAGGTCAAATCATTTTTAACCACTAATAACTGTATGCCTAATACGACTGTATTAGGCATACAGTTTTTAAATAATATTCTACGATTCAGCAGATATTGAATTTTCAGCAATACTACAGTTTTTAATCGATTTTTTAGCAAATATCAATGAATTCCAAGTACATTTTTCTCTATACATTTTATAGTATTCTAGTTCATTGTTGAAACTTTTATTGACTGAAATAGTGCTAAAAAAATATAAATTTAATGGTTTTTATCTGTTTCAGGCCTTTTTAGTGATTTTTGAGTACATGTATTGAAATTTGACACAGTAAATGTGCTCTAAAAGTGTTGGCCAACGAACTCATCCTTTCGTTTGGAAAGCAGGAACGGAATTTTTATCTCAATTCTACGGAGAGTTTTCGTCTGAAATGACAAAAAAAAAAAAAAAAAAAAAAAAAAAAACACAAGCATATTTATATATGTATCTATATAAGTACATGAAAAAAAGTTAAACTCTTGGATTCGATCTGAATGCCTCAAAACTGATTTCGATGAAGAAAATTGTCAAAAATTTTAACTTTAAATTTTTTCGAGTCATTGCTGTGGATCCATCTTCTACATAAATCCGCAAAAAACAAATTGCCAACTAAAATATTTAACAATGCCCAAAGCCATTAAACTTCTTTTTACTCTAGTACCGAGCATAGTTCTTCTTAACTTTGTTTTTCTTAATTTTGTTGCTTGGACTCTAGTTGTCTTAACTTTGGCTTCAAGTAGGTACCTAGTTGCCATATCAACGCATAGGTTATTTATAGTAAAGTTTTATCACATGATTCGACATAATTATTACTATCCATATATTATTACTTCGCATTCAATAATTTTGACAAGTTATTGTTATTGTTATTCATTACAAGTATGTACGTCTATGTTACATATGAGAGTAAGCCAAACTGACCACCCCACATGGCAGAAGTTTTTACTAGTGCTTCTGTTTGTTGAACATTGGCTATACCCATTGAGAGACCGGTGGTAAACCTTTTTGGTTCGAGATCTAACATCTTCCACCCTTCTGAACAAATCCGAGAGGAAAACGTATAATAAATGACTAGATGAAAGAACTCAAAAGGTGACCACAGTGGTGGAAAATAAAGTGATACAAAATATGGACAGCCCTCGGGTTGATAAGGTATTTCAAATAAAACTAGTTGTGAGTAAATTAGAAGATTTTGTATAATATTTACATAGTTGAACGCTACTTTCTATTTTCATATAAGCAATCAAATGATATTTTCCTTTGATATAATAATCAATACAGTCCAGGGTCAAATGTTTCTCGTTACATAAATGAAAGTCAGAATAAGAGCAATCAGGTAATAGAGTGGAAATAATCTGGACACGCTGCTACTTTTGTTCTGCGTCATGTAAAAACTTATCAGAATTTACTATTTTCAGGAATGCCTACCATAGGTTCATGATCATGGGTATAACGCGCCCCATTTTTTCTGTGTAAAATGACATAAAATTGATGAGTTCTGCTGTAAGTCAATGGGGAAAGGCCTCAGCTTGAATATGCTCAATACAAACTTTGGAAATTTTTTAATCTCGAGTAGAATTAGACAGAAATCAGACCAATATTAACGCCACTAGGTGATTTTGAAGGGCAACAGTCAAGACGGGGGGCGGAGTGGACTGGGCCGAAATTTGCTCGATTTTCAATTGTTTGTAATTCGCTTATTTCAAGAGATAATTATGAGTTTTGGGATTGAATCGGTTTGTTTGTTTTTTTATTTTTTATATGCTTTACAAGTTTACTACGTTATACAAATACGTACGGCTTAGGAATTATTAGAGAAAAACATTAAAATGGGCCCTTACCGATCCTTACTCCGTAGGATCGGTAAGGATTTGCTTCGCGCTCACACTACAAGAGTAACTAGGACTGTAGTTTTTTATATCACTCCTAAATCGAATGAAAAAAAAAAAAAAAAAAAATGAAAAAAAAAAATCGAGACTCCAAAAATCGTTGTTATAAAATCGATTTTTTGTGGAAATGCTATTATTTGCGTTTTAAATTCATGTATAATAGTTGTGTATACTATTATTTGCGTTTTAAATGGATTTATAATAGTTATGTATACTATTTTATGAATTCTTGTATCCAGCATTTATTTTGTGTGCGTATGGTTTTTTAAAAATAATATCAAGGAAAATAATGTAAACAATATACAAAATAAATTTTTCTCACTTGCCAGTAATACTTATCACTTTGGAATAGGGCCTAAAAAAGGAAGGACAATAATTTTGAACTTGAAATATAATTAAGTGAAATTAAGAAATATTGGATTTGTTTTTGCTGAATTGATTATTATTTCACTGATTAAACACTCCAGAGGCTATTTAGAAGGGAGCGTTTTCCACTACAGACATAATTATCACCGTCCACTCGCAACTGCATTGGAACAAACAAGATTAACGGCGAGTGTTCAAATATTACGCCAGGTGGAATTTACGTCAGACATAAGGTACCTACACTCCATAGTTGACCAAAGCGTACCTGCAAGGGCAAAGTACGATTACAAGTAATTGAAAATTAATTGCAAGCACAAGGCCTCAAAAGAACTTGTACTTGAAATTTTTTAGCTCAAGTACAAGTCCACGAGTACTTTTACTTGTGAAATTAGCAAATACAAGTACTTGTACTTTGAGCAACGCAAATACCATCCCTTTCCCTCTCAAACCTTGAAAATATGTCGGTAATCACTGAATTTCTGACGGTGAGCTAGTCGGTGGTAATCATTGCATTTTGGAAGCAAAAGATGAGCTATTTGGACGCATCAAAAAATCCTAAAACGAGGGAAGCGGAATTTTGACAAGCGGGGACCCCCTGGGTATCTATTTCAGATCCTCCGGAATACAAAATTTAGACTTTAGGAAATGCGCCCGTTTGCGCGCATCTAAAAAATCGACTGGGGTCATTTTTTCATGAAATTTCTCGTAGAATTAAAATCTGCAATAAATAATGGGCGTTCCTATTTAAAAACTTACCGAAGTTGATGTTAATTGCGCACGTGGGCATTGCGCAATTTTGTCATTTTTTAGATCCTTACAAAAAAATATCAAGATTGAAGAAAAAATTTGACCCATTATTAACGATTTTTTAACGGGGGAGGGGGGGGGGGTTAGGGACACCCTGTATTATGCCTTAAATTCTTGCGACTTAAATTATGGAAAAAAATAATAATACCGGAGCATTTAAAAAATGAAACAAGAACTCCAACTAAACATTGCAATCATCATGGTGGAATGGGGATGTCTGTATGTAGGCACACTTCAGAATTCCTGAAAATTTCATATAATATCATGAGGTTAATAACGAATTCCAAGACCTAGAAAGGTCTCCATAATTCTTTGTTTGTGCAGTGCATTAACAGTGACTAGCTCAATCTCATCACAATTTCTAAAGTCTTCACTGCCAGGAAACCAAAAACACCTTCTCTAGAACTAGCACTATCAGCTTTTTGAGCTATCAAAACTTGTAGCTGAGAATAAAATATCATTTTTTACCTCGTATCTGTAACATAATATAATAAGAATAGTGCGCATTATTATTGCTAGTGCATATTAGGTTACCTACGTTTTGTCTGTGTGTGGGTAGTATTTTTGGTGTTTTTCGAAGTTGGTATTGCAATAATTGAACATACGTGGTTCACCGTGGAAAAATACCGTAAAGATATGTATCATGTGTGGCAAATGAATTACTCCAAAACCTCAATATTTTTCTTACTCGATAATACCTAGTCAAAACTTCGGGTGGTGGGTAGTATGTCCATGAAATAATTCGTGTATTCCTAATTTGGGATAAAAAGTTGGGGGTTCTGATTCCATTAAAACCATAGCTGATGCGCATTGCGCACGTTTTGTGCACACGTGTGTGAAGATGTCACTATGTGACCTACAGAAAAAACTAGGGGTTGTCACCTGGAGGTTCTAACCCGTTTACTACTAAGTGTGCGTTGAGGGGGGGGGGGGGGGTTAATCCGTGACATCCAGTAGAACACCTATCTTGAGAAATGGAGTTTCATTTTCGGTGGTGTCATAATTCGTTGTAGCGTGAAATATTACGTCAAAAACTATTTCAAACTCTCTGAGTTACGGTCATGTCTCGTCGTGAAGCATGCGAGAATCCTCGATTTTCGTGATACAAGTGGACTTATCTAAATATATTTTACGGGACTCCGAACTCTCTCTGTGCATTAAAAGCTGATGAACAGAGACGATGACGGTGGTGGTGATTGTGTGCTTGACATCTTTCAGAATCATGAAACGTAGATGGATTATTGACATTCATGTAAATGTTTATTGTTTGGTAAATGTAAAACGTGAGTAAGGGTGAGAATGTTAAGGGTAATTAAGGGTGAATGTGACTTGATCCGGGCCACAAAAATAACAATTTTTAGTATTTTAAACCGAGATAAAAACCAGTTTAAAATACATCTGTAGAGTTTTGATGATCTCTAGCTGGGGATATTAAAATTATGAATGGCGTCCTAATTGAAAAGAAGGATGGTGCTAATTGCTCACTTCCTTTTTTTCCTTCTTGCTCCATCTCTTTTTTCCCCATTATTATTATCAAATATTACTCAGGAGGGAGTTGAGAAAACATTTTTTTCCAAAAGTATGAGTAAGTTGAGTAGCCTCTAAATAGAGTTTCAAACAGCCTTGATACAAAAGTCTACGTTATCAGTGTTGGAGATTAAATTTTAATTCTACATGCGATACGTACGCTACGAGTCTATATTCCTTCGGAGTTTTTAGGAATTGAAGCCGTCGTTCGGTTGGCTTAATTTAATTCTTTATGAGCAGCTCATTGCGCAACAGGAACTCACCAATGATAAAATTAATTTATTCCAATGAACACGCAATCACGCCAGCCAATAATTAATTTATACCTATATTTAGTCCAGGCAGTGAAGCCTAAAAAAGGGCACAAGAAAAATAAGAAAGAGTCCGTCATTCAATTTAAAAAAAAAAAGCAGGTAGCGTTTTAGGTTGAGAGTTTATTGAAACTTGAAAACATAAGAAGTACAAACTTCAAATAAAGTTGAAAAACGTCTGCAAAATTGGGTGGGCAGCATAGCTTCCTCAAATATCGTACGGAAAAAGTACGAGGCAAAAGAAATTAACGAGTTATGCAAATGCGATAAAATACAAAGGGCATCACCCTTGACCCCAACAATGTCTCGAGTTTGAACGAAATCGGACCAACAGAAGACAAGGTATTGACGTTAGAAGAAGTTAACGTATGCGCATGACACACAGAATACTTTTTACGAGATGGGAATGAAAGTTATGGGAGACCGTCCAGAAGGTATCCATCCAGCACGATCCCTGAAAATTTCATCAAAATCGATCAATTAGACACGGAGTTTTGCCTGCATCAATCAAAATTAGTTTCGCGCATGCGGAATGGTCATTTCTCCACCAATAGCGATATAATTTATAGAGCATTTTCTTAGAATATATACCCAATAACCTTTCAAGTTTGAACGAAATCGGACCAACAAATGATGAGAAAACGACGTTTTGAGAAATTCACATTTGCGCATGCGCACAGACTATTGTTGATTCGAGGGAATTGAAAATTATAGGGGACCGTCTAGGATCCAATCTGCACAATACCTGAAAATTTCATCGGAATCGGACCGCAACTTGGTATAGTTTTGGGCGTGACAAGTTTTTATTGAACCTAAACTCCGTTCAGGAAACTCGGTTCTTCCAAACGAGTTTTGCGTTGGTGAAAGGTTTGATCCTCGATATTATTTTTAATACAGTTTGAACAAACTCCGTTACATAAGTTATTGGTGAAAGTGGCCTAAAGTGGTTTTTCATCACCAAATAAACATCAGTTTGACAAGGGAGCTATAGTTTCAGTGTTGAAAACATACTACTAGAGGTTCAATTTGAGCATCATTCTGAAGAAAAATTCCTCTCACAGCTAAAAATTTTGGTGTCTGGTGTACATGTGACTGATGGAATGTGGTCTGTTTAAGTGAGATTCTTGTGATCTGAATTTAAAAAAATTCCGTTTGAAATTTCTTTCGCCGTTTGAAATTAGTGAAAAACATGTTAATCAATACCGTCAGCTAAGGATTCCATTTCGTTGCCGTTTATTATTTAAAGCGGGATAAAGAGAGAACACCAGCTAAATTACAAAGCTTCACGAGTTGGTTAAATATGTTTTACAAAAATAAGTTTCGTTTCAGATGGTGTTGATAGGAATCATAGTCATATGAATTTGCATAATTTCCAACTTCAGAGCTAAAAGTTGCAATCAATGGTTGCAAATGACAGAAACTCCGGGGAGACAACGAGAGAAGGAAAACTAACGAGCAAAAACACATTAGTATTCCTTCTCTATACTCCCACTACTACTCCGAGAACAAAGAGAGGGTGAGAAAAATGGGGATCTAACTACGCTCAATTTCAGTAGGTAGTAAATATTTCCCGCTACTGACAACATTTGAATGATCGAGACATTTTTCTGCTCTTTTGTTTTTACTATTTCAATTTATCTATTTTCCACTATTTATTTTTGTTTATTGGGATACAATCAGTTATTATTCTAGTTGTGGTGTGAGGTAAAATATCTATTGGACAACACTGTCAAGAATACGATTAGAGGCCCTTACTAAACGGATGCTTATGCTACAAAATTAGTTACGACTTATTTTGATGACTCAACCTTAACATTGCCATTCGAGTACACGTCTAGATTTAAAACAGTGATTACTTACATACAAATATGACGATTTTTGTATGACGACAAATACACGATACTCTTTCAAGCCAAACGGAACAGCTGAAAGAATTGAAAATTAGGGTTTGGGAAAATTGATTAAAAAAAATATAAATTTTCATTTGACAAAGCTGAAAAAATGTCAACGTAGAGTTCAAATGTTGATCTAACTTCGTACCACATGCCATTACTGAGAAAACGGTACCCAAAAAAGCGCTATTTTACCCTATGACTTAGGAACGCCTTTAAATAGATTCAAACCTTACTTTTCAAGTTGAACCAAATGGTAACATTCCCAGACCTAACTAAGTTTGTAAAACCTAAAAGTGCTATCAGCCAATTGACAAGTTCTTGTATATTCGTCATGCTCGATGTTATGTGTGTTTAGGTACAATAACACTCAGTTAGTTCGGAATTGAGGAGACACAGATTATTAAGTAGGTACCATTTGAATGAATAATAACATGGGGATCGACCCCCAACTCGTCAGTTCATGGGGTTGCTTAGCTTCCTCACAAATGAAGGAAGAGAAGCCTTGTGTTCGTGCAAGAAGTCTAAAAAATTGTTTCCCTCGAAAATCAGAATGTCCACCCACTTTGCATTTCACAGCTTATCAATTTCGGTTCCGTGTCTGTCTGTCTGACATCTGTCAGTGAGAGCTGCAGGGGACGTTTCAAGGAATTAAAGCGCCTGAGAATTCCTGAACTCTTTGTTTATAGCAGCTTATGCTCAGTCGGAATCTGAGTCAGTAATCTTCTGATATTCACCAGTATCCGACGCGCCATGTGAGAATTCAAGACCCCCTACTGTTCGTCTGGCATCCTTCCTTCGCAACAACCCTCTTCAGCAGGGTTCTCGTTTTTTAATAAAATGCCTGAGATGCTTAAGAAGCTACCTGTACCTCAATTTGACAATTGATTTAAAATATACTAATAGAGACTAAACCTAACACAGATGATGATTTTTAGGGTTGTTTTTGTAAGCATTACATGCGTGTTTGTTCCTGATTATGCTTTATTTATGTTTATGTATTGAGATTGACGATTCTATACCACAAGTTTGTTCTGACAATAAAAATGCTTTGATTTGATTTGATTTGTTGGTGGTAATCCTTCATCACGCCCAAAACATTTTATTGAGAGGATGTTTCGGTGGACGAAATGCTGAAACTCTTGCTGCCCTAGACATCCTCGGGTGACTCGTTGAAATGGTTAACCTAGGAACCCAATTTTCACCGTCAGGGAGGTAAACATTAATAAATTAACTTGACGTCATTGGGATGGAAAAATTGATATCACAAGGAAGTATTTTATAACGCTTATTTTCCTTTTCTTTCAACTTGGAAAAAAATATATAAAGTGCTTTTGCTATTATTAAAGTTTTTATTCTCAACTGGATCTACTTTTGACTCCATTTTAGTGCCATATATTGTTATGAAATGAACGTTTTTGAGAACTTTGTCCTTCTTCCTGATTTTAAAGTGTACTAATTGGGAGAAGGCTGTTTTATAATAAGAAAAAAACACGAAAACAAATCTTGAATGCGGAAATAATGTAATGCAAAGCTTCTCATGACAGCAACTAGGAATAAATGTTTGTCTAGAATGAGGTTGAGAATCGATTCCTAGAAGCAACTCCCACGTGTTTGCACCCTATATAGCATAGTCTAAGGAGCGAACAGTAAGGGAGGATCTAGGCTGTGGAGTTTTTCTCAATGAATGGAGTTTGTAGCTTGTGATGATAGCTTGATCGGCTTAAAGGTTTGACGATGTGGGCGGTAAAGTGGAACGAATTTTCTCTTCCCCCGCCTCATTGGACTCCCTATGATCAAAATCTTAAGGCAACTTGAATTACAAGCTCAACTTTCGATTAGATTAAAAACTTTTTTTATTTGCATCAAACTTTCTTGTTATATGGTACACAATTTAAAAACGCTTTAGAAGCCAACTTCCCCATATTTGAAGGAGGGATACTCTGTTTGAAGGGAATTAACTTTAAGTTTTTCCAAAAGGAGACGTGATAAATTATAGCTGGGAAATATATTAGCAACATGATGGCGAATTGCCACCTAATATACTTTAGGCGGGTATTATTTTGATGTGATATTCACTTTTTGTAAATGTTGATATTTAGAAATCAATTTAGATTCTATCTATTCGTGCAGGAGGATAAGGAACTCGCTGTACTTCGAAATCAAAACGTCTACAAGCTTCACAGTTTTCTGAGCAGTTTTGGTAATGTCTCTCTCTCTCTGCTGGTTAGACTGTCTTCCTGTCAGGGGTCATGCATGGTCAATCCATTCTCCGGAATCAGTAGTCGAATTTCAGTTAAATCCTGGAATCAGTTAGTTCCTGGAATCTCTCAGTAAAATAGGGCACGCGCAACAGACAATATATATACGCGGATGTGCTTACTGTGCGTTGCGCGTGTTGTTCTGCGAGCTCTGAATGCACACTGAAAATCAGGTGCTCAAGAACACCTGATTTTCCCGATTTAGGGACCCGAATTTGCTTAAGACTAAAGAGTACATAGCTGATGGATGGACTCAAAATGATTACACAAGTATTTTATAGCAACTGGATCAACTATCTAGCGCAAAGGCTTTTGCAGTCAAAGACAAAACGCCGAACCTATATTTTTAAATTCATATGAGATTTTCACCCTCTAGTTTTCATCCTTTGTCTTTGAGGGCAATGATATCCTATTCCTTGCCTCTTTCATTTGGCATAATATGTCACCTCTCTTTCAGCATTCTAGCCGCTGGATGACGAAACACCAGCTATCATGACGGATAATGAGGTCGTCATGAGTCCACGAACACTGCTGCACTACATTATAAGGTTTTACTTTTTTACCACAATATTGCGAAGGGTTTCTACTTTCCCACAACTGCCATGAAAGTTCCAAAAGTCTCAGACCCTAATGCCCTTTGGAGCCCATTCTACCCACTCGGATAATTGGATGATTCAGAGCATTGTTGGAGTTCTGAAGCATCCGCAGAATGAAGCCGCGCAACGGCGAACTCGGGAGACAATCTGGGTTTTGGAGTGGTTAGAGTTGCTCGGTTGAACCACAAAAACTGTTGTCTGACAAAGACAAGGTCGACATCAGTGCGGGAAACCTACCAGCACGAACTCCTAAGAGCAAGCAGGCACTGGTGGTAGGAATGGGATGCTGGATGAGCGAGAGATAAAACTGAGCTCACTGGGGGCGGCTGGTCAGGAGCCAGTGGTCAATGTTGACCAATTAGTTCAAAACGCTAATCCATTTTTTTTTTTTTTTTTCGAAAATGTGCTCCATGGTTAAATGATAAATGATTGTCTGCCTGTTCTAGGCCTTTGGTTAAAGCGATGGTGGCTCAACATGATTTTCAAAGTTTATGTAAAGTTGACCTTTGAGTAGCTTGATTAAAACTTGATACAACGTTCACGATGTTAATAAAAGCAAAATCCACGAGTCAGCCCCCCCCCCCCCTCCCATTAATTTATGTTAGTAGACCAATTCGCAAATGATTAAACTTAATATCAAATTCCGACATTGAGATTCGATTGTTGAAACTTTTGCAAAGTGTTTGTATTCTGATGAAATTTTATAAATATAAATATTTAATATCTATCTGGTTCTATTAAAATATATGTGAATTAATAGATGAAAGGAAATTTCAAAAATATAAAGAACAAAGAGAAAATTCTGATATTTTGCTGATTAAACTTGATCACAGAAAAAATACGAATGGGCATTGTTTACATGACTATGCTAGTCAAGAATCTTGTTGCCTCGTTGCTTGTTGCCTGCATTCATGGATTAGGAAGATTATGATCTTCATCTTGATCTTGATAACAGGCGCTTTGTCAGCCAGCGGTTGGGATGTCGAAAGGGAGAGACAATGTCACATGCCGAGTTACTGGGGCAAGAAGCCAGATATCGTTGCCATCAAGCCCGATGGGTCTGCTATAATCCTGGATGCCCAGCTTGTCAGTGGCAGCGTGGACATGGAGCAGACCTGGCCGGTTATGATAAGTATATATTACAGCAACGATCTTTGGGAAGCGATTTCTGAGATAGGAGAAGTGGCTACCAATAACACTAAGGTCATGGCCGCGACCTTGTCGTGGCGCGGCATGGGGTGCAGGAAAAGTGCCATGGATTGACTCGAGTGGGGCATCTCAGCGGGAGTGCTCCGGGGTATCACCACCCACGTCCTAAGGGGTTCTTACTTGAACTGATGGTCGTTTTATAGTGGCAATTCCTTTTACCTCACTCTCCCTTCAGCTTCCTTGACCCCAAGGGCCAGTGTTGGGTAAACCTGGGCGTCCTCCCCATTTCTTTTACTTATTTTTTCATTTTGTACTTTCTTTAATGGTGTGGCACCTAAGCCTTTGAGGGGAGATTCGTAAAAACAAGTGTGTGTGTGTGTGTGTGTGTGTGTGTGTGTGTGTGTGTGTGTGTGTGTGTGTGTGTGTGTGTGTGTGTGTGTGTGTGTGTGTGAGCGTGTCTGTGTAGGTGTGTGGCCGGTTTTCCCAAGCGCACGCTTTCTGCCATTCAATCTCTTCGCCTGAGGCCCCACTACAAGCAGCTTGTCCAGGATGCAATCCTGGCTAATAGCAGTGGGGCCTCTCCCCCGTCTCGGGCAGACGTGGGACAACAGCCCGCCATTCAGCAATCCTCCCCCGTGACCTCCGGTCTTCTTTTCAGACTTGAAGACTGAAGTATTGAGGCTCGGGGAGCAGGTAGGCAATACTGTGGGTTATGAGAGTGCCTACTTGCAGGATCTGGCGAGGGGGGCTGTTGAGGGGCCGAATGGCTTGGAGGACGAGGTCGCGGCCTATGTGCAGAAGATCTTCCAGCAGGTTGAGGAAGCGACCGTGGCGAGGCACCAGGGAGAAGTTCCCCCTAATGTGGTGCTTCGTGGAGGTCGCAGAGCGGCTAAGCAAGCAAGGAGACGGGAATACCAGCGTGTCCAGAGATTCTGGAGGAAGCATCTGGCTCGTGCAGCTGCGGAGGTACTAGAGGGAGCTGGGGAAGAACAAGTTATCCCCCCCCCCCTCCCCCTCCGGGAGTTTTTGGATTTCTGGGAGCCACTTATGAGTGCTCCCAGCCACAACTCTCGTGAGCCAGTGGTACCCCCAGCTTCCACCAGGGACTCCTTCCGCAGCATCATGTGCACACCGGTGCTTCATGTTGAGGCACATAAGTGCTGTGTCAAAAACTCCACTTCTGCTGGACCCGATGGTATTTCCGCCCGACGCTGGAATAAGGCTCCAAAGAATGTTAAACTGCTCATCCTCAACCTGTTGCTACTATCTGGAAGACCCCCAAAAGTGTTGACCCGTGCCCGGACAATTTTCATCCCAAAGAAAGGAGGAAGTGGGCCTGGAGGCTACTGTCCAATTCCTATTTCGTCGGTGGTCTTCCGCCACTTCCAAAAGGTTCTGGCATCTCGTCTCCAAGTGGCTGGTGTCATAGGTGACGTCCAGAGGGCATTTCGGCCAGCAGATGGCACAGCGGAGAATCTAACAGTTCTCCAAACTGTCATTTCACTGGCCCGTATTAAGAAACGGCAGCTCCATCTTGCCGCTCTGGACGTCACTAAGGCCTATGACACAGTTAGCCACTTTGCCCTGACCGATTGTCTTCGTGGTGTCGGGGCACCTGCTCCGCTTTAATTGAGTATGTTGCCTGTCTGTACCACGAAGGCGTGACGGTCCTCGAGGCACAAGATCCTCTTCCACAACCCCTGTAAATTCCAATTCTCGTGATTTTTGTGATTCCTATTTTGTTCCATTATGAATTCGATATAGTTCTGGAACGCATGTCAGGAGTTTCATATTTCATCGTGAGTGGGGGGTGAACGGAGGGAGTAAAATTGATGATTCGTGGTGTTTTAACAATTCTCGTCCGAGTTTCGTGTTTCTTTTTCTGTTCAACTATGAATTTGGTCTAGTTTTGGATAGCATATCAGGAATTTAAAATTTAATTATGGAAGGGGTGAATGGAGGAGGTAACAGTAATAAATCATGATGTTCTAAATAATATCGTCAGATTTTTATGACACTTTTTGTTCGACTAGGAATTCAGTATAGTTTCGGAAGGTATATCAAGAGTTTCATATTTCATAATGGAAGAGGGGGTAATAGTAATAAAATGTCATGTTTCAACTAAGGAGGGGGTAATAGTAATAAAATGTCATGTTTAATTTATCCTCGACACATTTTAGTTATCATTTTTCCAATTAAATTTTCAATTTGTTCCAGTTTTGGAAATTATGCCAGTAACTTTAAATTTCATACTTATGATAGGGATTCGCTGTCGGTGGAGGGAGTTAATGGGAGGGAGGGGTAGGTCCGAGAAGTCATGATATTTTTGTTTTTTTTTTTTTTTTTTTTTTTTTTTATTTTTTTATTCGAGTCTTGTGCGAGAGCTCGTTGGAATAACATCGGAGCGACCTCCCGCGATAAAGGTTTATTACACTGATGTTTCGCTTCGCGTTTGGGAATGTTTATTTAGTGGGATGACTGACAAGGCGGACGCCGCTGGCGAGCAGACGACGCTCCAGGACATTGTTGATCAAACTAAGCAAGAGTTATTGCAACATCGCATAACAACAAGAGCCTTCGCTGACCCCAATGTAAGTGATGCTTTTAATCATCTGTACTCTATTTTTAACTGACTTATGCGATTACCTCAGTCAAGCTAACGATCATATTGTTAAATTAAATGAAAATCAAAAGGAAAAACAAAGGACATCGGAATTAACTCAACCCAACGTCCCTACATCCTACAGTACGGACGAAGACGAATTGTCTCGAGAAACTGACTGGATCTTAAAAAGGGCCCGCAAAAAGCGTAAGGCTCGGCGTTCTCCGGAGGTTGAATGGCCTACCAACACGACTAAGACTGACAAGGACGTAACCAAGGTAACCAAGGTAGAAACGATTAAGCCTAAAAAGGACCCTCCTCCACCACCCACCTCCACCACCCATAAATGTTGTAGGGCTAAAGAGCTACGCAGCCCTCAAAGATATGTTACTGAATATCCCTAGAGAGCAATACAAGGTCACTGCTCTCAATAATAACGTTTGGAAAATAAACGTAGATACAAGAACCAATTGGAAACTGATTACAGACAAACTACGTTCAGATAAAAAACAGTGGTTCACATATCAAGACAAAGCAGACAGACCTATTAAGGTCATGGTTAGAGGATTACATGAAACATGTGAGAAAACTGACATTATTGGAGACCTTAAGGAGCAAGGTCTTGCCATCCTGGATGTTACCAACATTCTCAAGAAAGAGAAAAGGAAAAATGACAGTGGTGAAATTGTAACCATTCATAAACCTCTTCCTCTCTTTATGTTAACCTTCGACAAAAATGAGGATGTAAATAAAATCTATAGTATTAAGGCCATTCTCAACATAATTGTGAAGATTGAGCCGGTGAAAAAAACTTCTAAACTCATTCCCCAATGTAAGAATTGCCAGTCATACATGCATACCCAATCCTACTGCGGGAAGGAATCTGCTTGTGTGAAATGTGCTGGAAAGCATAAAACTTCTGAATGTACCCTGAACAAAGCGGACTCCCCCAAATGTGTCAACTGCAAAGGGAATCATCCAGCAAATTATCGAGGATGCGAGGTAGCTAAGGAGCTACAAAGAATGAGAAACAAAATTACTAAACCCCAACTGAAAGAACAGACCAAGCGTGATGCTTCAGTTGAGAGGAATTTTAATAGGCGGAAATCGCTTACTTCAACCATTACAGGAGCAACTACTTCAAAGGTTTCATATGCTACCGTTGCTAAAAAAGAGGTTAATGTGTCGAACACAGAAAAAATGCTGGCACAGATACTGGAAAGACTGGATGAACAAAAACATACCAATAAACAGTTATTTGAAAGAATAACTAAGCTAGAAAAAGGACTTACTAGCCATGGACTGATTTAATGGGACCGACTTTAAGAATAGCAACATGGAATGCGAACGGATTGCTAAATCACATTAAGGAAGTCGAATTATTTCTCCACTCCAACAAGATAGACATCTTACTTATTTCTGAAACCCATTTCACTCGGACGTCATACATCAAAATAAGAGGATACACGTGTTATCATACGTTACACCCAAGTAATAAAGCTAGAGGAGGTTCGGCAATTCTCATTAAAGCTAACATCACTCACCATGAAGAACCAAAAATCGAAGAGGAAAAAATGCAGGTAACTTCGGTCAAGGTACAACTCAATAATAAAAGCTTTAGTATAGCCGCAATATACTGTCCCCCCAGGTTTAACTTAAAGAAAGATGATTATACGGTCCTTCTTAAATCGCTTGGTAACAACTTTATAATAGGAGGTGACTACAATGCCAAAAATACCTTCTGGGGTTCGCGATTAACCACGGCTAAAGGTAAAGAGTTGTATGAAGCAGCAGCTTCTTTCAAGTGCGACTTCCTCTCAACTGGAAGGCCTACATACTGGCCCACGGATGCTAACAAAACCCCAGACCTAATAGACTTCTTTATAAGCAAAGGTATCTCAAGTGGTTACATAAATCTAGAGGACAGCGATGACCTACCCTCTGACCACTCGCCTGTCATAATAACAATCAGTGAAAAAGTAATCATTAGTGAAAATTCTCCGAGTTTATTCAATAGAAATACTTGCTGGTCCTGTTTCCGGCAGCAATTGGAAACATCGATCGACCTTAAAGTTCCTCTGAAAACCCCTAAACAACTGGAAGACGAACTCGACTTATTCATCAATAACATACAACAAGCAGCCTGGTTATGTACCCCAATAAACCAAAACTGTAACTATGACACTAATTCGAAATCATATCCGTTAGAAGTAAGGGATCTCCTGTGCGCCAAACGTAAAGCCAGAAGGAAATGGAAGAATAACAGAACCCCTGAAAACAAAACTATTCTTAATAGACTCGGTAACAAACTTAAATATCTTATTAGATCAATAGATAACCAATCAGTTGAACATTTTTTGAGTAACCTAACTGCAGAGAAAGACACCGAATACTCCCTCTACAAGGTAACCAAAAATATAAATAGACCTAAAGTTCATTCTCCTCCAATCAAAAAGGATGACGGGACATGGGCCAGAAGTAACCGAGAGAAAGCTCAACTTTTTGCAGATCATCTCTATGAAACTTTTCAACCTCTTCCAGTGCAGACACCTGAAGAAAACGCAACACTTATAGAAAAAACGGATGAGCTTGATATTCGGCCCGTTACGTTAAAAGAACTCAAAGATGAAATTAAGGGCAACATTAATCCTAAAAAGACCCCAGGCTATGACCTGATAACCGGTCGAATTGTGAAAGAGCTCCCTGAAAAGGCTATAACAAAACTACTTCATATCATCAACGCCACGTTCAGGTTACGACATGTACCTTCCCAGTGGAAAGTAGCGGAAGTCATAATGATCTCCAAACCAGGAAAATCACCAAATGAGAAGACGGGGTACCGACCCATATCCCTCCTCCCTGTCTTATCAAAACTGTTCGAAAAATTGTTGCTCAAACGGCTTAAACCAATTATTGAAGACAGAAAATTGATACCAGACCACCAATTCGGTTTCAGGCAACGCCACTCTACGCTAGATCAAGTTCATAGAATCACTAACATAATAGAAAAGGCTCTAGAAGGTAAAAAAATATGTGCCAGTATCTTCCTGGACGTGGCCCAGGCATTTGACAAGGTCTGGCACAAGGGACTTGAGTATAAACTGCACAGGGATCTCCCAAAACAGTTTTACTTACTCCTAAAATCCTACCTAGCGAACAGACACTTCAGGGTAAAGCAGGGTGACCAGTACTCTGTCTTGAAGCCTATAAAAGCAGGGGTACCGCAAGGCAGTGTCCTGGGCCCAGTACTTTACCTGCTGTACACACGAGATCTTCCACAACAGGAAAACACAACTGTAGCTACTTTTGCAGATGATACTGCCATCCTCTCTGTTGGAGATGACGCTGAAACTGCAACTCGCAATCTACAGACGTCCACTAACAAGGTTGTCAATTGGACCAAGATGTGGAGAATGAAACTAAATGAAACAAAGTCAGTGCATATCAACTTTACTAATAGAAAAATCATAGCCCCAGAAGTTGAGATCAACTCAAATAAAATTCCATACTCTGACACTGTAAAATACTTAGGGATGCACCTTGATTCCAAACTTAACTGGAAATATCACATTGAAAAAAAGAATCAGGAACTAAAAATCAAGTTCAGAAAGATGTACTGGTTGATGGGAAGGAACTCCCATCTCTCACTACACAATAAATTACTCATATACAAACAGATACTGCGCCCTATCTGGACCTATGGGATTCAGCTTTGGGGTTGTGCGAAAAAATCAAATATTAAAACAATCCAAACCCGACAAAATATAATACTGAGAAGTATAGTTCAGGCCCCCTGGTTCATGCGGAATGATGATATTCATCGAGACTTGAGGGTAGAAACGGTCACCGAAATTATCGCCAAATATGCAAGGAAGCACGAACATCGCCTCCACAAACACGAGAACCTGGAGATGCTCAACGTTTTAAACAACGAAGGAGAACTTCGGCGACTCAAGAGAAATAAACCTCTGGACCTAACTGTGCTGTGCAAATAGTGCAAGTGTAATCCAGTGTTCTTTTAACTGTACTTGATACAAGTATGGGCCAGGTTTTGCTGTAAACCTCCCCCCTTAGTGAGCCTAACATGAAATGTAATATTGCTAGATGAGATGTATATGTTTCAGTTGCAATAAATAAATCACGAAAAAAAAAAAAAAAAAAAAATTTTTGTTTTTTCTCCTATTTTAACTCTCACCAACATTATATAAAATCCATTCATAGGTACGTCCCTCTAATGCATGCATTACTTACCCATGTGTTTAGTTTCAGTTAACAGGTTATACCTAGTTCAATATTCGCACTAGCAATCAAACATGACTTCGAATTTCGGAAATGGTTATGGATTCCATAATCCTCAAATACATTTCCTTTGGCCGCAAAGCTTTTACCATGATGATGAGGCAGGTCCCCATTGAATGCTAAGCAGTTTTTCGGCCGCTTCATTTATATCAATTCTAATTATAAGGGAGTTTAACAGGCCTAGCGTCCCAAAAGAAACCTTTTTGGATTTAATAGCCTTCTCCGCCTCACCTATTGCCAGACTGTCTTGAGGGACATTTCTTTCTTCAATATTTCCTTATATAGTCAATACTGAGCTCCCATTAATATTAGAAGCTATATTTCTAACTTTTCACGATATTTCCACGACCTCGTTAACTGCCAGAATGGGACTTGAACAACCAAAATTTAATCGAAACATGGTTATTTCTGTTCTAGAACCAAAAATTTCAACCATGTATCATGTTTTCTCCTCGATATTGATTCGAAATTCTATGATATTTACTATCGAAACACCAGCTCAATGAAATCATCAGAAATTAACAAGCGGTTGCAATCATGTTCACAATATCAATTATTGAGAATGATCACCTGTGTGTAAACAATTATTTATATAACCATGCTCATAACTCAGTTTGTTGGACACGCACTTCGCAGTAGTTAACATAATATTGTTGGATAAATCGAGAGCTTTCGAACGAATGGTCAACGAATTTTGTGGGATGAAAAACGACGAAGTACCATTTCCCTAGCAACGACTCGGTTTTATGCGGAAATCACTGTAACACTATATGTTTCGTGCGCGGAAAAAAATTGACTCGCAAAATTGACGCGCAAAAATTGCTAGGACCCCAGGGCTAAAACATGATACATGTTAAAATGTTTCGACTCGGCGGAGCCTAGAGCCACACGACTGAATTTGTGAATCCCATCTAATAAATTATACTTTGGAATAAAGCAATTCGTTAATGCGGTCTTATGAATCCCTCTCTCACAAATATAGTCACTACACCAGATTTACTCTTGAGAACTTAGGTACTCTATTGCAGTTGATTTTTTTTCTTTTTCAAAATTTAGGCTGAGCCTGTGTATATGTTCAGCATTGAATTCAATGCAATGGATTGGTCTTTTGTTAGGGTGGAGGACTTATCTGCTAGTAAGTTGGTCGAATCGATCAAATCAATCAGTGTTTGAAATATGCGTCTGCTGGGAGACCTGTTCGAACTAGAATGAGGAGAATTTCACCCTGGATTACTGGGGGTTTAATGGTTTCCATCCGAAAGAAAGATATTCTTAATAGGGTTCTATGGAATCAGCCGTTCAATACAAACTAATGGCTGAGGGTGGCTGTAGAAAATATGGGATGTTGATAATGAGACTACTAGTAGAGGAAGGAAAATTCCTTGCGATTGTCCATTGGTTGCTGATCTTTCCAAAAGCTTGGAGGTATCAAGTGCCGAAGCATCGCAAGATTCCTGTACTTTACTGAGTAATTAATTTACGCAGGTGAGAATCATCTCAATTGTAAGATTCGTAGACAAAATATTGGAACCCAGTTTTCTTCTGAGCGTACTTTCAATACCGACTTTTCTCTACCGGTTATTATTGGTGACGATTTGAGATCTATGGTTAAGGACATGAGAGGTTCTTCCTCTCCTGCTTGGACTAAAGCACATAATTAAAAAATATAGAGTATATCAGGAAGAACCGATGTTTTTTTTTCTCTATTTGAGTATTTCTTCGCAGACCATCCTTGAAAACTTTAAAATAGCCATGTTGTTGCACTACACACAGGAGGGAAGAAGACTAGTTTTTCAAATTACAGGCCTAATTTCATTGTTAAGCTCGATATCCGAATTACTAGAAAGGTGGGTCAAAATAAATTTATCCATGTTTTTGGAAAAAATAAATAATTCCTGTGCGTTTTGACATAATAAAGGTGAGAATGGAGCTTTGTCAGCTCTGGCATGTTAGCTTCATGATACAAGGGAATGGAATCTGAAAGCCACTGTTACCTTCATTAAATTGGCTAAGGCTACTAGGATAGTATAGACAGAAATATCTTCCTTGGGCTGATGGAGTCGGTTGGTATCAGAGGGTTAGGTCAGTAGTGGTTCCCAAAGCCATGACTCTTTAACTCGTTGTAAATTGGCAGGAATCGATTAAATTATGTCTGTAGACTGATGTAACCATCTAACCTCACATATTATATATTTGGCTGTTACTTAGTACATGTGAACTCTTATCTATCCTAGGGACAACTAACCATAGTACACATTGTGACCACTAGGTAGGGTAGACCCTCACAGGGTGGCCTCTTATTGGCCCGGATAACGAGCCCCCCGATGGGACACTAGGAATCTACCTGTCCTCATTCACAGGTATGAATAGGGCATACCTGCTGACGTAATCATAGGCCAGCATAATCATTCTTGAATAAACATCGCTACGTGTTACTACTCTACTTAGTTCGTTCATTAACGCCGTCTACGTTCTTGAAGCTGGCTGCTTGTCAACCCAAGATATCTACCTTGGTTCCGCCCTTTGTTGAGGCGGACAACATCGCCTCGTTCTTGGACTGCCTTGAGCACTATCTCTTCACTGAAGGTATTTCAGAGAACCCGAAGATGGTTGCAAAAATGTCTTATTTGCTTCCACTTCCCGTCTTCGATAAATTGAAGGCCGCCGTTACCCCTGTCCAGACCAACGCTACAAAATATTCTATCGTCTGTGCAAGGCTCATTAGTTTAGAATTTCCTCCTGTCAACAAGCCTCTAGCCCGTTTCCAATATTCGTCTCTAACCAGGGCCAATCTGTTTCAGAATTCGCGGCTGAGCTTAAAAAGGCTGTCATACCCTGTGATTTCGGCCCAGTGATGGGGACCTTCCTGTTTGAACGCCTCATTGGGGGTATGAAGGAGTCGCAGATCGTCAGGGCTCTCTTAGGCCTCCAAGACAGCAGTTCTTTCGATGCCATGGTGGCCGCCACTGTTAAAGCCGAGGCTGTGAAGGAAGCTGTGGATCGCCTCTAACACCCTCCGCCATCTCCGGCTGTCGCTGCTCTCCAGCAGAACTCTACTGGACTCATAAGTCGAATTTTCATCAATTTTTACATTGATGGCCCGGCCATTATGGTTTTAGTCAACTGCCTAGGACAGGCAGACAACCATTCCTCAATTAACAATGGAGGGCATTTTCGAAAAAGGAAAAAAAAGGGTAACCGTTTTCAAGTAATTGTCAACTCCACACATGACGAAACAGGTTGCAACCACCCAGTCTGATGATCACACCCATAAGGTCGACGCCTAGGTACCCCGAAACCTCTAGCACGGATCAGGCGAGGATGAGAGATTTTATAGGACGAAACACTCCTGATCTACCACTTTAACCTTAAGCTGGTTACCTGTTAGGAAGAGCGAGATTGACACACATGTAGGGTGACTACCCAACTATACCATGATAGCTGCTCAGCAAATTCATTGAGAGCGATCTGCTTTCTGGGATAGGATGACATCATCGAACAATACCAATGCTCATACATGCAGCAAGCCTTACAGGATCCCTCTGGCATACCTACCACCACCTCTCCAGCCTCCTCCACCAGGCCACCAGCACCTCTTGCCAGCAGTCATAAGTACCGTCATGCTTTTCTGGTACAGAAAGAGAACGTACCGTAATAGCTAACAGTGTCTAAGGCCTTAGCTACGTCCAGAGTTGTGAGATTGAGCTGTTGTTTCATGGTACGGGCATGCGAAAGGGTTTTATGGAGGACTTCTTGGTTCTCTGCTGAGCCATTTGCTGATCGAAACATACCTGGTCGTCATCAATCACACGAGGCCAAAATCTTTTGGAAGAGGCAGAAGACTATCACCAAAATCTCGTGTGCTGAAATCACTCAGGGTAATTATTATAACTATTCTGGGTAAGAATTATTCTATACATCGTCTGCATAATTCCGGGAGCCCAAGTTGTCAAGGGCAGCGTCGAAATGGAGCAGACCTGAAAAGAGAGGAGTAAAGGCCACTAACATCGAGATCATGGCTGCGAGCGTGCTATGGCACGGGGTGTGGTGAGAGAAAAGTGTTATCTCAGCAGGAACGCTTCAATGTATCACCATTTGCGTGTCCTTTGGAGCTCTTTCGTTAACTGGTGACGGTTTTTTCACAGCACCTCCTTCCATCCTTCAAATATCAGTAGTATCATGAATAAAGTCAACATTTTTTACATTTCGGAGACTCAATCTTTCAATATCTACCAAGCTTTGATAAGTTCGACTTAGTTTTGTTCATGATTATTGATGACCTCGAATTCGACCCACACCCTAACATTATTAATACTGGAAGGGTGTTAAAACATAACCTAGCGTTTCAATAGAATGATACCTGGAACGAAGATTTGAAGATTAGTTATCAAAAATTATGTGAAATACGATTATAGGCATGAGAAGAAGATGAGTAGACTATGGGCCTACTTCTGACTTGTTCTCGTGTTATGTCCATTTGTTGAACCAACAGTTAAATGTAAACCGAGTGGAAAGTTTGAGATGTACTTAGTTTCCCTTCCGTTGTTGATCCCAGAGGTGAAGTAGCATTGTCGTGAACAGAGGATTAATCGGGGTTGGGAGGAGATGGAGTTAACAGTAACAAATAACAGCGATTTACAGTTACACTCTAACTAGTGGGTTAATAGTTTGGTCCTTTCTACTAATGATAGGCGGAAACACTCGTTATTGGGTTGAATTACCTCCTGCATACACTAAATACGAAGGGACTCGGGTTCAGTGACGGTGAAATCAATGGAAAATCCCATTGAGATTACAGCAGTTTTGAGTTAATAAACTAATTATAGTAGTGAATCCAGCCATACGTATAAATTTGAAAGAGTAATAATTTTTGAGAACATTTCGTCTGAATTAATAATTACATAAACACGTCCGAACGCAGAAAAATTCGTCTTGGCAAAAGACAGGTCAAGTTTGTTGGCCAGCCCGACCGCTCCAGAATTTCAGGCTCAAATTTACGATTTAATAGCCCAAAAATACTTTTTAAGAAATCGGTTTCCTGATAAAAAAGCATGTGGGGTGTCACAGTCGAAGTATTTTAGCGCTGAGGCGATTACAACCACTCCCAGATCACTAAGATTCATAAATAGGCGAGAAAAATCTATTTTTAGGTGAAAAATACCCATAATTGACTACATTTTCGAGTTCGGCTGTTCTGAAATATTCTCCTTCAGGACATGGTTGGCCTCAATGTTTAAATTTAAGTGCTTAATTAGATGCTATCCACAACGTTTCTTTGAAAATTCGCTGTATTAGTCATGCTTCATGACTGAGTACTTTTTTGTTGTGGTTTGGTGCTGCGAACAAACAAAAGCTGTATTTTTTTATTTCAACAAAGTAAAGTGTATCAATATTTCATATACGAATAATGTTCTGGTGCTTTGATATAACAATAGGGACTCTAATGGTCAACTTGATTCTCCTCAAAATTTCAGCGGAAACGTAGATTTTCCTGGAAAGTAAGTCATTTAGACGTATGGGTGGTAATAAGCGATCGGATTTGAAGGGGGGTAATTTAGGGGTGGAAATCGTTGAGACCTGTTGTTATGAGGGTACATGAAATTTTTGGAGTACACGTACCTATATATCGGATATGCAGTGTTTATGTAAGTACTAGTTCAGACGAAAGGTTCGTAACAATTATTACTCCTTTAAATTTATACGTATGTTTGGATTCACTGCTATAATTTGTTGATTAACTCAAAATGGTTGTAATCTCAATGGAATTGTCCATTGATTTCACCGTCCCCTCGTATTTAGTGTATGCAGGAGGTAATTCAACCCAGAACGCAGTAACGAGTGTTCCCGCGTGGTAGTTTGAAAAAAATTACTGAATACATTTTTTGAGTTCAGGAAGTCTACAAGCCTATTAAATATGAGGTTTTCAAGAAACATTGCAAGGAAACACAGAAGGCTAATAACACTAAAGGCGGAAGTTTGCCATATCTGTGGGACTTCCCTTCTTAGGAATGGAAACAATCAGGAAGCATCAAACATGATTCACATGATTCCCGCAAGAGATTCGATTGTTCTTTCATACACAATACCGGATTGCCCTTTGGCGTCTATCCCCAAAGATGTAGGTTAGTGGCTCATGATACGATTTCAAGATAAATCTGCGCCCCTAAGAGAACCTTTCAAAGTTGCCTACTCCATGTCCTCTATACTGTGACACTGTCCTCTGTACTGCCCAATGCCTCTATGTAGACTAAATATTTTTGCCCTGCCACGCTAAGAACTCATGAGGTACAGGCTATTGGAATTCAGATTTATCAGGGTACCTGTGGCATGAAATTCCGCCCACCCCTCTTTCACTGGCATCATTGTAAAACAGGAGTCTAGATGATGCTGCGTTGTGAGCTAAATGGGATTTTGACGAAAGCACTTCTTTAGGCTCCTCAAATTTGGTCTAGCGTTCATCGCCCTATCTCCATTTGTTGACTTTCATCAATAAATAATTTAGGATACTGCGACTTACCTGTAAATTTGGTATGAGTTTCTGGTGATAGTCTATACAGACTAAAAATGCTATGAGCTAGTTTTGATTTGTTGGCTAAATTGTGGGATAAAATCTATATTCATCAAACCGATGGCCTAAACTTTGAGTCCGCTTACCAAGTTCCTGACGAAATTTGAAGTAATGTACAAATTTTCGCTTTCCAACTCGATTTTTGATTTTTTGACAATAACTGATGTCACTGACGTCGCCAAAGACGCCGTATTGTTGTAAAGGACAAATTATAAAGCTTTTGTAGTGGTTACACTTGAATCTGCGAGGCGAAAACTATTGAAAACGATACCAAACTCGATATTCGGTTAATTTGACGACGATCATCGTGGCCGACTAGAATTTTCTGTCGTCGGATCGTGGCCAAAAACTATAGAGCTGATCCCGAATGTCTCCGGAATCTACTAACCGAATTTCAAGTTCATAGCTCCAAAATTACGGCTTTTAGAGCGGAACATACACGCTGACAAATGCTAGCCCATTCAAAGTACACACTTCGTTCGTAAATGAACGATAGATTCTTGCATCCATTAGCCTGAATATTTGCCCTTTGTATGACCACACCCTCATCCCTGTTTGACATTACTTCGATAGAACTTCATCTATTATTTTCTCATGCACTTGCCGATTGTTTGCTGCCAACATGATGTCGTCAACGTGGCAGTTAACGCCTTCAATTTCGGCTTAAAAAAATCATCTCCATAGTTTTCTGAAATTTCGCAGAAGCCAAGTTTATTCCTATAGGCATTTGTCCATATCTGAAGATCCCTTTGTTTGTCGATATAATCAGGTATTCTTATATTCCTCTCTCCCTATAACTTCAAATGAGCATCTCGTAATTATATTACGGAAAAATGCTCTGCTCCTGCCAAGTTCGCACTGATTTCCTCGAAGGTGGAGGAGGGGTGCAAGTCCATTCTTATACGTTGGTTGATGGTGACATCAAAATCGCCACAAAGACGAAACTTTCCATTGTGATGACCGGGTCAATTGGCTTAATTATACCATTGCTTAATAATCGATCCATTCATTCACTACTGCTGTTTTCAACGCAAATGGCACTTGCTTCGGTCTAAATTCCTTTAGCACTACATCTTAATTCGTGTTAATTTCTATCTTCTCTTTTAATAGTCCCTGTAGTTGAGATAAGCAAATCAGAATAACGCTCCAATAAACATTTATTATCGTCTGAATTATCATTATTCAAATTAGTGAGATAAATGTATGCTTATTGTTGCCCTACTGCACAAACCTCTGCTCCGGGTGGGAGGGAAGGTAGTAGTCAATTAAATGGATACACCTACTCAAGTCCAAACCAATTGATAATGGAAATTTAATGGCTAAATCTCCTATCCACTCAGCAACTCTTAACTGCCAGAACCTCAGCTAATTAAATTTTAACGTGAAGGTCAACTCTATTCGGAAAGTAGCAATGATGGATATGAATCAATTCTCCGTAGCAAACAGAGAAGGTCCTTATTGAAGATTACCCATTATTATGCCTACCTCTAGAAATAATAATGATTACGGTACCTGTGGTGATTGTACAACAAGACAGCCTTGATCCATTAATGAAACATTTCCACAATTTGAAGCATTGCACGACATTGAGTTTTCGAAAGGATCCGGCTCTATCTAATATACAAGTTATCTAATGTAGAAGTTATCTAGTTAACTAATATATAAGTAATAAATCGTTGTGTAATAATTTGCGGGTTTTTTATGTACTAGTACAAAATAGTAATTATAATAGCCCAAGCTCGGGGACATGGGCTACGAAACGATCTGTGAACCAAGAGGTTCATAGTAAAGTAGGGCTGTATTTGTTGGAAAATTGGGACGTATGGCAGCCCGAAGGTAAATTAAGACAAACATTGAGGTGCTCATGCCGCAGTGACGCATCAGACCGGCTCCGAGTATTGGAGGTCATTACTCCGTTCATGCCGAGTTTTAGTAACAACAAAACGTTGGCACGAAATAAGCATTAAAACAGATTATTACATTCCTACACTGTATTCATAGCAATTTATTGGGACTATATTTATTGGGAACCACAACACAAGAGAGATTAAATATAAGGGACATGAACATACACGACAACCTTTTGTACTCCGAAGAAATCATTATATAAGAACCTGATAAGAAATCTGATCTGATCTGATCTGATCTGTGATATATCTATTTATTTATGTACATCTAGTCATACCTACCTTTATTTAACCAAGATGTATAGTAGTTATTATTAAATATTTATCGATAATATTTATGTATTTGTGAGGATGATCTAGTCGAAGTTTAGTTTTTATTACGGGGTATTTTTATCCGCGAAAGGGGTTACAAAGCGGTCATCGCTATATCCCTTGAGGCAGAGTGCATGAGGGCTGAGCAACCCTCCAAAAAGTGGAGGATAGGCAAATCACACCCACATCTCCCACACACAACATCACGAGCTACTTGATCTAGCAGGTGTCTGTGAGTAAGACGGGTATGGCCAGTGGCTACCCGATTGACCACTATTCGTTCCCTCCTTGGAAGGTGGGCCACGAAAGGATCAACTGGGCAAAGGTCCTGAAGAACTCCACACTGACCGGTGACCTCGCCCTGCCATTGCTCGAGCCAGATGGAATTGGCTTTATGCAGCATGTAGGAGATTTGATCCTCAATGCACATAGGCAGCATTTCGATGGAGTCATCACCAAAGGCTCTCCTTGGTAGGACATCAGCACACTCATCGTCGTGAATACCTACATGGCTTGGCACCAACATAAAAGTTATGTTTGTGCCCAATGTTGTGGCACAGTGTAGTGACACAGGCAGGCTTTGTATTAGGGGATCGTGAGTGGCTCCCAATAGTCCACCAACTCCTGGAGAGGGGGCAAAACTTGCACATTCCCAGCTCCTTCCAGTACCTTCGCAGCCACTCGAGCCGGATGCTTCCTCCACAACTTCTGGACCCGCTGATATTCCAGCCTTCTTGCTTATTTTGCTGCTCTGCGACCTCCACAAGGCACCAGAGTAGGAGGATCTCTTCCCTGATGCCCCGTCACCGTCGCTTCCTCAACCCGTGGTAAGATCCTCTGTATACAGGCTGCAACCTCGTCCTCCAAGCCTTCAGGCCTCTCAGCAACCCGCCTCACCAGATCCTGCAGGTAGGCCATCTCGTAACCTTCAATACGGCCTACCTACTCCCTGAGCCTCAACATTTCAATCTTCAAGTTCTCAAGAAGACCGGAGGTCCCGGGGGAGGATTGCTGAATGGCAGGCTGCTGCCCCACGCTTGTCTGAGATGCGGGAGAGGCCCCACCGCTATTTGCTAGGTTTACATTGAGATTGGATGGCTGATAGCGTGTGCATGGGAAAACGTTATTGCAAAAAACATTATTATGTCGTACCCCATTACGCACAGCCTCTGCCTCCTCTGCTGGCATCCTTGTGTGGCGCAAATCCTTAGAAGCATACCTTGGCAGCTCTTGCTTTATATCAATTGCAGCGTTGGCCTGTACAGGATGCTCCCGCAGGACGTGGGCACTGAGGCCACGCTTGGAGTTGAAGGCTCTCTCACAGTGGGCACACTGGTGGGAATTCGCCGGGCAGTGGAAGAGGAGGAGGGATAGGATAGTGAGGAAGAAGAAGAAGGAGAGGAAGGCCAACGCCCCTGCCTAGAGCACTACCGAGTTCCTCCCCTAGAACCCCGCGTGCTAATGGGCCGGCAGGGGTTATGAGTCTCATTTTTGTTAGACATCATAACGGGGAGACGTGGAAAGAAGGGTCGGGAGACCCGTTGACACGAACCCCCCCCCCCCCCCCTTATCAGCATTGGGTCATTTTGCCACCCTCTGTTCACCCAGAGGGTACCCGGGTTCACCCGACGCCGGCTCTACGGATGAGGGAAGTTGCAGAAGGATGAGGAGAAAGAATGGATTGAAAGGAAGTGCCCCTATAAAATTACCACCAGTTTAAGTAAGAACCCCTCAGGACGGTGATACCATGAAGCATTCTCGCTGAGATGCCCAACACACGTAACCCTGTGAGAAATTTCCCGCACCACACCCCCCGCCATGACAATATTGGGGCCATGACCTAGATGTTATTTAACGTCATGCCTTCCAGCTCGGGAATCGCTTGCCACAGGTCATTTCTGTCATACTTGTTTATCTTAATCCCGCCAGGTCTGCTCCATTTCTACGCTGCCACTGTCAACCTGGACATACAGGATTATAGCAGACCCATTGTGCTTGTCAGCAACGGTATCCGGCTTCTTGCCCTAGTCACTTGTCACGTGATATAGTCTCTCCCTTTTGACATCCCAACTGCTAGATGACAAAGTGCTATCTGCTTGGCAACCGCATCATGATGTAGAATGTGGTCATTATGGGTCTTCGGACACTGGTGCACCACATGATACAGGTTTTTATTTTTCTCCCAGCTTGAGCTCCTAAGAGCGATTAAGTGCTGGGGGGATAAGGATGAGGTGCTGGATGGCAGAGAGACAATACCGAGCCCATGGGCCATGATTGGTGCATAGATATAGGCACTTGGGCCACCAGGTAGGAAGCCTAGCCAAGAGCACACAGCAGAGCAAACTTCACGGTCTAACTCAAGCAGCCACCCGCAGTAAGCCTACCAAAGAGCAGTAGATACGTGCAAAGGAGGCGCAGCTTCATCTGTGGCTTCAATGGAGCCTTGGTGACACGAGCTAGTGCCTCACCAAGGTCCATATGGCTTGCAGCAACGGTGTCCACACCCATGAAGTCAAATTCAAGGTACCGCCAAACTTCCAGCACGGACCGGGTGGGGATGGGTGACTGTCCTATGACAAAGCACTCCTCATTCACCACCTTCACCCGACGGGACCAAGGAGACTAACCCACACTTATCTGGGTTGATGACTAAACCACACCTGGCTAGCAGCTCAGCAAACGCGTTGAGAGTAATCTGCGAGCAGTACAAATACACAGACACACGCGCACACACACACACACGCCTATGGTTGCTCACGGATTTTGTCTTGGTATGGTCTGAAACGGATTTGTATTCAATTATTCTTTTCTCATGCTTGGGCTGCCCCACGCCTCCTGGATCAATCCCAATAGGCATTCCTCATAGTTACGATGCTTTTCCTAAATGACATGGCTTGAGATGGGCGTCTTAAAAATCCACTAATTCTCTCTGAAAATGCCACAAAAAAGGGAAAGCTCAAGCTTGTGAAATGAATGGATGATAATCCATTTAGAAAATAATTTGAAATTAAGTGTATGGTTATAAAACCGTGTCATTAGGTATGTTCATAATAAGGTACACTAAATGGCTTTTGTATGTTGTGTTATTGTTATAATACCAATAGCTATGTTTTGGATCTAGTTCAATACCGTTTCATTCCTTTCTTCATACCGTTACATTCAATACCTAATCTACTTTCCTTCAAATGTCCACTGAAATGTTGAAATCTGGACATAAACTCATTTCTGGACACCCAATCTGGCACACGAACATCCAACTGAGTTTTTATTTTATTGAAAAGAGCGTTATGAGCGAAGGTTTGGAGATTGGGAGCTGAGAGTTATTTTTATTTTTTTATGAAAGGTGGTTCACACAGCCACCTCGTTGTTTTTCACAAAGACTAATGAACCAGTGTCGATTCGGAAAGCTTGTTATGAAAGATCCTCCGATGAATTCAAAGTGTTGTTCACAACATCAGTAGACTCTTACTTACTTTCAAGTGTTGGCATAAACTCAAAATTGTTAGCGCTCACACATACAGAATGTTCCATTGGTAATTACAGAAACTCGTGTGAAATCAAGAACAAACTCAGAATTCTCTCTCTTCTAGGTTGTATGAGTATAAAGGTATATACTGCAGATTCGGAAACGGAATCACAACAAATGTTGATGATTGTCAATCTAAATATGAGGGCGTCGTTATCACAATACGAAAACCAAAACTTCCAGTAATAAACCGCAAAAACATAATGGATACCCACCTACTTAAGCGCTACATGTTAATTGTTGTTTAATTCAACCATGAAAATAAGAATGCAAGTGTTGAAATACTACTAACCATTTTTTTAGAAGGAGAGAGAGGGAGAGAGAGAGAGAGAGAGAGAGAGAGAGAGAGAGAGAGAGAGAGAGAGAGAGAGAGAGAGAGAGAGAGAGAGAGAGAGAGAGAGAGAGAGAGAGAGAGAGAGAGAGAGAATGACTGGTAGACTTGCCCGTGATAAGAGAAATTAATACATATTACAAGCTCAACAGAAAATCGTAAACTCATCTTGTTTTTAATCGTCATAATGAGAAAATAAATTATTGGAGTACACATTTAGTTAGCATCTCTAAATTTTTAATAATCGGCAATGTTCAATTAAAATTACTTACTAACTCCTAAAACTGTAATTTATTGAAGAAATGGTGACAGGATGACCTATCCTTAACGACCTATCCTCAGGCAATCATAAGTAGACAAATATTTAGTGTCGAATTGATTTGCACACTGTGTTCACTTAATATTTGAATGTGTTATGGTTCAATCATGCCAAATAATTATGTTCTATTCTAATTATGACTTAGAACAATCAAATAGATTACCTACTGTGGATAGAAGGCCCTCATTATTCCATGTCATCACCTAAATTAAGTTTTCCTTCCATTCTTCTTCCCCCAATATCTTCCGGTAATTCACTTAATCTCGCGTTGGGTTTTAGATGTTAGAACCAACATTATTCAGATTACTCTAGCGCTCAGGAATTCCGGCATTCCTTTCGTTTCATAAAGGTTCATTCGTATTCCTCTGAACTCCTGTGAATCGTTCTTCGTCTACAAATGTTACAATCGTTTTCGTGGAAAATCACGGAGTCTAATGTTCCTTCACAGTTTTGCATTTTTCAAGCTACTTAAACGGAAAACTTGTTCGTTGACAATTGTTCTCACTCCGTTTCCTGATTAGTCATGTTTCCGCAGTAAATGACAGTTACCAATCTAGAGCCCTGAATAAGGCTTGTGTTTTGTGAAGGAGCATGCTTGAGACATGCTTTGTTCATAAAACGTTTGAGTCGTGCAACTAGACTATAAGAGTGAACATGGTAATTTTCTGCACTATATCCAGTGGCGGCTGGTGGACTGCAAAAGGAGTGGGGCACAAAAATATTTACCTATTTGACAGTCAAGAAGAGCATTGAGGTTTTTCTTCCATCTGTATTGTTTTCAGTGTGAATTACTTTTGATCTAAACACATGAAACATAAATCCCACTTGGGTCATGTCAAATGCCTTGGGCAACTGTTATGAAAGAATATGGCTACTAATTAATAATCGATCGTGATCAATAAATATCATTGATTATTTAATATAAATTAATTAGATAAATAAATTAAAATAAAAGTACTATCTTATAGTTACATACTCACTAAGTATCTAAACATTTTAAAATGGAACATGTTATTAATTAAAGTACTAAACATTATCAAGGCTTCGATTGTATTGCACTAGTGAAATACTTAAGAGAAATAATTCTGAAGGAATATTAAGGAACTCAAATTAAATTATATGAAATGATAGAATGTGACGTCAGACGTCAATTAAAAATCTGATATTTCAAAAGGCTATAGAAATGTTGTCTAACCCCACAACCACCACTCACTTAAATGTATAACCTTTTTCTTGAATGCAACATATCCAGAATGATCAATATTCTACTGAAAATATTGATTTGAGATGTTTTCGTTACAATTTATATTTTGAGATGTGAGGTAGTAAGTAAAATGTTCAGAATAATAAATTAATTACACAGACCGCTGATCTATAAAGCAAGCTGATCTACACACTCTAGTATTCAAGACACCAACACTCAAAATTAGTAGGTACATCGGAGTGCGTAAACTGTAATTACAGACCAGATCGCTAACGTTTCATTCTGAAAAGCAGTTCTTAGCAAACTCTGGGGCTAGGCCCCGAATATCATAAGAAATATCCCTTTATGACCTGTCTTTCCCGTTCCGTGCCCTTTATTTTCCGTTCCTTGCCCTTTATTTCTCTGTACTTACCCCCTCACAGTCTAACCTGAATCGAAGAAATTATATTATTATAAGCTACTCTCTGCGCTTTTCGTTCTAATTTGAAACGATGAGTTGCTTGTAAAGGCTTCATTCTAATTTGTTACTTTTTCCTCAAAAGTACTGGGGCAATATCCTGATGTCCCCCCTCACCGGCCGCCCCTGACTATATCAATGTTCATATTTTAAAATTCCTCGCCTTTTCGTGCATGGAAATTGTTAGGTTAGTGAACATTTCATCAGGAAAAAAAACTTTCCTCGATAATCTTCAGTATAACGAGTGGAAACGACTTTACAATCAACATACTTTCCAAGTACAAATCGGTTTTCGATGGACATTTTCGGTTCAGTTTTCACAACAGTTCTGTGTGTACATGTTCTAGATGATACAATTTTAACTGCCCCTCTCAAACTTGAGCTGGTGGACCTCTTTTCAGGTGATAATCCACGGCGGACCCTCCTTTCAGTTGGCCCACAGTAACTGTTGTAATCAGCCCAATGCCCATGGGACTTAAGATGTTCTTCAAGTATGATTTTTTTCTAACCCCACGACGAATCAAGAGTCCTTAGTTTCAAGTTTAATGTAAATTTTACGATTTTCCTGCATTCTCGCAAACACATTCAGCAAACCGCAATTCTATGAGTCGAGAGGAATATAGGTATTGCAAATTAAAGCAATTTTTGTTGCAAGCTTTCGTTGTACTCTGCCGAGTTTTAGCACAATAAATACAACCCTGGTTTTTTATGTGATTCGTCATCATTTAGCCTTAATTTAGTTTTCCCTTCTCATTAATTTCAACTGTTTTTAGCCGAAGGAAAACGTGCTCGCTTCTTCATTGATCCCGTGTTCAGCCACTGATTCACTCACGAAAAAAGTTCAACGTTGAATGATGTCTCGGAAAAAGACGGCTCTATTATATAAAATATGGATGGAATGAAATTTGGATTATTCTCGATGGATCAGTTATCGTTATAGGAAATTCATCTGAACACACTGAAGACCTGGCCTTCCCATGACAACCTTCTGTGTCAGGAAGTACAAAGATCGCTGTCTACTAGACTGGCGTAAAAATTTTTGTTTTTCAATACAAAGAAGAAATCAATTATCCATGAAATGTTGTTGCTTTTTTTCCTATGATGATTTTAATGATTAATCTCCAATTTTTGTCAAAGGTGGTCACGGACCCTCTAGGAACAGCCAGAGGACCACGCTTTAGGTAGGACGGACTTCTAAGATCTAATCTTCTGATATTAAATTGAGGAATGAAAAATTATTCAAATAGTGTTGAGGGCTGCCCGACAATATTGGGCAATAATTAATTGCATCGTTAATTAATTACAAATACATATTGGAAAACTTTGAAAAATTTTTGGTGAGTCAGCTCCGAAAAATGGACATTGGCACTTTACACCTCACTATAACTCAAATTAACTGCAATTTCGTAATCACAATAACATTGGCAATTACATTAATAGTAATTACAATTACATTTAGGTCAGAAATAATTGTGATTAGAATCCACAATTACAATTACTCTTGAAGAGAGACAATGTATAGAACAGTACAACAGCCCCCCCCCCCCTCTCTCTCTCTTTCTCTCTCTCTCTCACTCTCGTTCCCCCTTATTGTTCCGTTAGAGGCATTTTAGCCTAAATTAATTGCAATTACTATTCAAATCTGGATCCAACATGTTTTTGTATGAGATGTAATGTATGTATTGAGAATTGCAATCGCAATAACATAATAGAGGTTAGCGAAAAAAAGGTTGTCTATTTTCACGAAAAATAAAGAGTTACAATGTTTAATTCATCTTGACGGTTAGGCCATCATCAGTAACGAACTATAACTGAAAACCCATCAGAAAGGTCACAGCTTATCTAGTCACAGGTGAATGGAGATTTAATCCTATTGGTCGAGGGAAAGAAAAGGTGGCGGGTGGTACAAGCAAAGTGAATGGGGATTATAGGTAGTCAGAAGAAGTGAAAGGAGGGGAAGAATTACTCTATAGGGTTTCAACAGTGAGAAAGGGATAATTCCAATGTGTGTATTATGTAATAGCTTGTACGTAATGTGTGTTCAGTTATTGTTTGTTACTGATGATGGCCTAACCGTCACAATCAATTTAACATTGTAACTTAGATCACTAAATTCCGTGTTAAAATGGGTTTCCGCAACTTCATGTTAAGTAATTGTATATTGTCAACATTTAGTTACAAATTACATGTGATTATAATTGTAATTATAAGTTGCCCAACACTGCTGCCCTAACATCCGGAACGTGCATCTTCATTCACTACTTACATAGGTGGCGGTAGACAATGTCGAAAAAGTTGGTGGATAATCAATGGAAAGCTTAATCCCACCAATTACGTCACCTCGATTCCACAATAAGCAATCATCCTGATGTTGTCTGCACCTCGAAATTTTATAAATGTCGAGTCGCAAAGTTCTGAAGAACATGTCATCCATGAAACCCACTTTTGCACGTGTAAATATGTGTACTTTTGTCCCCAAAAATTCATCTTATACGGCGTATAGCGTATTGCGTCAAATCTACAGTCGCTAATAATTTCTACTTGGTCGTTTAGTAATTTTTTGTCTAGAGCAAGAAAGCACTAACAAACAGTATGACTAGTTGAAAGGTATAACTACATGAAAAGAAACTGTGGTACGCAAAAATGTTCCAACCTCCTGCACGATTAAAATGCTTCAAAACCTCGGGTAATGAGGAAAAACAAAACATATATTTTGGCCCGTCATAAATTATTGATTATGAGTATATCAATTGTAACCATCTGATTTAATACTCAAACGATTTTCAGAATTAATTGATTTTATTCACTCTCAACTACTTCCATCATAATCTAGTTTTATTAGGCAATACGAATAAATAATGTTTGAAAGTACCTACTTGCATTTTTATAATCTCGATTCTTTCACGAGAAAATTCATGGTAGATTGGCTAGCGCGCAGTTCTCAAGCGAAGTGGGTTTGTTTGACTACCAAAAACCCCATCAAGGGCAGAACCAAGAAATTATTGAACATACGATCATTCGAAACAGTGATCAATATCATTAATCTGAAGATATCTGAAATTAAATAGATATACTCATCGCTGAGTTTGTATTTAATGTAAACTATTTTTGAATTCGCGTGGCTTTGCGAGAAAATCTGGAATCTCACCGGGACACCGGAAATCTTCGACCAACAAAGAGCGGAAGACTGGACTGTTACTTTCTCAATGCAACTCAGGCAGGAGCACCGTAAGGTAAGATCAGAAACAGTGTAATAGATAGGGTAGATAACTAAGGATAGATAGGGTAGGGTACTTTGTATATTTTCCAAAAGTTGCTTTAGGAAAATTGAGAGAGAAAGAGAGATTGATTGAATTTTCATTTAACAATCTATACATATTTAGGACCATATGGTCGTCTCCTACATTACTACAGAAAACAAATTATTGGATATGTCAGAATAATTCATTAAGTTATCAGACAGTGAACTCTTAAATTTTTATATGTACGTTTGATTAACTCGGCTATATCTTTAAATAAATTCAGAATAAAATCTTTTCAATCGTATCAAACTTAATATAGAGTAGCTTCTTGTTTCATCATTCAGCCTTGTAGTTTGATTACAATAAAAAACATTAAATATATATATCCTAAGATTACAGATCGCATTAATTAATTGGAATTGTATACTTAATCATGTATTTTCCGTAGGTACTTGTTAAGTTGTATAGTGATCGCTAATTTGGAAGATGGAAGGCAGTGTGATAACAAATGTCGAATATTTATATTGAACGATTTTCATACAATATTTTACACAAGAGTGAAACGAAAAGAATTCGTTGATCAGGACAATTTCGTAACAAAGAAACAAACCATATGTGTGTATCGAAACGTTAATTATGTTAAATGTCTGGCGAGTGGATTGTTTAAATGGTAGGTGAATTTCAACAGTACTATAAACACAATACGAGCATAATATAAATGAAACTGTCTTAATCAAATCTGACGATTTGGCACCTATTTTCATAAGTTTTGAAGACTGAGTACTTCAAAGGTTTTTTTTCAAAACTGCAATTGATGAGAAAGTGTCAAATGGAGATGGATTTCAATTGAATAATCGAATACTCTCCCACTGGAAGGATTTATCAAATTTTTCAGTGCTATACGATGGAATTTGTAGCATAATTAACTTTACGAGTTTAAGACCATGTTCTTACTTGTGTCATAAATCTTAATTCATCCACCATGCACCTATTTCGGTTTTTCATATTTCAATACTTGAAAAAGCAATATTCCGATTTGGGATATATACATACACCCCGTAAAGTCGGACCCACCCTTTTGACTTCAAACACTGAAATATAAATATATAAATATAAATATAAATCCAAAGCATGCATTTTGAGCCACTAGCAATCTGACATTGCTCTCACCATTACACAGGTATGTGGCAACTTGCAACATACCTATTACAAATATTTGTAAATAATGTGATCTAGATGACGACAAATTAAGAATGAATGAATTTCGTTATCTTTCGCATCAAAAACAACTAACACGTGAGTAGCACGTAAACTAATAGTTAGTATTGTGTAACAGGCTACACCATATCGGACGCAATATGCTAGTACACAATAACCCAATATCGGAAATAACGAAGTCTTTGCTAGGGTTTAAACCTTTTGATACTTTTAAGACAATTAGTACCTTTATGTCCCCTTCAACATTATATCATAAAAAATTAAGACACTACTTCAAACTGTCTTCACGTTTCCATCACAATAGTGAAAGGTGCTATAGACATTTATTGAAATGTACCTGTATCGAAGGTAATTACTAAAAGCGTCTGTATAGAGAATTGGATAAATTATTAGCATATACATACCTTCTTGTGGCAACAGAAACCAAAAACTAAAGAATTGAATCTATTGTATCCAGCATCAAAACGTGCGTCTTATAGTCCAGGAGCCGAGGCCAAGAGTAGGTGGTGATTCCAGAAGAAGGTTTGAGATTCGATTATGAAAATTTAGTCCGTTCTGAGTAAGAAAATCTTTTTGAATATAGAATGACGGCCTCTAAAAGATGGCTCAATTTGCCCATTTTAAAGTTTCTCTCTAATAATTCCTTAACCGTACATCGTATAAAAATTTGTATACGTAGTAAACTTGTAGAATATAAAAAACGATGAGTATGTTTCAATCCCTGAACTCTCAATTTTTTCTCAGGACAAGCAGATGACAAACAATAGATATATATCCTAATTTTTGGTCAGTCCTCTCCTCCCCCTGTTTAGACTCTTGCCCTTTCAAAATCACTTGGTGGCCTTAATACCTGTCTGAAATAGCTCATTCCACTCATGGTTAAACACTTCCCAAAGTTCATATCGAGCGTATTCTAGCTTAGACCATTCCCCATTAACATAAAACAAAGCTCACGATATTTGTGTCATTTTACACATAAAATTCGAAGAAACGGCAATTTACCTGGTACTTTAATAGGAAAGGGTCTGAGTTAAAACTTGCTGAATACGAACTTTTGAAAGTATTATACAACCCTGAATCGAGTGAGATTTTGTAGACCTATCAAACCAATATTAAGGCCGCCAGGTGATTTTGAAGGACAAAAGTCGTGGCGGGGGGAGGAGAAGACTAGAAAAAATAGCCCGATATTTGATTGGCGCCTTAGTTCCCTTATTTCAGGAGATAGTTTTTTTAGTCGAATCTCTTCGGTATATTTTACTCTACAAGTTTGCTATGCATGCAAATTTCAGCATCTTAAGCCATCCTTATGAGGCCCTCATTTTGTATTCCAACAATTATGAGCTGACAGACAACGATTGTTTTCTCTCAGAATGGTCTACATTTTCAAAATCTAATCTCTAACCTTCTCCTGAAATTACTTCTAACGTTAGGCATGGCTCCTGGAATATTATAAATTGAGGCGTTTTAAAAAGCAGCTATCTAATTCGGCATTATCTTCATTCGTCTATCATTAGTGATTTAGCTCCCTCATAATATGGTGTGACATAGTCATTGATTGGGAAACAAAAAACAAAATCTCAAGCAGACCTTTAATGCTCATTGTAATTTCATCGACTATCATCCACAAGTCAAAATATCCCAATGCACAATATTCAGCTAATAGGAACAACATGGATTGCACCAAATTGCACTAATTTGCCTAAGGAATAGCCAGTCGCCAATACTGTCAAAGTCGTACACTTTATTGCAAACATTGTCGACTTGAATTCTCCAACTTAACTGTTTTTTCAGAGGGTAATGGAACAGAATCAATAAAGGCCAACGGAGTAGATATCGTGTCAGTTTTTTTTTTTTTTTTTTTTTTTTTTTTTGTGACTACCATACGTCTCAACACTATACTGGGGCACTGTACTTTGGGGGGCTAATGTGTAGACGTAGACTATAATCGTTACACCATGATATTAAATTTTGCAGACATTCATTTTATGGTTTTACTTGATGGACATGAGTTGGTGGACGTGATGGATCTGCTAATTTGAAGAAAGTTAATAAAATTCTGGTTGACATTAGGTAAGATAAATATCTGTCAAGGCAAGTGGGTGAGATTATTTTGACTACATTCATTTCTATTTCACCAACTATCTCCACCTCTTACTATCAATTTGCTATATACTTTTCATCCTCTCTGTTATCTCTTCATTTGTTTGACGTGAAAATATCCTTTGGATTATGGAAACATTCGGTACGAGTATTTTACCTATTTTATCAACTAATATTCAATTTTCAAGAGGGCAATTCGTGTTCCCGGTTTGAACTCTAAAAATTTCAGTTCTCCACAGTATTGTACTGCTTTTCAGAATACGAAAGGATAGTGAAGCTCTTTAGTGATACATTGATGATGTGGGAAATATTAGAATATAGGTACCTGTTGTATTCTCTAACAAGCTTAGGATGTGTATTCCATTCAAATATTTGGACTTGTTTCGGGAATGAATAGAAATCCGTATATGCTGCCTGAAGGAGGAAACTTTAATATTAGATTCCGCTTTGAAATGATTATGGATCACATTGTGGATGCCGAATGGCATCGCTGGAGAGAGGTTCACATTTCTCTGGATCCCCTTTATGTTTTGACACTATTGTTTTACTGTTTGAGATTGGACTAATTTGTGGATCTAGAATCTCTAAAAAATGAATTAGAATAAATAATTACCTATCTAGTTATTTTTCATGGTTTCACTATCCTACCTAAAACCATGAGCGACACAACTGGCCATGCTCAGTAATAAAAATACGAAATACCAGAATTACCTCGTTCTAGTGATTTTGGATTTATGGTGTGTGCGCTGCCGTGCATTACTGTGGGCACAATGGGTATTTTCGATCAATGAGAAAGGTAGGTTGTTTATGAGGCCTTGTATATACACTTATGATACTGAACGTGTTCTACATTATACTGTGAGCCTAATATTTTCACTGACGAGGAGCCAGGTAATGAAGAGGATGTGGTTTAAGTGCTACGCCTCTGAGGAAAAAACCATCTAAGATCCAGTCATGCAGCATGATCGTACGAGCGAATTTTGTAAGCTATCGTACCATATTACGTTGAATTGTTTGGAAATTTGAGCTCTTTGAGTGCAAAGAAATTGTAAACTAATATTTTTATGACAAAAAACGTATTCTAAATATTAATCTGACATTCAGGAAGAGATTTTGGATTTATAACTTTTTTGCGGTTTTTGATCAATTTCATAGCAAATTTCAATGAAATTTGAGCGGAATTTTCAGCCTAATTTCGTACATAAATTATTTAACGTTTTTATTAAATTTCATAAACTTTATGTGAGCAATATTCTGCTAAAAATTATAGATGTAACAATTTGTAACCGTTTTTAGTCATTTTTAGTGATTTTTGTCAGCACATTTTTCGAATTTTGACCAATTTAATGTGCTAAAAAAAAAACTGGCTAACGAACTCATCTCTTCGTTTGGGAAGCTTGATTTCTTGGCGTAAGGATGAAATTTTTATCTCAATCCTAAGGAGAGTTATCGTCTGGAACGAGACACACACACACACACACACAAACACACACACACACAAACACACACACACAAAAACATATAGGTACATAAATATATGAAAAACCCAAAACTTCAGGAATCGTTTCAGAATGCCTCAAAATGGATTTCAATGAAGAAATTTTTCGAAAATTTTGATTTAAAAAATTTCCGAGCCATTGAAAGAGCTTCATTTTTTAGGAAAATTTGCTAAAAGAAAAAACGTCTGCCAAGTTGGATGTGGCGTATATCTTCCTAGTTTACCTATCATGAATTTATAGATCATTGAAAACTTCTAAATGATCCTGCAAAGTTCCTTTGCGGAAAGGAGTAGCTCAAGAAGTAGCGTGAAATATCATAATTGGTCAATTAATAAACGAAAAAAATTATACTAAATGTAAGTTACATTTGTGCAAGCGCAGAATGAACTGATGAGTTGAAAACAATGGAATAGGTACGGGACGATTTACAACCTACCCGCGCATTCGCTGACAATTTCATCAAAATCGGATGAAAACAGTGGAAATTGAGGTCGTTACAACGATTTCACATAAGCGCATGCACAGTAGCTATTAATGATACTATCATGTTGAAATTGATACGGGATGATCAAATCGTCATCTCCCAACTATCATCCAAATTTGAGCGAGATCGGACCACTAGGGCGTGAAAAATGGAGCATAATTGAATTCACGTTTGCGCATGTGCAGAGTGAAGTATTGATTTGGCAGCAATGAAACTAGCAGGAGACCCTCTACCCCATAGCCCGCACATTACCTGAAAATTTCATCCAGATCGGATGAAAACTGAGGAACATAAGCTTGTTAAAAGGATTTCATATTAGCGCGTGCGCAGTAGCTATTAATAATACTGTTATGTTGAAATTGATATAAGATGATTAAATTGTCATCCCCCCATTATCATCCAAATTTGTGCGAGATCGAACGACTAGGGCGTGAAAAAATGAGGCTTGGTAGAATTTACGTTTGCGCATGCGCAGAGTGAGGTATTGAGTCGAGAACGGTGAAACTAATAGGGGGCCGGCTACCCCCTAGCTCGCTTATACCCTGAAAATGTCTTCCAAATCGGATGAAAACTCTGGAAAATAAGCTTGTTACAATTATTTGCGGACACGACACACACACACACACACACAGATAGACACGGAACCAAAAATGTTCAGAATGGTCTAGAATGTAAAATGCGACTGGAAATTTGGATTCTGGAGACCAAAAATTTTTTTTCTCCCGAAACTGAAAATGCTCTTGCTAGCTCTAAGTAGACTCAGAAGCAATAAACTGTACAAATGGATTCGATGATTTAACTTTTCAATATAGGGATGGGATAAACAGATTTAAAGGGTCAAAATATACATGTTAGAAATTACTTTTGCCCAAAATTGCTCCTTAACATTATGCCCTCATTCCAATTGGGATTGCGGAATGCACATTCCCGCCTGCACCAGCTTCATCGTGATGTTGATAACATCTTGGACAGCTTTGAGAGGCCTTTGAGAGGCCGGCGCTATGCTGTTCTCGGATACGTAGCAGGCAATTGACCGTATATGTCACCTCGGTCTACTGAATATACCAAAAACATCCCTCCCTGACAGCTGCTATCGGTTAGTTCTCTCATATCTGATCATATGTGGCCGGCCGCACGTTCACAGTCAGGTACTGTGAGGTCACGTCCCGATCGTGGCGTAGAACTGCGGGCATTCCACATGGTAGCGTGTTGCCGTTGAACCACTACTAGGAAATCGATCCTCACTATCCCTCAGCATAAAACGACTTATCACCTAGTACTCAATCGTTCAATATGGGAATTCGGCAACCAGATTTGGCGTGAAGCGTCAAACTCTCAAGTAAAAAGAATACGAACATTTTATACCCGTCGCAAAATGGGCGAAATCGCGAATAACCGAGCCAACATTTTAAAAGCCATCCAATCTAGTTTTTTGGTGTGATGAACACGGAAAAAATTAGAACATTTTTCGGGCCCCTATTTCTTGATTTACCAATACATTTACTTCATAAATCTTTTTTTTTTTTAACACTAAATGCATCGAGAAACCAGTAATAAATTATAAAAGTCACTCCATCCGCGTTTTTCGGTGCTTTGAACATGAAACAATATTAAAAAATGTATAGGCACTTAGAAGAATAATTGGTTCACAATACATGTATGTATTTGCACGAAATTAATTTCACCTCGTGGACAGCATCAAATATCACATTTTATCACAATAAAAATAAATGTTCACTTCAAAATAGAAACAGTAGCTAAAATCTCTAAAACAAAATTTTCATGAATAATCATCAAAAAATTCCAGAGAACCAGGAAGAGGGGCAGCCAAGTATTGTCGAACGTCAATCGGTACCCCTTAAAGAAGGAGATGGAAAACATAATTTGCTCGCTCGTGTCAGTTCAATCGGGGCAAGTTGGGGTAGCCAAAAATTGGCATCAGTATACCTGATGACTGTACAAGGTCGGGAAAAAACGACGAAATTCGTAACTCTTTGACAAAATATACTTTGATTATATCAACTAAAACTACTTATAATCTAAGCAGCTGCCATCCTCTACATGAGGATTCAAAAATTTGATTTCATGCTTAATCACCAACTTATACCTTCTGGAAGAGCGTCCATAGCAGCTGCCTTCGGGCACTCCGAACTACTAAATGGGAAATAATGACAAAGTCCTATAGAAATCTAATAAGCGATTCCACCAGAGGGTTCAAAATCAAACAAACCCATTTGCTGCTGCCAAATTGAAGGACGTATCACCAGGCCACCCGAACGGCAGACTGAAGAAAGAGGCACCCAGATCTACTGCACAGTTAACACCGATTGAATACCGCCTCATGAACACTAATTCATTACGGTTAACAACAAAAATCAGGCATTGTTCAATGTATTTTATTTAAAGGCGAAAGTCATTGGGCTCGAACTTCTGTCCATGTTCGTGTTCCTTAGGTATTTATTTTCTACACTAACTTAACTGTAGTTCTGTCCGGCGAATCCCTCTCCACTCAAGATAGCGAGGCAATGAGTAGTTTTAAGCGAAATCATCAGAACAAATAGTGATCCGTGGCAACCGAATCAGTCGGACGAAAAGCCCAACGTGGAATGGTTGTTTAGTTTATATTTACTTTACTCTACCTAACTGTAATGCACTTGTGCAATAAAGTTGTATTGTTTTAAGAAAATAAGTAAATAAAAATTAAATTTTAATAAGATCATCGTACGTACAAAGAAATGGCAGTATGAGATGTTCTCAGGGACAATCGATGCGGGGGTCCAAAATGCCTGGATTAACTCTTTAAAAAACGAGACTATTTCAGGCATGTGGTGAGAGCAACGTACCTCAAGAAATAATCTTTATGCTATTTCAAGAAAAAATTTAGAACCTTCAGGAAGGTAAATTCCTTCAGCTAGAGTATTGGCCGAAATAGATTTGACCGTACTTACAGACCTCTGAAAGGCTTAAGTATACTTATTTCAATAAGTATACATACTTGAGCCTTTCAGGGTCTGTTAGTACGGTCAAATGTATTAATAATAATTCTTTAAAAGGTTCTCACGCTAGAACTATGTGGCATTCATAAATGTAAAATAAGCTTATTTATAGATTGATTTGTGTTATTTATTTCAAAAATGTAATGAACATTGGATATAGTTTTCTCAAATAGGTACCTGTAACTTTATATAGTAGTGGCAGATTCGGGTATTCGTTTTTCGATGTAAACACACACGCATATGCCCATCATTTTTTTTTTTTTTTCAATTTATTAATTAATTTATTTTTCAAGCCCCACAAACTTCACCACAAACCTGAGAAGCGGGTACTTTTCCGTTATCCCCCCCCCCCCCCCCCCCACCGCCCCAGACAATTTGTCTTCAACACGCCCGCCCGATGTTTCTAGGCATTCCTTCTTACTTATATTACATACTAGCCGCTCCGGCTCGCTACGCTCGCCTCCACGTCCAGCCGGGGGGCAAGCCCCCCGGACCCCCCATTAAATTGCTCGCTTCGCTCGCAAAGTGTGGCATGTAGGGAATATTGCTCGCTTCGCTCGCAAAGTGTGGCATGTAGGGAATGTTGCTCGCTTCGCTCGCAAAGTGTGGCATGTAGGGAATGTTGCTCGCTTCGCTCGCAAAGTGTGGCATGTAGGGAATGTTGCTCGCTTCGCTCGCAAAGTGTGGCATGTAGGGAATGTTGCTCGCTTTGCTCGCAAAGTGTGGCTGTATACATGCGATGTATTACAATTGCAACGTGTAGGGGATGTTGCTCGCTTCGCTCGCAAACGGTAGATCTCTAAGGGTAGTTTTAACTTCTGTAAGGGATGTTGCTCGCTCCGCTCGCTTGAGGAAGTTATACTGCCCACCCAACTTGGCAGACGTTTTTTTCTGTAGGAAATTCTTACAAACAAATTAAATCTTATAAAACTACGTGGAACCACGAAAAGTTTATTAGGGGATGTTGCTCGCTTCGCTCGCAAGGTATACCTGTATATCCTTGAGGAAGTTATACTGCCCACCCAACTTGGCAGACGTTTTTTTCTGTTGGAAATTCTTACAAACAAATTAAATCTTATAAAACTATGTGGAACCACGAAAAGTTTATTAGGGGATGTTGCTCGCTTCGCTCGCAAGGTATACCTGTATATGTGTAGGACAAAGTCCGTATTTATTCTGTTGAAATGGCTCTCGCTTCGCTCGCAAGGTACGTACCTATGTATACCTGCTCGCCTCGCAAGGTATTGCGTAGAAGTGCAAATGGGAACCCCCCTGTGAGGGTCCCTTCTGGTAAGCAACGTTGTGCAACGGGCGGCTCGGCTCGATCAAAAACGTTATATTAAACGCTTCCCTCGCAATTCCGCTCGCAATTTGACCTACTGCCCGTGACTTTTTTCGATATCCGATTTCGGATTTAGATTCGGCGGACCCAAAGCTGTATTTTGCCCGCGAAAACCGTTCCGAAAAACGTACCTTTATGGGGTATATTTTAATCGGAAAAAACCAAGTTTTTCGGCGGACTTTTCGAGAAAACGGGTCCGTACTCTCGCATTTTTTTGACGCATTTCCCGATACTTTTTTCGCGATCCGATCGCGCCGTCGTCTTCCTCGTAGGAAAACCTACGAAACCCGTATTTTTCCGGAATTGTCAACGGCCGTTTAGAGGGGTAGGGGAAGCGGGGAAGTCCAAAAAGCGCACATTAACCGGAACTTCGACCCCCCTCCCGCCCTACGGCCCATGGTTCGGCTGGGATTAGAAAATTCTAAATTCGCTTATACACCCTATCGGAAAATTCCAAGAAGATCCCCCCACTCGTAAATTCCCCCCACTCAGCCGTTTGGCCGTGCATAGACACGACAGACAAACAGACAGACGGAGTTTCATTCTTATTAATAGTATAGATTTACGTAGAATTGGTGACAATTTCAAGCTGTGGGAAGAAATTATATTATTTAAAAAAAAAGAAGGAAAAAAAGAATTACCGTGTTTTCAGAAGCTGCCGATGTCGATGAGGATATTTTGAAACAAATTGGCGTGGTTGTGGTTTGATTGCCTCCACATGAATTTGCACAAATAGGTATCGAGTAAGGAATTAAATTAACTGTTCCGCATTGGCTTTGTCTTATCGCCTGAACTTTGTGAAGAGATTAGTTAGTAAACCAACCGGTTCATCGGGAAGACATTGGACCCAAGCAAGCGCGCAGAGCCCGTGTTCAATGACGTTACCCTCTTGTTTTTCCAAGAATTCACCGATGCCTCTTTAGTCCCTCAAACTGAGCGAACATTAATTAAAATGTGAAAAGGGATCATTGATACCTAGAAACATCGGGCGGGCGTGAAACAGTCGCGAAAGTCCTGAAACAGATGGGGGGGGGATAACCGTCCGTGGTGGAAACTTGACCGACTGACTATTGCTTTCAATATTTTTCTCAGCTGACTGGAACCGGAAAATCAGGTCGCGCTGTGTCATCACATCTCGACTTGGTCAACACCCGTAAAATACCTACCTATTGGTTTTTAATTATTTGTATAACGTCAAGTAAACTTTTTGTGTGATTGTGATTCTTATTTATATGCAACCCATTCCCATAAGAAATGGGGGCTGCAATAAGGTTACATAGGAAAAACGTATCACCATTCGCGAAATTAGTGCCCAGCGATACCATAGGGCATCGAATTTGGAAAATTTTCTGACATGTTGAATTTTTCAATGATTTTTTTCCGAATTTCAGAAGTCCAAATCGACGAAAACCTCGGAATTTCATGGAAATGTTTCAACATAAGAAGAAGAGAGCATCGATGGGTTTAGGCTTTAAAAAGTATTAATTACATTGTCTAAGTTCGTTTCCAAATAAAAGCCGAGCGCTATCTGTGTACGGTAGTAGGAGGTTTTGATTTCACATGAGAAAAACATAAGATTATTGAGGAAATAAAAATGAAGGGATTTGAATCTATCCAAATTCTTCCGGTTCATCGTCTTTATTCTAGACCTTGACCAAAATCCAAGGTTAGACAAATTTATGAATTTACACCACCTGTATGGTTGAATCATCAACGTCGAACCCCCCTGAACCGTGCTAATGTGTACTTCAATGTACACACTCCCGAGCCTGTGTTCATACAAACATGTTGGTATGAAATGCATGCATTTATTACAGGGACGTCCCTTTGTACCTACCTATGTGATGTACATGATTTTGGTAAGAATGGCGAATAGATAATCTTTTATTGTATGAACCATCTACATTATAACCTAACATGAGTATGCAACAAGCAACCCCTCCTCCTCCCTCCCCCCTCACCATCACCACTCCTCCTTCAGAACCATAATGAAGTATGAGTTGCTTTTACTTAGTGGAATCAATGACAGGTTCACGGAAATAGAAATAGTTGATACTTTGGACAGAGCGAACTGAAAGAGCAGTCTTCATCACATAATCTCAGTCAGTGCTATCTATGGTATGATCTGCGAATCCTAGGGAAAAAATGGGGAAGTTGGAAATGGAGATTGAGTCAACCATGCTTCAACTCCGGAACTTTGGGATGTGAGTCAGATTTATCTGGGTACGAAGCCACGAAGGAATTGACGGCAACAACGTCGCTGACTCGAATGCTAAACAAGCCGCACTGTATGAGACCTCTCCAGCAACGACCCCTTGGTATCCTCATACAGACCTCAAGAAGATAGTAGCGGCAAGTATCACGAAACACTGGCAGCGGGAACACAAAAAGTATGAAGCAGGAAGACGTTATGTCAGACTATTTCCTCTTCCCCAAATCCATGCTTGGTTCAAAGACATGCCACTGAGACCTAAAATGTTCTTAATGACATTGCGTAGATTGAGAATCAGCCACTGTTGTACCAAGGCATATCTTTATGAAATCGGAGTTATGCCAGAGGTGTAGTGTAGTTGATAATCTTGATAATGGAATGCCCTGACTTTAGCGATTCCCAGGGCAGGTTTTTTGAAGAAGTGACAAAGGTCGTTGTGCAGCCATTTTATTTTGAAGTTTTAGTGACATCACAGTACATCGGTAATTATGATGCTCTGGTAAGGTTTCTGAATGACTCAAATATGGTGATTTGATCAAAAGACGATTATAATTACCTACGTATTACATCGATTATTATTCTTGCCGTATTGTAACCAAACTATCATTCAATTATCAATTATGTATGTTATAGTTTAGGCTTTATATGAGTATTATGCAGAGATTTATCTACTTCAGTTCATTTTGATAAGAGGAATAATTTATACTGAAGCAAAAAAAAAAAAAAAACCCCTCCAATTACGGACGGTATTGTCAATATTACTTTCACCTGCTAGTAAGGGGAGGCTATTCTGAATCATATTCTGAAGTTTAACGCATTTTTTGATGTATGTGTCATTCCAGACGATAACTGTCCGTAGAATTATGCTAGAAACTTCAAAAAAAATTTAAAATGTTAAGGACACAAAACGAAAGTTCAAGTTCGTTGGCCAGCATGTTCGGATTACATCTTCGGGTTGAAATTTTCAAAAATGTAGTCAAAAATGTCAAAATAGCATGTTTTTTGCGATTTGTTGTGCGAAATAATTTTTTCAGCATACTAACATGTGGTATATTCGGAATCAGCGTAAAATTTCCTATAGGAATATGTATCAAGTTTTCAAAAATTTCAAAGTTGAAAAATCAGTCAAAAATCGAAATAATCGAAGATTTCTTCAAAAATTCGCTCATGGGGTCATGCTGCATGACTAGACTTTTTTACGTTTTTTTCTACTCTGAATCAAACTGTAGCTCTCGCACATCTTCCCAACCCCGTTTCACACCAAATTTTAAACTTTAACTCACGAATAAAAGTTCTTTTGGTATGATAAATTTTGTGTGTCATTAGGGGTGAAACTTTAGCTAAAGTGTGAAATTCGGTTATAACGGGGTTCGGGAGATCCGGAAGTGTTACCATTCGATTTTGGGATCTTGGAGCAGTTTTTCCTGTTCTTGCATTTTGAAAAAATATTGATTCTCATAGTTCAATTTCCGATTGGAAAATCTCGAGATTTCACAAATTAGGTAAAATTTGCTTTTCAGAGGGCTTTTTTATGTCTCAAAACCTAATTCTTCAAATGGTAAGGCATTTATCTAATAGGATATTTATTGTTATTTCCAACGGTATCCTCAAATTTGAATTTACACAGCAAGTTAATGGAGTTATGACCGATTTAGGTCCAAATCACGAGAGGGAAACATAAATAAATAAATAATAATGATAATCATAGAACTTGTGTTTAAGTGGGTTTAAACATATTATTAGGGGACAAAAGCTGTTGCAGTCTAGTTGTAAAATTGATTCCTACAATTTGGTAGACCTGTTTTGTGTACACTCTGTTTTTTGTGAATGTTTCCAGACGGTAGTTCCCCTTAGGATTGAGATAAACATTCCGTTTTTTCGCCCAAATATCGAGCATTCCAAGAAAAGTGCTTCCTGAGAAAAATCACAAAGGAGCAGAGGTTCCCAAACTAGTTTCCAACCGGTTGCAGGTCGTCAAATTGGTCGGAGCTTTTTCCAGTTGACCACTTTCTGTTTGCCCCTTCCGTTCCAGACTTACGACAGCCAATAAAATCATTCTAATTTCAGCCTCTATTTTTGCCGCTGTTTCACGTCTCTGAGTGTTTTGACAAACATTCAATCATAAAATGGATGGACCCCGATCCCCAACCGGTTTGAAATCATTTTGATAATTGGAAGAAGTCGCGCAATCGCAATCGACCAGTCTCCAACAGTTTGCAATTCACTGAAAACTGCCTCAGTGAACAAAACTCATGTAGGTTTGATCACATAAACCGGCCGCCTGCCCTTTCTAACGCATCGCACGCACAAATTTGCCGTCAACTTGGGACTTTTCCTTATAGATTTTTTGTTGAGGAGCGAAAAGTCACATTCCGTTCCGGACCGGTAAGTGAATTTGAATGGCGACAACTGCAATGGTCCTCTAGCCTAGTTTGCACCTCACACTAAAATCAAACATCACGTGGTTGGATGGGAATTAGTTAGTTACTGAGCTTGTTTGGGAAGAGCAGGACTTTTCAGTTGATATGCCGTGGAAGGTATTTACATATCTTAGAGAAATGAGGCGATACCAGACGATTCCATGGTTAGTTACTTGGTTTCAGCAAATTTCAGTTGAAAATGAAGCTATTGCTATTGAAGCTACCAAAATTTTCGCAAAATTTATCTTTTAATCCTTCCCGATTGCTCCAATCTTTGATTGGGGGTAAGTAGCCCAATGAATGTTTCAGATGACATTTACTGAACTAGATTCAATGAAAATCCATCCTGTTTTTAATTTCTTCAATATTATTCCCAACTTCCTACGCTCTATTTACCAAAGAGCACAAGTTCTACGCCAATAAAACTATTTCAGTAGTATACCTTCTAATAGAAGGAAGCTAATTAAATTTGTAGTTTTCCAGTTCACATATCCTGGATATTCATACCCCTATGCTACTTTCCACCCTCGTTTAACATACATACCGAATTAATTATGTTTCAAAGGCGAGGAGTGTGACGGTTCCCGTTTTAACCTGGAGGGTGAGTCTACTCTCGAGTGTCGAAAGCGCTTTCTCAGATATTTTGAAGTGGCGGTTGGGGAGACCCCTAAACTTGGACATCCGAGGTAACCGCTGATAGCTGCGTACCATGCAATATTAAATTTAAAGTGAGCTGTACACTGCTAGTATTATTGATATTGAATTTAACGACGGAATTAGTCTTAAATTAGTTTCACGTAGGACACGGATTCAGTTCCTTGATGGGTTTTCTAATATTTGGTAGGTACATTTAATAGTAGTTCATTGCTGATTGAATACCATTCCCGAATCTACGGTTGAACGAATACAGTGGTCGGAGTCGGAAAATCTGGTTGGGGACGATCTTAAGTTTCTACTTCCCAATCGAAGGGGCTGTTTAGTTGTTGAGCCTCTATCGTTGTGACCCTGGCCGTTGTTTTGAGAGGATTATCGCGTGCCACGTCTGAAGGGACGTAAATCCCCAAAGTTGGAAACTTTGTACCTCTGTGAATAAGCTCCCCGTTGTGACTTTGGAACGATGCCATTGATAGATAAGTGATGAACATTTAAGATACATTGCCTCATCTCTCCTCGGTGAATACTTAGGTCTCCTAACAATAGGGCACAATTTAGTGCCGCTGCCGAGAACTTATGAACGCGTTTCATCAGTTGTTGAATGCAGTTTCTGATGTGTAGGATTACTAGGGTTCTCATAGATCTGCTTGTCATTGGACTCAACTTGAGAAGCTTGATTGTCATAGTTTTCATCAGATTTCGAAAAATTTGTTGAGGTTTGTGAGGGGTGAGCCCAAAATGTTGTTCTACGAATTCCATTGTTTGTGGATTAATGTTAGCCCTTGCGCACATGAAAACGTAAATTTCTTACCCACTGGAAATTTGTCAGTTTTAATGCAATTTTCCGGAGGAGAAATAGTCCCCTGTAGAATGACTTATTCCAATAGCAACCGTAAACTCTAAGCCAAGTACACGTTTGCGTGTTTCTAGGCACTCTGGTTCACCTTTAAGATAGAAAATAAATTATGTTTTCAACTCTCCAAGGTATGTTATGAATAGCAATTTATAAATGAATATATTCTGTATTATATTCTTGTTCATATTTCACTGATCTATACAAACATGTTATTGAGGTGAGAAAGCTTTGTACCACACTTGACCTGAAAGTCTTTCAACTAGCTCACGATTCATCCAAGTTCATATGTGTGACAGTTAGGTATGTGGAATTTGGAACCTACGACTGGTTCTGCCTATTAGTTTGTATGGAAGTTAAAATGAATAAATGAAACAACACTTCCCTCTCATCCCCTTCAAAATTTAAATTTAAAGTTTCAAGACGGGTATAAAATCTAGCTACCACAAAAAATCCGACCAGGCAATAACTTCAGATAGCGCGGCGCGATTGTGACGGAACTTAGTATACAAATCAATTTATATCCTAGAAGAGTTAGAATTTCGTGCCACCGAAATCAGAGCATCTGTCAGAGGGGTGCTACACCCTTAAATAATGGAATCGAAGATCTTACTATACGTTAAAGGATGTGAGAAAAAAATGCACGAAAATTTGCAGTGTAAGCATACAAAGCTAAATATGGCATTGGAAATTAAAATGCGAGGGAATGAGGGGGGGGGGGGTTAATGGGGGAGTTATACAGATCAAATTGAAAAATGTTCAGATTGATTTGGAGTTATTACATATCGAATTGGAGTTATCACACATCGAATCGGAGGATGATTCCTAATGACATGCTAATCATTTTTATCTCACGTATAAAACCTCAATTATATCTCTTGTTGGACCTAACAAGTGGGTCTAGGCTCAGTCGAACAATATAGGTACCTACCTACCTACTGTGGTCGTGGTGGGACTATTGGAGAGAGGAATGGTTTTAATATAAAAAACCTTACTCGTCATATCATTCTAGAAACTTTAGTGTTGGTTGTTTGGGGGTTTTGATTATAAGTCAGGAGTGAATTGCTGATATGGTATAGTGGTACCGATGGGGGGGGGGGGGGAGGTTGGCTGATAAGATATGGTGTAATGTATAGGATTGCTATAAGCTAGAAATGGATGATTGCCGCCCTTATCGTGAAGGTATTAGGCTGTTTTCTACAATGATCATAAAACTATATTGAGTTGCTGGGTTAACAATGTGAATGTTTTATACGGAGAAACGCGATCTCAACGGAAAGTGCAAGTTGTAGACTTACAATATTCCAAACATTTTTAGCAATGGTCTCAATAAAGTTTCTATGAATTATACTACTTGAATAAGTTGGTATTCAGAACTTAACAATGCTAACTCCAAGCTTGCTGATGATTTGATAGAGGAGAACCAGGTAATTGGTGATTTAAAAAAGTGGATTTCGGAAACGGACGTGTAATATTGCTCTCTGGAAATGTGAAAAAGTACAAATACAAAATATATAGCAATGTTCAAAAGAAATAAAAATTCATTTCTTATACCGAGGTCTTATTTTAGCATTTGACTGTGAATCAGGTCATGTGCATTGTGTTCAATCATATAACCAAAACGCGTTTCTGTATGATTATAATCAATATGATTACTTATATTAAATATTACTGGATATTCGATAACGATAAGATATCACGCGTTCCTCTTGAGACAAAAACAAGGTACGTAAGTATATTGTTTCTGACTTATTTGCGATCGGGTTATAATTTTTCTGATCAAGTCAAAGTGATCCTATTATGGATGGGAAGGGGGGTATCAATACCATTAGTGGTGGTTGATACATTGGTTGCCACGGTTTGTAATAAACTTAGGCGCCCTGTGGTGCAATGGGGGCCTAAATCCACACTCATAGATAAAGAGGGGTGTGACAGTACCATAAGAGATACAACTCGTACTAATACCATATATGCTACGTTCGGAGAAGATTGGTTTTCCAGTTCTAGGATCACCCATCCATCGCCAAACGCAGGCTTTCGAAAACACGGGAAGAAAGCGCCCGACCTCCGTTGGGAAACAACGGAGCGACGGCAGCGCATTCCCTTGGATCTCGCGGGAACTGTCACAGGTTTTAGAAAGGTTTACATCTCTTCTCTGACTTTTCAATAATGGTTTGTCTTATTGGTGGAATTGGGAATTATTAAATATAAGACTATTATTACGTACAACTGTAGCTATTTCTTATTGCTCAACGGTTGAATACGTATAATGCCTCGCTAGTTCACATGTTGGTTTTTTAACTGATTTTAAAGAATATGACCAGAAATTTAATAAGTATCGGTCATCCTTGAATTTAATTTGTTAAAACCCCAATTTGAAACAAAAAACCTCCAATTTTATGTGTAACGCCTTCGATTTGATGTATAAATCCTTCCGTGTAAAAGCTCCAATTCGATGTGTAAAACTTCCAATGTGACGAATAAATGCAATATATATATATGGTGTCATCAATTGGTCCTGCCGACTCAACCCGTCAAAAAAAAAAAAAAAAAAATATATATATATATATATATATATATATATCAATGTTATTTTCCATGAAACGTATACATCCTTAGTTTGACGGGTTGAGTCGGCAGGAGCAATCGATGACACCATGGAAAAATTTAAAAGGAAAAAGGGGCAGATAGAAACCATGGTTTCTCGTCACCTCTTTTACATCCACATAAATATATTTCGATTGACTGGCTGGCCATATTTCTTCCATTATTATACCGCCTTCTTTGATAAGTTCGATAGATATACGACGGAATCATTGCAATTTTATTACTGCTCCATGACCCCGGTACCATATCCCATCTTTCCTCAGTGTCTGCAGTATTATTTGAGAATTGAATGACCTCCACGTTGTCATTTTATGTAACTACTGCTATCAGTTCCAGCCTTTTACTTCTCTCTTCAGCGTCGTACTTTTTCATTCTCGTGCATTTTACGTGATAATATGTACTCCTTTACTAGAATATCAGAAGTATCGTGAAAAATTTGGGAATGTGAAGGAAAACATTTAGAAATATTTATTAAATTCTTCATGTTTTCTAAGTGTGATTTAACCTAATATGTTAAGCCTAGGTGTTCACCTAATGCTTCAGTTCAAAGATTAATAATTAATATAGATTTTTTATTTCCTTTATTGCCACCCTATCCCTATGAATTCAAAATGCATACTACCGCAACGAAAATACCTCCCGAAAGAAACTGTAGATCTTTCACACCTTAGAAGAGAGAGAGGGGGGGGGGGGGGGGTAGTAAAAAGCAAAAGCTCCAGCCTTCGTGTGTGAAAAAAGGTGCGGATATTACAATATCGAATGGTTTCTGACTAAAGCTTGTTGCAGAAAATGGAATATTCCCAGAACTCAACTCGTTTATCTAACTTGTACTATGGAATGGCGCTTACTAACTTTAGCTTCAACCATGGCCTGTGGTGTGTGGAAGGGAATGGTCCTAACTATTTACTGTTTGTATGACAGAAAAAATTCCGCCTTGCACCCTTTTCAACTCTTTCCATTGAGGTACAGTACGGTCGGGTATTTCCCATATATGCAAAAACTGTCTATAAAAACATATATCTGAATGGCTATGAAACTTTCAATAACTAATACTCCGCTGCAATAAAATCGGTATCACGATATACGCAATCTACTTTTTAACTTTCAATGATTCTTTTTAGCACATTTTTACAAATTCAAAAACTTTGTTGCGCCCAGAAAGTGCTGACCAGCGACCTCACCTCTCATTTAGAATACTTGATTTCTTCACGAAAGGAACTCTCATTTACGACACACATACACACACACACACACACACACACAATGTCTCTCTCCCTCTCTCCCCCCCCCCTCACCATGGATCGTTTCAGAATGCCTCAAAACGGATTTTCGTAAAAATTTTTATTTTAGTAAAATAATTGAATTTTTTGACCAATTCATTTTTTAAATTTCCCTCTAAGTAACACGGATTCAGCTTTTTTTTTTTTTAACATATGATGTATGACTTTGACATAATTCTTCGGAGTTACCTACTTCTTCTGTTAATCAAAACGCGAAAATCGGTATAAAGAAAAGCGTGGAAAAAGTGCAAGAATTCCGGAATCATCTTGAAATACTCGAAAATGGTTTTCAATTGCTTCAATTTCCAAACTCTTGGACGGTTTGAGGAGTTTTGCGCTTCTGCGCCATGAATTATTTAATGAGGAACCTATACCTGAGGTTCGTGTTATCCTTGCACTTGCTATACTGTTCTTGCGTCATTCCCCGAGTAGCTTACGGCCTGAATTGATGTTTGTCCTTTAACTAAGTTCAGAAGGGAAAGAGTAACACTCTCCAGTGAATACCCTTAATTGTCTGTTTGGTTCTAGTTATGAGTGATGTTAAAGTTCTCAATAGCATCAGAAAAGGATGTGGGAGGGTTTTGGCAGGAGCCCAGGAAGCCAATACATTAGACGATAAGGACGGCTGTATTGCTGGCACCATTAGGCCTAGCCTCCTTTTAAGCTAGCCAACATGAGAGGGAGAGGGGGGTCTTCGTTTTTCGAACTGACGTATTCCCCTCAAAGTCCGCCGGAATCGCATTAACCCTTACCCTCCGACGATTCCCTCCGTCCCTTGGGGACTCTCATGCCGACCAATTCTTTTTGCAAACACTCGTTTTGCCCATCGTTCCGCGCAACTGTTCCATGCGTCGTCCCCCACACCCCTGGTCTTTATACCGTTGTACACTCGCCACCTCCTGTACTCTAACCCCTAACTAACTAAATTTGGCGCGCCGCCCTGGCAACCCGCGGTGAAGTAATATTTTGTTCCCAACAATATATAAATAATCCGGGAAAATTCATGACAACAAATTTCACCGTAAACCCAAAAACGTTTTTTAGTGCTGTTAAAGTAGGTAGACTCTCTCGCTTCGTTCGTTATTATTTATCCTCCGTGATGTACGTGAATTTTTCATATCACGTAGTAAACCGGAAAGGTTGATGCTGTGTAAATTGAGCGGTTCAGGGCAGATGCTCGTACTTTTAAATTCATTTGATATCAATATTCAGGAACGAAGGGCAATGAGATGGAATTTGAGGTTCTGATCGATGGGTCAAGAGGTCGGGACAGTGGATTCATTTATCGAGACATTAATTTGTCATGTGATGATCTTCCTCGCTTGTACTCGTTGAATGTTGTTTTCCCCGACTGCCTGCAGGTAATACAGCATCAATATCTGTGCTTCTAACAATAGGTTATAAATCTAAGGAATTTTATGAAATACACTGGTCTATGAAAAAAAATTGATCCAAGGGTTGACAACTTTTGTGGGTTCGCTAGAATAAAAAATTGTTGAGTCAATTTTCAGAGAATTATAAGATATTGAAATGTTGGAAAATAGTATGTTTCGATAATTGATGATTCGAAATTCTGAAACGATATGAATATTTATATCAGGGACAGAAAGTTCTCCTCGGCTATAATCTCCTTACCCTTCAACCACAGACCCAAATGACTTCATTCCATATTTCGGGGAGAATACTTGCATACCTTTCCGAAGTAGAAGAGTTCGCCTGAGGATAGGGAATGTGCATGATCTATTTCTGATCTCTGTGTCTTGAGTGAGTAGGACTGAGATTATTTTAATGTTTCTTTCCATTACATTACTAAATAACTTCAGTTATCTACATTAAATACCTACCTCTCTTCATTTATCTAAGTTGAATACCTATATTGGCAATGAACTCCTCGAATTCTAGTTTATACCCATGTGTTTTCATAATGAATCTTGATATCTTGAAAAAAGGGGATATTGAAAACGAGGGGAACCCCTTAAGAGGATGATTCAGCTACAATTCTATTCTTTTGATCGTAAAAATCTCGAAGAGAATCGATCATATCATCAGGAGAATTTCGAACTGCGCTGTGGTGAACCCACTCAATTGTAAAAGCGTTTCATGAAGTCGATAAACCCAATGATCGACTTAATACTCCCAATGTGCCCACCAAAACTGCTTTAGCGAAATTTTACCAGAAAACCAAAACTGTGATCCAACCTTAGAAGTACCCTGAACGTCGAGGAAATCATTCATTCGCTACCTGTACGTATACTAAATTAAACGTAAAAATGAACAATGTTACTACTCAGAAAATGATCTTGCCGGGTCTAAATTTGAACAAGAGCCGATTCAATGGTCGTAGAAAACATTTGACGCACGAATTTGACTTGTGAGAACAGCTAAGTAAGAGTTGAGTGGAACCGTTTACAAGAATGGACCAGACGAATCCGGCAGTTCCAATTTTCAAGAAGGGCTGATTCAATGTATGTAGATGGAAAAACTCTCAGAGCGGTGATACAATGTATAGTATACCCCATCTTCTCGTTCCTCGAATTGTCACAAAAAGCATAATTCTTTAGCTAATTCGCTGGGCCGGAAAAATACTATGATAACTCGAAAAATTACATTTTTCAGTTTTAATGATGAACTAACTCAAAATCGGGTGGAGAATCATGTGCAATACTAACTGAACCCATCTTGGCGTTCCGGGCGCCAGTATGCGATGACGCAGTCTATGTATTACAACTTCTCACCTCCCAACAGTGTTGCCAGCAAGACTATTACAATTCGAAATTTCAACTCGAAACGGTTTGGTTAGTGGTTTTTTTTCTGAAAGAACATCTCATCTTGAAATAGTAGAGTGTTCACATAATGATAAGTTATTCTACTTTTATAATTTTTCCTTTAATACTAATTCATTTGGATATGCATCACTCCTGCACAAAGAAATCTCCAATCTTTAAAGTGTGTTTTCTTCAATACTGTCTCATCTCATAATTAGTTGTACAAAGGGATTGAAATATGGTTAAAAACGCTGCAAATTATTACACAAAGGTTTATTATTTATGTATTAGACAGCCCTTCTACGTAGATCTCTGGTCCATAGTTATTAAACGCCGCTTATAGTATATTTAGTATCGGAACTCGGAGCTTCGGACCTCACAAATGGGTTCAATCCATTACTGCAGCGGAATCTCACAATTTTACGCTTTTTAATATAGTTGATAAACAAAACAATTTATTACCAAGTCATCTTTCCAACACATAAAAGTGTTACCTATACTGTATATTGATATCATCTAATTGGTCAAATTTCAAAAAATGTGCTGACAAAATCACTGAAAATGGCTAAGAATTGTTAAATTGATATTTTTTAGCATAAGATTGGTCAAATGAAGTTTATCAACTATGAAATAGAACATTCAAAAATTTATGTACGAAATTATGCTAAAAACTTGAACTTCATTAAATTTTGTTTTAAAAAATCTATAAAATTGCAAAAAATAGCCTGAAATCCAAAATCCCTTTTTGAATCGAAGAGTATCATCTAGACTACTTTTTTTTCCATAAAATTAATAGCTAACATTTTCTTTTCACTCATAAATCTCCAATTTCTATACAACTTGAAATATACAAAAAAAGACACTTTTTCACCTATTTTTGGCTCATAGCACCCATGGGTGTGGAGCGATCGAGCTGGCGAGAAGTTAGGACCAACTAGACCCCAAGTGGCGTCTATGAGCGAAAGAACAGATTTTTTAAGTCAATTCTAAGGCCTTTTATGGCCCGGACGGCGGACGGCGAACGGCGAACGGCGGACGGCGGACGGACATTTCAAATTTGGATTCTACGCACCTTGAAACGTAAAGTGACAAAGTTTGAGGGAGGGTTATAAAATTTTTTTGCTATACGATCACATAGGCTTATTATTGGAAATAAAAAACCAAAAGGGGGTAATCAAGGCGATAGTGTGATGTGGACACACGTGCTATTCCTGTTGGCTATTTTATAAAAGAAAATGTAGCCAATCAAAGCGTAAGTATGTGTTAACCCATTAACAGTCATTGTAAAGCATTATCATAGCTCTCTTGAAAAATGAAATTTTTTGAGTTATCATAGTCTTTTTCCAGACCAGTGAATTGTTATGCGGAGCAATGTTCAGATTCCCAAAGGTAATCTACGAGTATAAACGGTGGTACTCCTCCTCCATTTCACCTTTTTTCGGAGTCTTAAAAAAGACTAGGCTGTAGTTCTGCTGATATTTTTGCCACTGTGCAAACTGATGTCCAAAACATAGATACTGCCAGAAGAAGAGAGGGTCTAAAGAATTCTTCGTCCCTCGCTAAGTTCCAGAGAAGAAGGTCAATCTGCACAACCTATCCGCCATGGTACGAGTTATTGTTACATTATTATTTGGCTCAGTAATTTCGTGTATGGTAGAAAGAAAAAGCTATGCAATGGCTGCAAGAAATTCCGATTTGAAAATTTTCAAAACTTTAATCGTGGAAATCCGTTTCGAGACATTCTGAAACGGTTCCTCGGTTTTTAGGCTTCTTCCCTTTTGTGTTGAGCGGAATTTGTTTTTCTAAAGTTCTTTGTGAAATAATTAGTTGCCGAAAGTCTAATAAACGAAAGCGAATTTACGTGCTTTTCATATAGTTACTGCTTTTCCTATAAAATCTGACATAATACGGTCTATTGGCCGTGTGTCTGAATATTTAATGGCGTTTGGGGAAAATTCACCTCAGCTTTTCCAAATGGGTCGTTTTCCGTAAAGGCGTAATTTTGGTCCAGGGAGGATTCCGACTTCCCATTAATAATTTGGGAGTCGGAAACAATTTTTCTATAAACTATCAACCGTGCTTTACAGAAGGAAATCATCAAATGATGCATTCATAAACTATTTAATACATACATTTTAATTCAAACAGCAAATAGTCACTAGTTATCCATGTCCGGAAACCGTTTTCTCAAGTTTGCTAGCGTCCAGAAATTTTCGAGATATTTTAAAACAAATCTAACGTTGAAAAACTTGGATCCCCGATTTTTTAAGGTGCATATTATACGAGCAGGAGTAAAAAATTGATTTGTACAAAGGTAAGTGTCTTTAGGCTGCCTCCTTTGTGTATTCGTGTATTGGCGACTTATCATCGTTTCCCAGGATTTTCCGCCCACTCTTATGATGTGCGATTGGACGTCCAGTTATCGAAAAAAAAAAAGGCAGGAACCAGTTGTTTACCATCAAGAAGGCTGTTCAGGGAAGTTTACTTAGAAAAACGTTGTGTCCCAAGGAACATTTGTCTCTAGTCCGCCGCCTATAAAATGGTAGGAAATTGAAATATTTTTTAATTATTTTTTCATCTTGTAGGTATTTACGAGCTTGTTCCACTGGTAAGTATTCTAATATTGCTAACATTTCCGGCAGATCCTCATAAAAGATAAGAAGACTGCTTTCCAAGTTGGATTCTTTGTCTTAAGTCTTTGGTCTGACACCATAAGGGCAGACTAAATACAGAGAGGGCAGGCTAAAGAAAAATTTCACGGTTTATCGAGTTTTTCTTCTTTCTTGCATGAAATTCATTAGGAATCTAGTTATTAAAGTATGTAGAATTATGAATAATCATAATTGAATAACTAAATTAGAATGTTCTAAATTTGGAAGGGAAGTAATGCGCATTGGTGAGCTCGGGGTCTGCTAACCCGAGGCATCCATCGAATTCCACGTAAGACGCATTTATTTTTTTCGTTTATTTGGAAGACGATGGGTTCTTTTATAGCTTGGGGTGATTTTTATCAATATAGCAGACTTGACAAATAGACATGGCACTTCGCGGCAATTCATTTCATTGCGCATGCAGTTTTTCATGTAACATTATTATTAGTGGTTCGTTACTTTTAGTGAAATCTTCACACTGATATATGAATATAGGACTACAGTTTTCTTTTGTAGAGCGTAAATTTGAGTGCATTTTTTTTTTTTTTTTTTAATGGAAGCACGAGACTGAATTATTACATATTTTCTTTATTGCATTGTTTTGAAACTAAAATTTTATTCGGATTTAGGAAAATTGATTTATCTACCTAAGGAATAGATCCTAGAACTTCATTTTATTTTGGTTCCTTACTACCGAAGGAAGGAAAACTTTGTGATCGTGCAAGAAGTCGAACAAAATTTTCCTCCAAAATCAAAATTCCTTTTTTTTTTTTTTTCGTTTCAGAGATGGCGGATCAATTTTGGCTCCGTTTTTACGTTTGTCTGTACCAACTCCTGGTCGCGCTCTTAACTATACTAAGTTTTTGTCTAATTCTGATCGGGAGGTAGTTTGATTTGGATCTAAACTTAGAAGGGAGTTTGTTATGACTTCCCAAAAAATTTCATATGAAGTTTATTGCAATTGGTTGAGTAATAACTATTGCACATGCGGAAAACCAGAGTTGGTTGACATTCATGAAATTCAGAAACTAATGGAATTATTTTGATACAATTTTCAGAAATTGAGTGACTTAGCTCCTAGATGCTAGAAATTTCATTGCTGTGGAATAACTTCTAGCGGATGAGCAAGCACAACCACGAATTCGTGATAATGTCGATTCGGTCGCAATTGGTTCTTTCATCTAATGCTACACGTCCATGTTACAAGTGAGGAAGCGATGCACCTAACTTGGCGGACGTTTTTTGAATGGTGGGATTCAGATTGTTACGAAAAATTAATAAATTCATTGAGACATCTTCTTGTGTACCTGTACATGGTCTTTCCACTGCCAGTACATGTCTCAAGTCTGTCATATTTGTCTTTAGTATGCTATTGGGTTTTCTTATATAATTTATAATTAGTTAGTTAGGAGCCCTTTTGCGCGGGCAACCAATAAAACTTAATCAGAATGGTACAAGGTTGACCCCTAATTTTTGGCAAAAATTAATTGCAACTTGAAGTTTTCTGAGACTGATGGGTCCGAATCGTCCCTTTTAAACGACCCTAATAAGAAAAACATTACCGGTAAAAAATTATTTCTCTACTTGACAATAGTCCGATGTTATTTGATTTTATCAAGACGTAAATTTTTGCAATAATGAATGAGCCAATGAACCAGTTCTCATGATTGGTTATCATTAACTCCTCATAGGAGTAGAAAGTGATTCATCCAGCCTTGGTTTTCCGGGAGTTTTATCATAGTTGTTGAAGATATTCATCGTACAGTTAGTTGTATATTTCAGTAAGCGTGACAGCCCTGCCCAAAGCTGTAGTCTTAGTTATGAAAACGAGACGTTAGAACTTATTCCCTCCATCCAACATTCTCATAATAGAATCCAGACATTTTATTTTACCGCAGTGACATATTGCAAACCACAGAAAAGGTTGTTTTGAAACAATCTAACAAACGAAACGAGAGTTCAACGTTGGAGGTCTTATTTAATGCGAAATATAAATTATTTTTCTAGACATCCAACTTTTAGGATGATTCCCAAAATTCACATCGTTGGAAATTGACTGCGATAGAACCCTTTCTGAACACGACTTCAAACTCATCAGCAGGGTTTGATAATTAATTATTGATCTTAGGTTTACCCTTAATGAATGGCTAAACAATTGAAGGAATATATATCAAATGAGTTATTGTTTCTTTTTAGGGAAATAACTAAGTAAAATTTCGTTTATTTTCAACTCCAGAGCTAAAGCAAACAATCAAACAAAGTTTTCGGAATCCAGATTTGCCTTGAATGATAGTCATCCATTCTAAAGGGTCTTGTTTAAACTCAAAGAACTGAAGGGTTAATTTTAACGACAATAGTTCGTCAAACTATAGGATTAAGATACGAGGGAAAAGTGGTGGTGCCCCCCATTCATCAGCGTTGACATAGCTGTAATGAACGTCTGAAAGTTCAGCTGACTAATGAATGCCTCTGGAATGAGACATCTGCGTTGAAATCTCAATTGTTGGGCATTTGAAGACAAAAGGCATCAGTTCTTGAGTATACAGCTCTACAGGAGGGTGTACAAAGGTCAATAATTAACGTTCTATGGAGTATTGTGACGAAGGTGATTGTGAGATTAACCATTATCTACAGTGCTTTCCAGAGAAAAAACAGTAATCTACAATCACGAATGACGACTAGTCGTCATAATCGTTATCATTACTTATCGCAAACTTCCCCCCAAATTAGGGGTTTCCTTTCAGGAATATCTGAAAATCTAGAAGTTTGAAATACGGTAAATGCTCACCATATGTGAATATTGTTGCGGTAACAAAATTTATTTATACCAGTCGAACACCATCGGGTGAATCGGTCACATTAAAATATTTTATTTTATCGTCGGTTTTCATGACCGATGATCAATTAATAACTAGGTATCTACTCAAGTGGTAGTTTTGTGGTTATATGGAGGAGAGGCATGCTAAATAGGTTTTCAAGTCCGAATAAATCATTACCAATCTGAAACGCAACGTTTAAAACAGCTGTAACAACATATTTTAAAGCATAGTAAACGGTTTTTCAATTCATTTATTCATTATTTCAAAGCTAAGAACGAACATTCAATGATAATTACGTCCTAGTATTGATGCAAATTCATTGATTGCTCAGACTGCGTTACTTTCCGAACTAAAGACAACAAATTAAATCACGTTGTGGGAACCCATTTTGATAAAAAAAACATTAATAGGTTAATGAAGGCGTTGTCTACGAAGAACCACACTGTAGATCGTTTTCGGCGGTTAGGTTATCGTCGGTAATAGAACTAACCAACAGATGGGAATGCACAATGTAAGTGTTTGTTTCTAATGTCACATGTTGAACATTCTAACAGTAAACTAAGTATTTCGTGAAAATCTACAACGTTTTCATTAAATTATGTTTTCTTCATTATCTGTAGGTAACTGAAATCCTACTTATCTTCGGCGCTTGAGGAACCACATGCGTTCCAATGGAATCTATTGCAGAAGAGCTAAGTGTCGTAATTATATTCATCGCAATTGGTAATTAATCCGTACGTCATCACATTATCACCGTCAGAAGCACTGTAATAATATACCCTCTTGACTTTATTAATTTATATCATAATAGTAATATTATACAACAGTGACGATCATGTTATCATTGACTGCATATAATCATCTGACGAGAATAGTTGGATCATTTTTTAAATTTACAATAATGGTTCATTTTGAGGTGAGAAGAGAAAACATGGTAATTAGAGAATCCTTATTATATATTCACATTTATCGTGTATATTAACCTTCTTTTGCGCGTTTTTTTTAAAGGCATGACGCAAATTTGCCGCCACCTCGTCTTCACTTGATTTTCATTTCATATCTCACCAAGAACCTACGTAATCGGGCTAAAAACTTATAGAACGCATGGAAAATTTATAATATTCATTGAGATTCATAATTTTGTTTCATATCACAGAAAGCAATTTGAAATGTTATGCAACGCAAAGCAATACCTATCGTAACTCCTTAAAAATAAAGCTAACAAAAGAAAATTCAACATTGAAAGAAAGATCGTATTCCTAGCATTAGTCTCATTAACTAAATTCTTCACAATTTTAATGAAAATCACAGTGTTAGCAAATGTAGGAGGTATATTTGGTATGAAACGTATCTCCAATCAACATTAATATATTGGGCACTATCATTTTTTTATTATTATCAATGAATTTGTTACTACACGCCGGAAGAACTGATTGAATAAATAAATATTAACGAAGATGCAAACATTGAGAGAAAGACATGTACCTAAAGGATTATGGTGCAAATAAATTTCTGGTAAAAAAAAAAAAAAAAAAAAAAAAACCATGATAACACGTAATTATGATCCTGTTGGACGCAGTTATGATACAATACTTCAGACTAGTTTAAGTAATATAGCTTCTACTTGTGCATGCAATAAGGTAATAAGCACACAGAAAACGGGATACTCATATTTTACTGACGGATGGGAAAAATCACACCAACAGCCGACAATTTCGATCTGCCAAGCTTGATTATGAATGACATGGGTGGGCTGCTGCTTTGAGAACACAAGCCACTTCCAAGCTTATTGTTATCTTCAGGCTGTTGGTATTCAGGTTTTTGTGTCACGAACGGTAAATTACTGTCAAAGCGCCCGGATGAAGGTTAATATTACAACTAGTTGCATTTGTAATACTGTAAGGATAACTATCTACATATTTATTTCGGATAAGTACATAACTAAACACACTAAATTCTAGATGGCACAATGTTCAGATGTAACTGCTTGTTATATCAAGATAGAAAAACTTACGCAGTTTGCGTAAGCTGAACCAACTTTTCGAATCGTTTTAACGCCAACGTTTCGTTATATATTTAGAACATCTTCAGGGCTAAAATAACCATACAACACTGTCTGAATATATCAGAACACTTGATAAAAATCTCACCTAATATATATTGTTATTTATGATGGTACATGACTTAGTTTAGTGAGAATTAAGAAATTGAATGCGAAAAATGAGTTTTATCAGATGGAAGAAACAGGAATATAAACATACCTTGAAAATAGTGATTAATGGCCAATATTGCACATAAACATATCTGTCTATTAGGATAGAGTGACACATATGGACACACAGATAAATGGCTTGGATACTTTTATACAAACTAGAGGAACATGGATATTATAAACAAAACATTAAATTTGGACTCTAAACTTGGTAGCATGGATCATTTCTTGGTCCATGAAGATAAGGGTTAGCAAAATAAAAAATAAAAAAGAAACAACGCCAACCTAACGACTTACATAGGTACTAACATATTGTGTAATAAAATGTGACAGAAAAGTACTAATTGCAATTGTTTTGTGTATGTAAATATAAGTTATGAATAAATTGTTATTTATTAATAATGTTCGAATAAATTTTGCTTAAGCTGTCAATTTCAGTCTTCTTATTACAGCAATTGGGTGTCTAGGAAATTAAAACCGGTTCTATAATTTTGCATTTTGAATTATTTATTTCAGAATGTAGAATCTTGGAATTTTCAAAATCAAAATGGTGACATTCATATTAAAATGATCAGTTAAGCATTGAGCATTGTGTTGTGTGCACTATCCCCACCTAGGTCTTCAGAATTACCACCCTCCACATCTTCTTCACTTCCATCATGTGTTGCAGCCAATTAATCCTACATTCCAATGCCGATCAGTTGCAGTTGCAGTGGAATGATCTACGTCAAAAGGTCTCTCTGAACAGTCAACCAAACCTTTTTCGAACAAAATCAATGAGAAAATTGCTTATAAAAACTATAAGACTCTGAACAATTTAGTATACACTCATCTTCAACCTCCGGTCCATAAAATAATAGCAAGATTGTGTATTGCATCCCCTGTAAAAACTGCAATACAACTTACATTGGGGAAACTAAACAGTATCTGAGAAATGGGATTTCCAGACATGGGTCAGATATCAACCAATTTAAAACTACATGTGGCTCAATTGAGCATTCTATTATTGAAGGTCACTATTTTAATTTTGAAAATTCCGAAATTCCACATTCTGAAAGAAATTATTCAAAACACAAAATCAAACAACTGATTTACATTTCCTAGTCACCTAATTTTTGTAATAAGTAGACTGACTTTGACAGCTTGAGCAAAATTTATTCGAACATTATTAATAAATACCTCACTATTTATTAATAGCCTATGTTATTACATATGTATATGTCATTTTACACCGAATTCAGAATGTTAGTACACCTACGTAATTAGTTAGGTTGGCTTTTTTTTTTTTTTTTCTAAACCCCATCTACGTGGATCAAGAAATGATCCATGCTACCAAGTTTAGAGTCCAAATTTGATGTTTTAGTTTATAATAGGTATTCATGTTCCTCTAGTTTGTATAAAAGTATCCAATCCATTTATCTGTGTGTCCATATGTGTCACTCTATCCTGACAGACAGATATGTTTATGTGCAATATTTGCCATTAATCACTACTTTCAAGGTATTTTAAAGCACATCCTCGTATCCCTGTTTCTTCCATCTGATAATAGGTACTCATTTTTCGCTTTCAATTTCTTCATTCTCACTAAACTAAGTCATCTATTTTAATTTTCATTGTTATCATAGATAACAATATATATTACGAGTAGATAAGATTTATATATAGTTATCTGGTATATTCAGACAGTGTTGTATGGTTCTTTTAGTCATGAAGGTGTTCTAAAAATAGAACAAAACGTTGCCGTTGAAACACTGAGTTTTGTTTCCTCCTATGACCGACTCTCAAGAAAAATACACACACACACACTACACACGACACTACTATTTTTCTTTCATATATGTATACAGAAATCTGAATGACAATTGCAAACATGTTCTACACCCTCTGAAACGCAAAGAAAATGCATCCCCACCTCAAAGTGCCGCCGTGCCAACTTTGTTTTGTATTGTTCGATAGGATAACTATTCTACTGACGAAATCCACTGAGGTCGCCTGCTAATATGCGCTTTTCTTGACCGAATCAACTTTTGTAGTTACAAAACAAGATTTCTATGAAAGTAACGGAAATTTTGTTTTCCTATAAATTGCGCCGATGTGAGTAATAGCTGTTCAGCAACTTTTTTAATCTCAAGGCTTTGTGAATGGTTGTGGATGTCGAATAAAATAGAGTTGGACGATAAAATTAAATTTCTAGCTAATAAAATTGTTCATTTTCGTGGTCTATGTGGATACAATAGTAGTATACTTTTTGGGGGAAGTATACTACTTACAATCATTACCAAATTAAGCCGAAGATCAGATCATTCAAATTCGAATATCAAACAAGAAATGTCAGAGCCAGCAGAAACTAGGCTTTTTTCATCAAGAAAAAGGAAGACTGGCTTAATGGATGTTTAGAGATCCCTTACCGCAACGATAGGAGTAGGAGTGTAGGAGCCAGAAGACGAAAGGTCGAATTTAGAGACGGTAGAGATAGAACTATGCGTAGAAAGACCGAGAATGTACCTAAGATCTCAACCAAACTCTCACGAACTTGCTTACGCAGCACAAATAAGCCTTCGTGCCGATGGGAGGCTTTTAGTCGCGTTCGGTCCGTTTCTCTCCTCTACGCGGGAAATCAAAAATACATCAGCAAAACGATTATTTTCAGAAACAATAGCTTTTTTTTGAAACGCCAATAATATCATCTTGCATTATCTAGTGGTTCAGACGATTCTGGTTGAAAGGTACTTACGCAAGCAATGCACTTTTTTTATACTTCAATAAGTTTTACAAGTTTACCATAAATTTTACGTATAAGTTTACAATAATATGTTACAATAAATTGTGGGCACTTTTTTTACAATAAGTTTGATTTACCTGCTATGAAAAAGTATCTAATATATAAAATTCTCGTGTCACAGTTTTCGTTGCCATACTCCTCAGAAACGGCTTGACCGAATTTGATGAAATTTTTTGTGCTTATCCGGTATCTATGAGAATCGGCCAACATCTATTTTTCATCCCCCTAAATGTTAGGGGTAGTCCACCCCTAAATTTTTTTTATATTTTTTATAAAATAAAAAAAGTAGTTTTATAAGATTTAATTTGTTTGTAAGAATTTCCAACAGAAAAAAACGTCTGCCAAGTTGGGTGGGCAGTATAACTTCCTCAGGCGAGCAAAGCGAGCAGCATCCCCTTCAGACTTTAAACCTACCGTTAGGGACCTACCGTTTGCGAGCGAAGCGAGCAACATCCCCTACATGTTTAAATTGTAATACAACGCATCTACACAACCACACCTTGCGAGCGAAGCGAGCAACATTTCCTACATGCCTCACTTTGCGAGCGAAGCGAGCAACATTCCCTACACGTCACACTTTGCGAGCGAAGCGAGCAATTTAATGGGGGGTCCGGGGGGCTTGCCCCCCGGCTGGACGTGGAGGCGAGCGAAGCGAGCCGGAGCGGCTAGTATAAATATATATTTATTTATTGATTCGTGATCCCCTTTTGTTTTCTTATCGCCTTTAACACATTTTTCAACATTAATAGGTATAAGTATGTATATTTCTAGCATTTTTTCTATACTTTCGTTAAGGAACAACTCATCAATGTTTTGAACTTAATAAATTTATTACTTAACTCTCCAAACTACCTAAATATTTTTCAATTTCCATCACAGTAAGAAGATATCCTGTTATTTTCCCGAGGAAGTGATAACATTAAAGAAACGACCTGTGAAAAATGCAATTACTTATAACAAATGATGATACTACCTACCTAATAATTCCGTCGTGTTGTTATAAACAACTTTTAAAAATACATTCATATTTCATTTTTTATGTGTGCCTATTGCTTAAATATAATCCTGCAATTACCTTTAATTATTTTGTCATAAAAATTAATAAAATGAGATGATAAAAATTGAATGCGGAATAAAAACAGTGTATCAGTTTAGGTTAGAATATAGGAAGAGATGTGAAAAAATGGGGTAAGTTTAAGGTATCGTGAAAACTTTACTATTTAACTTACAAAGTTAACGTTTTTTCTGACTATTCGACAGATAGTCAGCTTTGATAATTGGCTTTTAATTATTGTGTATCTTCAGAACTAAATTTCAGCAAAAAAGTCCACACCTTACAAGTTATTTTTAAATTGAAAAATACCTTCAAAGTCCTGGAAGGATTGTTTTGAAATTTTTCTAATATTTTCTTGTGCGCAGCACCCTTGAAACATAGAAAAATTTACCTTCAAAATTTAGGCCAGGTTTTTTCGATTCTGCCCCTCTTTGCCCTCCTTGCGTAATACCCCCTTTTCTACAAAAAGTTGGGCAAGAGCTAGAAAGTTGATGAATAACTATAATTATAATGATTTCCTAATTAAAGTGGAGTATCTTCTTTACGGAAATTAAATACCTAACCATTTTCAATAAAAAAAAAAAAAAAAAACATCCGAAAGTGCACAATACTTGCATATTTACCAATTTTTCTTTATTTTCTTTTTTAAAATATCCATCATAATAATTTTCAACTGGTGAGGGAGCTAGGTATTAAAATGAAGATGAAAAAAAAAAAAAAAAGTACTTTCGAGTGTTGGTCCATTTGATAGTGATCGACATCTCAATTTCAGGCGCTGCCTGGAATAAGGGCTCGACTGAAGGAAAAAAAAAAAAAAAAAAAAAAAAAAAAAAAAAAAAAAAAAAAGTTGGAGCCTAACGCGAGTGACAGCTTAGTTAAGCGATCGTGTTCTTCTCCCGAGATAGTAGATTGTTTCTACTCCTGTACCGAGCAGGTTGAGGTCAAGCTGAGCTAGCGCATTGAAGAAGGAGTGAGAAAAAGGCGTTTCCGCAGTCCCCCAGTTCATATTCGGTGCAAGATAACTGGTTTTCCCGCTATCCATGGAAATTATCCGAACACGAACTTTCTGCTCCTCCGGAAGACCAGGTGCAGCTTGTTCCGTGCATGCGCTCTTTTGGAACTTTGGATAACCCGATATATCCTACCTCAAACTTCAATAACCTTAAAATACAGAACAACAGCAGAAGGTCGGACGTCGGAGGGCACGAAAACAAGGGTTTCTTTGCTAAAGTTTCGCTAACGTGACTCAATTTTCATGGATCTTTGTGTATCCATGGATTACTGTTCCGAATATGTCCTCGAGCGTTTCCGCTGCCATATGAACTGGACAGCCATGGTGGTGCCCTTGCTCTTAACTTGCTCTGCACTGAACCTGTTTCGGAGCAGTAGTGAAAACAAACCTACTAGGAATCCTACGATCCTACGTATAAGTAGATACGAAATGTCAACTCTGAGCGATGGATATGTCAATTGTTAATAGTCAAATTAGGAGAGATTATGGATATTAAACTCGAACATGTGACCAAGGATTTTGTTAAACAGTTTGATCTCAAGCTGCTTAACCAGAGAACGAGTAAAATTGAGTATTGAATTGAAATGAATTCGCGAGGAATCCTATGTTCAACCAACTTGATCAGAATTGATAGACTGACTCATATGAAATAGTTCAAAATTGTGTTTCAATGGTACTAAAAGTATCAAAGTCAGGTGTTCGAAAACAAGTTGTACCCCCGGGAATGCGTAGTAAAATTCGGGACTACTTGTGAAGTTTAGTGGTCTACTAAACATTTCAAAGGCTCCAGCGCTATTATGAAACGTGATTTTCCGGTATCTGTATACTCGTGTTGGGTTACATTTGTTTTTAAAAAGTTGCACGGACAATCAAGTTTGGTAAAATTGCTAGTTTTTCGGCAAGTGCGTATAGAATGGATTCGTATAATATATCACACTAACATGTGTGCCTTATTGCCTCAGAGGAATAGCAAAGAAATAAGAGTAGTGGAATCTCAGAATTACTTACAAAGATCATTCAAAGGAAGGCTCGGGTCACTATGACCCACGCGAGTACTTAAGGGTTAAAAATTAAGTTCGTTACCGTTTTCAGTAGTTTTCGTCACAAAGAATCGATTGAAACCTTTTAGAAGATTTGGAATGTAACCGATGAAATACAGCGATGATAACATCAAAGACGTGGGACGGTACATAAATAAATTCTTGTTCGTTTTAGTTATTTGTTGGACGCTGAATCAAACCGCATTACGTTCACAGCAAGATTTTCCATCATTGGCTTAAAACCACCGTTGGTAGCAAAAATTTATACATTACACAAACTTGTTGAGCACCTGGTAAGAAGATGCATTAATACTTTGAACTTCGTGTGTTTGCTAGTCGCCATAATACCTCTTGGATAGTAAAAAAAGGCTTGGACAACCTTTTGAACATGCCAACTCAAACATTCTCTGAAATTTTCATCAGACTTAGTACAATGGCTTTAGAGTTTTGCCTCTAGCTATGAATTTGGCATTTTTGTTTGAGCAGAGGCGATTAAAGCAACAAAATCGGTCGTTGATTAATAACGACCCAATCTGTAGTATTTCAAACGTCGAAATTATTTATCCATGCTATGCAATGTGCTAACGTTGTGACGACTTCGCTACAGTTTCTAATATCTATTTACCAAGGTGCTTACCTAATTCAGACGACGCGATGTGACAACGTCGTGGTTCCTAGTTGCAAATCCGTCGTGCATTTCAATGTCGCTTGGACACCGGAATCCTGTTTTAAAGGTTTCCGACTTCATTACGACCTCAGAATGCTGTACAATGAGTGAGGTGGAGAATGACAAAGTCGCGTAAACGTCGGAAAGCATTACCACAAATTAGGGACATGACTGATCACGATGACAACAACGACGTCACAAGTCTATACGACAAGTTACTGTAAGACTTTCTACAACAATATGACGACACATAGTTGTAGGACACTTGTAGTACAGCAGCTGCGTGGTTGTACCGAAGTTGGAAAAGTGTAATGAATTCATGCGGCGACACCTTCCCGTGATTCTATGAAACATTTCTGTAGAACACTTCTGATTTTTTGAAGTTAGGTTGGTATCTGCAGGGGGATTTTATATAATTCTGTACATTCGCTACAAACGTATGTAGAAATGATGAGATTACTTGACGAGTATAGCCAGAAACAAGTAGGTACAATTAGAACACTATTTTGAACGCGCCATTTTTATTTTAACCATTTCGTTTATTATTTGGTGCTACGTGAGTTTGAGCTACGTTGATGTTGCATGTCAATATGTTATGATTTCAAGAAAATTTTGACGTCGACGTGTCATTCAAGATATTTGTGCATCACAACATTTAACTTAATTGTAGCACTATTGACCCTGCTTTATTTGTGTTATTCTCACAGTTATTGTTTATTTGCCACAACTTTCATCGTAAATGTCGATGATTCGGAGCGGCATCAATCTGGTATAGTTTTTGTTACTAATCTTGAAATAATAGTCATAAGTTTTTTTCCATATTTGCATATCGGTTGTATAATGTGATTCACCAGTATGTGATTCGTGGAAAAAAAGGAGTAATAGACATCCTTCCGGGAAGGTCGTGTAGTACCGAAATACACATAACAGTGATCTCCTTATTTTGCCTATTTCGGTGCTTTACGGTTCTTCCCGGAAGGTGATGGGACGGAAAAGAACATCTCTCTATCCTTTTTTCTACGAATCACGTGCTGGTGAATCAGAAGTAAATAACTAAATTCTCGTTCGCTCATTTTCTACGACGTATTTTTGCTCCAAATTATGGCGGTGTACATGCGCGGGCAAATGTTCTTGGAACATGAAGTTGAGACAAAAATATTTCCCGATTGTAGTCAGTTCTGTTTTTTCCATACTTTGTCAGTAAATTTGATAATATTTTAGGTACTATAAAAACAAATGAATACTTGTTTATGAATTGTATACTCTGTGTACTCAATAATTATTCACCTCTGTTATCATTCATCCAGATGTTAAATACACACGTATTGATAATTCTTACGATAATGCCTGCACATCGATTGACTGGACAAATCGCCAACCGGCGAGGCTCTGGTCCCGAGGTGATCGGTTAAGAGAGAGTTTACTGCATATTACTGCATATTAACAAAAACTCATTCCGAGCATGGAAGTTGGAAATTACTAGCCTAGCGCACTCAATTTTTCATGAAATGCGGATTCAAGTGCCGCTTGGATAATATGAGGGATTAAAATAGTTAAATTAAGGGTTTTACATCGGGGAAGCTGGAAAGCGGTGGAGTAAATGACTTAGCTGCCTTGTCACCGCCCCGACCATTTTTCAAACTCGCCAGGATTTTTTTTTTTCCGGAGGTTTTCCTCTCACACTGGACTTTCATATAACCTTCACTTCTTCAAATCCGATTCTCAGCTAGAGTTTTGAGTTTTGAAAATATCATATTCGTGTATAATTTGTGTTCACTAATTTCCAAGTCTCTCTATTTCTATTTTACAATCTAATTATTCATAAGCACATAGTTCAATCTCATCACCTCATCAGTCACACTGCGATTGAATCCTTTTCTAAATCTCGAGGTGGGAAAACCCATTCAGTTAAAATGGATGAATACTGTGAGATCAAATACAACTGTTACGTCATTAAATGTAACGAAACATTACTGGGCGTGCAGCAGATAAATTGCTGTTTATTTACCGACAGGCAAAAAGTTTCTAGCATTCTAATGACCAGAAGATGTGAAGGGAAGTGAAAATGGTAGAGTTTCGTTAGTACTGTCCCATATTCATTCTGTGACTGAGTCTGCCATGGTATGTACATAGTGTGGTATTGAGGGCTAATAAAGACCTATCTTTTGAAATAAGAGTTTTAATATCATAAATCAATATCATCTCTGCATCAGCAGATAGGTACACATATAAAAAAGAAAGAGAGAGGGAGAGTTTAGAGATTTGTTTATCTACATATTCAGCTGTACAAATTAAGGCTCGCGGCCCTCTCTTCCATTTGTACAGATTCACATCAAAACAAAGGGTGGGGAGGAGAGAGGAGGGAGAGAGAGCGAGATTAAGAAAATAAAAAGATCCTGAAAATCTGTAAAGTGGAGAGGGTGAGCCCCACGAATCCGTAATGTTATGGAAATTAACGTCTCATTTAATTACGTAAGCTAGTGGGGTGGACGCCAGACCGGCTTTTATATCTCTACACAGATAGCAGAGGAGCACATAACAGCATGCATTTAGTTTAATTGAATGTGAACAAGAAGAGGTTTTACATAATAGGTCAGGCGGTAAAAGACAACGTATATAACCACGATGAACCGGTGGTGCTCCGGATTTCACCAGTAAGTGACTATTAAATACATGATTGCCGTAAAATACATGATAAGTATATTTTCCGAGTTGGTATAATCGCCCGAGTGTGACCATGCCGTAACATTATAAAGCCAAATGAGGGTAAGGTGATAACTAAACTATGGCAAATGATAATTGATTTAAAAAAAAAAAGATGCGATTATTACAGCAAGGTTTATTATTTCTGTATTAGCTAGCCCTTCAACGCAGATTACTGACGTGCTGAAGTTATTATAATTTATTGCGTAATTAATTAGGTACCTTTTACTATATTATTAAACGTTTTTAGTTGATGTTGGCACTCAACAACTGAAAATTAATGAGATAAGATAATACACCTACTCACACTTCACTACTAGATAGATAGGTGCCAAGACCTGTAATAAACTTGTTTAATATGTGAAGTGAGAATTCCATTGGTATCAGCAAATACGATCGTTGGAGCTTGTAAGGCAATTTTTACTATGTTCACACCAGTTCTGACGCCCAGGTTTTTTTTTTTTCAAAATCCTTGTCGTTAGGGTTGCAAGATTCAGATGGGCTCATTCTATTCATTGAAGTGATCTCTATCAATAATAAACAAAAATACTTCACTTATTTTTAAGGGTTTCGAAATCTGTTTTTAAAATTTCAGCCTCTATATTGATGTCCTTAAGCTGATCCAAAGTGGTGCCGAGATTATTGACACATTCCTGGCCGATGTGTGAATTTTGAGTCTAATTTCTAAATGTTCGGTCCCGCAATCGTTCACAAAGTTTCATTACCGTATCGAAAAAAATAATCCCAAATAGTTTATTCATATTGTGAAGGGACAGTGGATGGAGAGTCTTTTCCAATATTTGTCCTGTTACTTTTTCCAAAATTGGGATTTGTCCAAAATTTGAAAACTATTGAAATTTCAACTTGATTGTAAAAAGCAGGCAGGTCAAAATATCCTTCCCAATTTTATTGTGAATTCTTCACACGATTTCAGTTTTGCGGACGATAAATGCAAAATGTATCAATCAATATGATATATAGGGGTAAATGGAAAGTAGACACCACCTCACCCAGTATCAATTATCTTTTATGGGCTCTCGATTCTGCCTCCCAATGTTCCTTTTTATATGACCTATGTCATTCAAAATAGCCAGAAAAATATCAATGAACGAATTCTGTGAACATTATAATATATTAATGATAATCTTTCATGATGTGGTCTTATTAAATCAAAACAAAAGAAACAATATATAGCATTCGTTTTCGTTATATATTTCATATTCGTTAAATATAGCAGTTTTAATTACTCATTCATCCTTTCTCTTATGCATAATTCAATTTACAGATGCTGTAATTGGGATTGGAAAGGTAATGTACCATAATATAATGATAAATATTAATATATATCAATAATATACGATTATAATAATATGCAAACAGATCTTGTTACCTACCGAATCGAAGGTGGCTAAACCCGACACCAAGCATGCAAAAGAACTGCTCGATATGTTGGAGAACTAAAAACAATTCGAGGAGTTCTTCGTCACTAGAAAGTCGATTACCGGGGTCGAGCGCTTTCGATGTAAAGTGATGTTTCGACGGCCTGATGATGATGTCTTTACATCGAAAGCGCTCGCCTCCAGTACTCGACTTATATATATATATATATATATATATATATATATATATATAATATAAATATGTAAATGATAATTTTCAACTTAATAACTGGCTTTGCAACCCTACCACTATACGTACACTGCATAAAGTGTTGAGCACCAGATTCGTTCCAAAACGGAATAAGAACAACTAAAATAGAAATGAAGAAAAACTACTGATCTCCAGCAATAGCTATGAATATATATTATTACGTTTACTCGTTACAATCTTTTATTTATATAAATAACAACGTAGAACCTCAAATTCACAGAAATTAAAATCAGATCTATCCACACCGTCCATTGTTTATTTGCTGGAAGTACATAGACTGAACATTTGGTGGACTGTCAATAAAATGAATGAGTGGATCCAGTCTAAGCCAATCAGAACTCTCTCACCATGACGACTGGATCAAATTTTTACCAAACATCCCCTGAAAAGGTAAATTTGCCGGGTTCAGGGCACCTGAAATATGTCTCCATCGTTGAACACTAGTCAATTCTCGTATTGCGTACACCCAGTTACCAACAAATGTCGCCCATGGCTTGTCTCCACAAATCCAGGCCAGAGCGGTGGACAAGTCAGTCCAAAAATAGGAAGAGCAGTCTGTGGGAAGAGACTCCCACACTGACGAATAAAGTCTGGCTCCAAACAAGGTGGCAATTAGTTCCAGGCAAGGTACTAGGACTTCAGGCACTGACAATTTGGTCTTGGATTGAACAAGTTGAATTGACTCACCTTTTTGGAATTCTGTTGTGATTACATAAAACAGAATGGCAGATATTTGATGGTTTATCAATAGTTTTCTAGTATGTATCTTGAATATTAACGAACTGAATCTAATGTAAACATTTAGGCACCAGGTGTTTGGTAGCTTGTAACTCTACAACCCAAATAATAATAATAAAACTGGATATATAGCATTTCCAGACCGAATACATCCTTTTCCAATCCAAATTCAACTTTTTCCAAATCAAATTAAACCTTTTCCAAACCAAATTAAACCTTTCCCGAACCAAATTAAACTTTTTCCTAACCAAATGAGGTTTGGAAAAAGTTCGATTTTGTTCGGAAAAAGTATAGGTAATTTGGTTTGAAAAAAGTTTAATTAGGTTTGGAGACGGCTTATTTCAGTTTGGAAAAATTTTACTCTAGTTTAGAAAAGGTTTAATTTGGTTTAGAAAAGGTTTAATTTGGTCTAGAAAATGTTGTATGCTGTCTGGAAATGCTATACCTAACAATCTTTTCCCCTCCTTAATTTGAACATAATAACCGAAAAAGGTAAGTATAGAAAAGGAAATTATCTGGAGTTTGGGCTATCTAGTTATGTTGTCTTTCAAAAAGTCAGGTGGTCGTTTACCTTCTTGGTATAGTTTGTGTTGGGGAATTATTGTCAGTAGGACACTCAGAATTTGTAGATCTGGAGCCTCTTCTTCCTCCCAAGTGGCTGGAAACAGAACCTGTTCGTTTTCCTGAAAGGAATATCGCCTTCAGTCCATTGTTTCTTGAACTTGTTATTCCAATTGTGAATCTTGCTGTGAAACATTCGTGTTTGTGTCGGCTGCTGATCCTCAGAGTTTCGAACTTCTGGGCTTAATGCCACTTTCTTTTTTCTTTTACTTCTGTTTTGAAAAGTTGATTTATACTTCTTTTTATTAATGTGCCATTCTCTAAATTTATGATGCAATAGAGATTCCTTAATATTTTGGGAACATTGCAAAATTTCCAGCGTTGCTTGTTGTTATGGAAAAATCGAGCCTGTACTCAATCGTTGATGGCCAGTTTTTGGAAAAGAGATACAGGTGGTCTTGTGAATTCACGCTTTGCAGTCTCCAAGGCATCCAATTTAATTCGTACCTGGCGGTTGAGATAAGGTTCAGCTGGTGTTTTAACAAATGCGAGATGTAGAGCTCGATGTCAAAAGATAACTTTTCTGATTTTTGAAATATTGACATAGGTTCGTTATCCATAGCCAGTATTCTGTTTTTCACTGTTCGGACATGCCTTACATCCAGCCCATTTATTGCTGGATGTCCTGGTGCTATTAGCTTTTGAACAACTCAAAATTCTCTGCAGTAATTTTTGAAGCTTCCACTTGTAAATGTTGAAGGATTGTCTAAAACATAGCTCGTGGATAGCTATGAGTTGCAAAAATGTAGTTCAATAGTTCTATTGTCGATTCGGAAGTGGGAGCAGATTTGAGAATTTTTGTTTTCGATCAAAGAGACCTTGCGTCGACTACTATAGGAAAATAATAGCCCAGAAACGGCGCTGCATAATCTACATGAATCCTGGCCCAGTTGGCTTCTGGAAGCTCCCAATGGTGAATTGGTGCTTTTAGAGGGTCGGATTTTTATGCTGCACAGGCAACGCAGGACTTAACGGTCTGCTCGATATCTTAGTCTACATTTTTCCATCGCACAATCGCACAATACCTTCGAGCAATTTGTTTCATATTTGTTATTCCTACATCTGTTGAATGCAGTCAAGGACCGGTTTTTGAAGAATTTTTGGAATCATAATGCGGTTATTTTTGAATAACATACCTTCGTCTATAAGGTATTTGTTATCATTTGAAATGTGATTTTGTAAGTGGATTTTGATTTCCGATTGTTCTTTGTCTTTTTCCGTTTCTTTAGCTATGATTTCCGAAGTATGTGTGGAAGTAGGAATTCGAAAAATTCATTGCACAAATTTCGTGTACTTCTTAATTTAATGTGATAACTGTACTAGAATTTTTGTTGTTGAATAATTGGTGCTCTTGATAAACAGTCAACATGTGGTTGACGGGAGCCTTTCTTGAATTCAATTACGTAATCGAAAATACTCAAAAATGCTGCATAACGCAAAAGTCAAGCAGATGTCATAGCAGGTAGTTTATTGTCATCAGAGGTTGATTGTCTGTTTGGAGTTTGAATCTTTTTCCAAAAATATAAGTGAAAATATGGTGTTCCAAAAATAATCGCTAATGCTTCTCGATCAAGTTCACTGTATTTTTCCTTGGCTGGAGTTAAGGAACGAGAAGAAAAAGCCTTTCATCTCCTTCCTTGGTAATATGAGAAAGAACTGCTGCAATTCCAAAAGAACTAGCATCACAAGCAAGGACAACTTTGAGATCGGGATTAAACGGCATCAAAACCCGGTCGCTCGTTATTTCACTTTTGAGTTTCAAAAATGCTGTTTTGCAGGCAGTTGACCAGACAAACGCGTGACCCTTTCGTTTTAGTTTGCGTAATGGGTACGTAATTGTGGAAGCATCAGGAATGAATCTGGTTTAACATGTAACCATTCTTAGGAACCGTTCTAGTCAGGTAAAATTTGTTGGGCGAGGCATTTTGACAATTGCTCCTATTTTACGAGGGTTCTTCATTTATTATTTTCTACTACATGGCCTGAACATTCAATTTTTTCTTCAAAATTGTACATTTTTTCCTATCTATATGTAAATCGTATTCTTTCTACCGTTGAAGGCAGAGAAGGAGATTTTGTTTGCATTATTTTCGAGTTTCTCCGTGAATAACTATGTCATCAAAATGTGAGACTGTTTTAGGAAGGACTGAAGGAATTTGATGAATAATGCGAATGAATTCCGCTGGTGCTGTTTCTATTCCAAAGCTGAGACGGTTGACCTTCATGGGTGGATATTGTTTGAATTTGGCTGCTTTCTTAATCGAATTTGAGATGTAAATAGACTTCAAAAGAATCTAGTTAAAAAACTATTGAGAACTTCATCATCGATTCTTTTGATTGGATAATTGACTCGAACAAGACGTTCATTTACACCAACTTTATAGTCTACACAAAGACGTAAATTTTCATCAGGCTTAGCAATTACAACTAAGGGGGAGCCCTAGTCACTGTTGGAAACTTTAGAAATAATACCAGCCGCTTCGAGACCATTAATTTCTTCCTCTTTTTTTTCGAAGAGAGTCGGGAACTTCACGCTCAATGTTGAATATAGGCTTGACATTTGATCGAAGTTGGAGGTTAACTACGTATTCAGGAACCCATCTAATCTGCTCGTCGAAAATTCCCCGGAACTTGTCAAACAATCTTCATTTTCGTCAAGACTTGAGATTTTAGAAGTCATTTGATTTGAATTGGAATTGATTTCCTATAAATTTATTTTCAAGTGACGTATCCATACACGTCCTAAGAGAGGTGTGTACCCATTTGACACTACTTATAGTGTTTCAGTAGATTTTATGTTTTTTTATTGGACTTCAACGTCTACTTTTCCTTCTGTCACGAGTATATTATCCGTATATGAACGAAAAGCAATATTGGATTTTTCTAGTTGTTTATTGAGTTTTAAATGTTTAAATTGGTCTTTTGGTATGAGAGTGAACCCTGCTCCAGAATCTACTTCAAATTTTTGATATTTCTCTTGAATTTTGACTGTCGTAGAATATTTTTCAGCATCCCCATGCTTGACCTTATTATTATCGAATATTTAAACAATTTTATGTTTATTCCTGAATGTTATAAACTTCATCTTCTGAGCTTACGGAATTAGTAGTTGAAGATCGTTGGGGTTTTGCTTCCGAGTCTATACCTAAAGGGAGCGGATGCATTTTGGTTTCCAAAATCAAAATTCCCACTCGCATTTTACGTTTTAGACCATCCTGAACAACTTTGGTGCCGTGTGTGTGTGTGTGTGTGTGTGTGTGTGTGTGTGTGTGTGTGTGTGTGTGTGTGTGTCTATCGTGTGTCCGCACATCCTTATAACAAGCTTATTTTCCACAGTTTTCATCCGATTTGGATGAAAATTTCAGGGAATGTGCGGACTAAGGGGTAGACGGTCCCCTATCAGTTTCATCGTTTTGACTCAATACCTTACTCTGCGCACTCGCAAACGTAAATTCTACCAAGCATCATTTTCTCACGCCCTTGTCATCCGATCTCGCTCAAAATCGGATCATAGTTGGGGAATGACAATTTGATCATCTTATACCAATTTCAACATGGTTGTATCATTAAAAGATACTGAGCATGCGCCAATATGAATCGTTGTAACAAGCTTGTTTTCCACAGTTTTCATCCGATCTGGATGAAATTTTCAGGGAATGTGCGGGCTATAGAAGGAAGACGATCCCCTGTCAGTTTCAATGTTGCCACATCAATACTCCAATCTGCGCAGGCGCAAATGGATGATAGTTGTGGGATGACGATTTGATCATCCCATATCAATTTCAACATAATTGTATCATTGATAGCTACTGCGCATGCGCCTATGTGAAATCCTTGCAACGACCTTAATTTCCACTGTTTTCATCCGATTTTGATGAAATTGTCGGAGAATGCGTGGGTTAGGTTTTAAATAGTTCCCTATCAGTTTCATTGTTGTCAAATCAATACTTACTTCATTATGCGCATGTGCAAACGTAAATTCCATTATACTCCATTTTTTCACACTCTAGTCGTTCGATTTCACTTAAATTTGGATGGTAGTTGGAAGAAGATGACTTGATTACCTCATGTCAATTTCATCACGATTGTATTAATAATTTAGCTACTGCGCATGCGCCAATGTGAAATACTTGTAATGAGCTTAATTTCCACAGTTTCATCCGATTTTGATGAAATTGTCAACAAATGCGCGGTTTAGGTTGTAGATGGTCCCGTATCCATTTCATTGTTTTCAGCTCATCAGTTCATTCTGCGCTTGCACATACGTAAATTACATTGAGTATCATTTTTTCGTTTCTTAATTGACCAATCATGACATTTCTTTTTAATTTATTCTTTTCCGCAATGGAATTTTTCAAGATCGTCTAAAACTTTTCAATGATCTATACATTCATGATAGGTAAACAAGAAACCTATGTGCCACACCCAACTTGGCAGACGTTTTCTTGCTGTAATATGTACTTATACATACTTTTGAAACAAGGCCCGTCTTTTTGCAAGAGTTACATTACAAAGAAAATATCTTGCAGCGGCAGTTTTTTGCACTGTGTTTATTGCGACCACATCGTAAACACGTATTGTACAAACCCAATCGATTGAAATCCAACTCTATTTTTGAACGAAGATTTCGATCTCTGGATCTATCACTAATGTGTGAATGTTTGATTATGTTGATATTTTTGGAAGTATTGAACGAGCTAGTTGAAGTTGATTGGATTGGTTTTTTTTAAATATTTTATTTTATTTTTATTTATTTTTATTTATTGGAGTGGTTTGGATCTATTCTTCCGCCTCCAATGACATTGCCTTCTAAACAATTTTTTCAAAATCTAAATCTAAATCTGAAAAATATTTTTTCAGTTCGAAGGGTTTGCTCCTTTATCCAGTTGACTTCAATTCCTCTAATGAATTGTGCCCGGAGAAAAATGGTTACAACTGACACTGTTTTATTACATGTACACTTTGTTGTAAAGTCGCAGTTGGCAATGTCACGGCGCGGCGTAGGCTTGTAACGTAGTCCAATATTTTGAGGTTCATTTTGATATGTCGATAGAAAGTAATGTTGCGTGACGAGAATGTTTCTTTTGGGTGATAGTGTCGTTCGTCGTATGAAAACTCATTTCGAATTTTCGGTTCAACCAAGGCTGCAAACGTATTATAATTAGATGATCAAATAGATTTTAAAAGTAATTTGGCCGAATAATCCTTATCATCCATAATGTTTTTAAATTCTTGGTAATTTTTGAAGCGCTGTTTGTAATTCGTGAACTATTCTGCTTCCGGATCATAAGTTTCGGATCGTAAGGTTCGAATGGTAGAACACTATTGGCTGTTCTAAACGTGGAGGGAGTATCACTTTGACTAGCTAGAACTCTAGGAATTGGACGTTCTAGTGCTTCTGAAAACAGTTGAGATTGCTGTGAATCCATCATTTACGGGTTGTTTCCGTACTTCTTGTTTTACCAAAACCTGTTGTGATCACATAGAACAAAATGACAGATACCTGATGGTTGATCAATATTTTGAATCTGGAACATTAACGAACTGAATCAAATGTAACCATTTAGATACGAAATTTTTGGTAGCTTGTAACTCTACAACCTAAATAATAATAGTAAAACTGGATATAACACATTCCACTTTCAAAAAAATCGCAGCCGCACAAGTACCTAGTTTCGCTGGCATCGCCAAACGTGTGGAGACCAGTTTCCTCGCTCTGAAATGTCAGGTAACCATCTAGAAATTAACGCATTCGGCAAAAGATGTAGTTCGCTGCGTCATGTAAAAAATCTATCTGATGTGTTCGCTAATCACGTAATCCCAGTTTGTATCGGGATTCCATAACTCTTTTATTATCAATTTGGGTTCTAATTTAATGGGGCAAGAGAACCCAATGGAAGACTCGATGAGAAATGGAAAGTATTTTTCTCATGGAGCTAACACTCATAGTGTCGTTTTTCCGGTCCTATTCCATTCCTAATACATTGGTTTTGCTATTTTCGGTCGGAAAATCGGGAAATTGAATCGGAAAACTCCTACCCTCGAAGGTTTAGTTTTCCTTCATTCATGAGTGATTTGGATTTTCGTATGAAAGCATTTAAATGATGATGATCATCAACGTTACTTACAACATTCTCGACATAGAATGAATTAAAAAGGGTGACTATTGTCTCTGGAGAATAAGGAGACGTTTCTTTTTTAGTTTCATCAAGGGCTTGGGTGATATGTCGTTTTATAACTGCATTCAAGTAGGGACTGCGGACTACTCCAAAAACGATTCGCCTATGACAGAAAACTAAAAAGTTTCCGTTCTCATCTTTCCATAAGAAACGTAAACAATTTTTTTCTTGGGGACAGATGCTAATTTGAAGGAAAGCTCTGCGCTTATCAGCAACGAAGCCAATTCGTTTGGGATGAAATCGTACATTACAATTTTTTTGTTGAAAATCAATAATATTCCACTTCGGTACGTCTTTCTGTTTCCGAATGAAATCTATCGGAGCCTTACCTTTTGTTAAAATTGAAGATCAATTCACGAGAAAGCTCCCTAAAATCGAATTTTGAAGCATCCAAATAGCTCATATTTTCTTTAAAAAATACGATGATTACCACCGACTAGCTCATCGTCAAGAATTCAGTGATCACCGACATATTTTCGAGATTTTAGAGGGAAAGGGGTGGTACTTTCGTTGCTTAAAGTACAAGCACTATTACAAGTACAAGTACCTGTACTTGCTGATTTCACAGGAAAATAATTGGCAAGTACTTGTACTTGTCTTGGTCATTCAATTATAAAGTACTTGTGTACTTTGTACTTGTAAGTACGATTTGGTCAACTCTGGTGTCAATGAGGTAAATAGTGACTCCTATGGTCAAGCTTAGGAACGGGTATTTTTTCATTTACACCCTCTTCTAGCCACTCTTCAAAGACTCGTTGGTATTCAGGTACCGTCCAGCAACACGAAGTTTTTTATTGGTGGATTCAAGTCTTTCCAGCAACACCATAATTTGAAATAAGAGGGGGGTTTCCTGAATTTACTGCACAGCTTACTTTTCTTCTCAGCTGGAGCTGAAATTCCTGAAGACTCTAATTCCCAAAGATAGGAAGTATCTAAATCGTTTTTTGATCATAAATGTTATCATCATAGCAGTGGGGGTTAGACTAGACATTTTACCGAAAATTTCACCAAAAAACGTAGGACTTAATACACCACAAATTGAACTCAAATTATTGAGTCGACTGATGAATCGACTCAAATTCTTCATGAGTGGCCAAAGTATCTTGGAATAAACACAAAACCGCAGGAAATTACAACAAACCAACAATCTTCCATGCTAGGTAACCTGGGGAATCAAAATATACATCTACTGTAAAGTGTGTGCAGGTCTATTTTGAGTGACGGTACTTGTTTTAGTTCTGTTATTGTTCCCAAGTAGAACAAAAAAGGTGTCCGCCGTGAGAGTAATGCTCCAAATGATTTCTTATAATTTTTCTCCAACTAATTCTGAATGACCAGGTTGGAATAAGACACGAAGCTAGGCTATTTAACTCACTTTATTGCATTTATTTTATATTTTCTCTCTCTCTTTTGTGTTCGTGCAAGAAGTCGAAAACAAGTTTTTTCTTTGAAAACCAGAATTTCTACTTGCTTTTTGCGTTTCAGAGATCGCTATTCAATTCTCTGTGTCTGTCTGACACTTTGTCAATTTTTTTTACATTTTCAGATATTGTGCAGATTATCTTCAAAATGGTCCCATATAACTTTCATTTATGTTGGTTTGCCTGAGCGCATGGGCAAACGTTAATTTCTTATAACGTTGATTTGTTATCTTTTATTCGTTTGATTTCGTTCAAACTCTGGGGTATTTACTTATACGCTTACTAAAATGCTCTATGCATTGTATCGCAATTGGTTGAGTGATAAATATTTATCATGCGCATAACTAAATTTAATTGACACTGGCACAACTCCGAAACTAATGGACTGATTTTTATGGAATTTTCCATAAAAATTTTTCACACTGCATTTATACGATTTTTACACATTTTTCCGATTGCATTTCTTCTCATTCATCTCCTCTCGGGTCGCGTAGAAGAAGCATAAAGAGCAAACAATTATATGTACAGAATCGGAGGAAAAACTGTTAGTCCATATTAGCATTGTTGAATTATGATAACATTCAGGGATTAAGCTGTTGGAAATCTTTGGTTATCGAGTTTGGATCCCTCGACAGGAATTAAACAGGTAATGTGAATGAAATTTCTATAGTTCTTTATGCAATTGATATGTGTGAGTTAGTGTGATGCATCCAGTTGGTTTCTAGAATCAGAATTGAGATGATAAATTCCGGAAAATTGAGGGACTCCTGCCTAATTGTCTACATACAGACACATTCGCACTGTGAAATATCGTAGAATAGAATAATAGAAGTGCCGAACTTTATATTGACAAATTTATTTCAATAAATACGAATTCTGTATAGTATAAAAGCAACTAGGTCACAACAAGAGCACACAACGAGTCGACATGTAGCTCTTATACAGGTCAACTATCCCAACGAACTTGAACACATATTGAACGATTTTCTATACTAATACTGAATTGACATATAGTCAATGCTGAATAAAGAGGCATAAACTCTCATTGAACTAATATATTCCCGTGAACTTTCAGATTGTTTCCCATGAAAACACGAATGGTGGTATTTTTAAGACAATGTAGCATCTGAGACGATTGCGTTTTGATATCAATATAGATTTCTGTGATATTCACTTCTCGTTGAATAACCAAATGTCAGAGTGGAGACCCATGTTTTATCACCCCTCAAGGTTTTCATATTCATCTCTCGCCTTTCTTTGCTCACTATTCCACCATTATTTTCCACCTCATAATATCTTGACCCTTTTAATCTTCCGGTCCTTAACCACAACCCATTCAACATAAATGTTTCTCTTGGCGCCTCCATAACTTATAAGTGGATCATTTATAATCTTAACCAGCTAAGACTTCCCATAGATGGGTCAAACGGTTTATTTTATCGAAGAACGTTGGCCAAATGGTTAACATGGACCTGATGTTTGCTTTACAGTTTTTTATTGACAGCTAAAGCCTAGTACATTTGCGACCGAATTTCACTTATTTTTCTTATTATAAACTTCTGGTTGAAGCGTCGAACAGCTTTGTAGGCCGTATTTCCGTATCAAGTAATTCTCCCGAGTTTGATGGTTTTGTGTATTGTCCATACCCCCGGAAAGATTAGCTCCTCTGAATATCATAAAAATCGCTCGTTCGCTTTTCCAAAGCTCAAAAATTCGATTTATAAACAGAAAATTGAGCGAAAAAGAAAAACAATATTCTGACCTCAAACTACATTTAATGAATTTCTCAAGCAAGAAAGGAATTGAATATTGTTTGCGAGTCTGAAATCAAAATCTTTCGACTCATTCTGGAAAAATTTCGGAAAAAGAAGGGGAGCGAAAAACCACGTTTTTTCACCTACTTCAATTTTTATACCTACCCCCTGAATAAATTGGTATCTATGGAATTGATGTTTACAAGATGCTCCTCTAGGTATAGCTTATCATGCCGAAATATCAATTCTTCATTATGAATCCAAAATCTCAGTTTTCTAATCCACTAATTTATAGACGCATACAATCACACAATACTTTGTTACATTCCTTACATAAACTTCAGGAGACTTTCTCCTTTTCTTTTTTTTTTAAAGCGAATTTTTGTAAATGTGAAGCTATTGCCATTGCATTCTAAAAGAAAGGATGAGTTCGTTGGGCAAAACTTTATGAGCAGAATGAATTGGTCAAATTTCGAAAATATGACGAAAAAAATCACAGAAAAAAATGTATATATATACTGGGTGTTTCAGAAGTTATGGTCCACCCTTATTTTAATTTAACTCCATATCCGGTACCCAGCTTGGTCGAGAAAGGAGGAGGGGAAGGGAATGGAAAATTATGAAATTTCATGTGCAAACACCCGCCTAATATGATGATTTTTTCACGCGTAATAACCGAGTTTCGGCCCTTATTCCGCTGAAATTGAATCAAATCAAGAAACGGATAGCAATTTGAATCAGCGGTGAAAAACAATGACAATTCAGGTACCACACTTGGGGTTTACCAGAATCCAAGTTTTCCACAATTTCGGTAGTCAGGCAAAAAAATCGAGTGAGGGGTTGTAAATTGATGAAATTTGACGTAGAATCCGAATCCGTGATAAAAAATACGGGTTCTTGTTTGAAAAAATTAAGGTAGGGTCGCGTGCAAGTGGCCGGCGAGAAAGTAAGTTACGATGTTTTGAAATTTGAGCACTAAGGGTGAAAAGAAAGCTTTTATTGGAGTTGCTATTGACTGAATAAAAAAAAAAAAAAAAAAAAAAGGAAATGTAATAAGGAATAAGGTACCTAATTTTCCTTCCAAAAATTGAAGAAACGTAACTAAGTAAATTTTTCAGCATAATTTTGGGCATACATTTTTTGATGTTCTAGATCATTGTTGATGAATTTCTTTTGACTAAAATTCCGCAAAAAAACATATGATGTTGTTGATTTCTTTTTTGTGCACATTTTTTTCTATTTGACCAATTAAAAGCTCAAAAGTTGTTGGCCAACAAACTCTTCCTCTCATTTGGAAAGCTTGATTTTTCGGCAGGTGAACGTAGTTTTTACTAAACCTTAAAGAAAATTATCGACTAGTATGACACAAATATATAATCATGAATACACATGAGAAAGCGTTAAACTCTAAGATTAGTATCAGAATTCGTCATAACTGATTTTAATGGAGGTAAAATTGGTTTTAAAAATTTTGGAGCCATGGCAATAGTTTCTTCAATGATAATTCGCTTAAATGGAAGTTAACAAAAAACGACGTCTATTTCCATGATGAATGTGATGACGACGATTGAAGACAACTACTCACCAAATGTGATTTTTGATCGGAGTCCCATAAATTCTGGTTCACTTGCTTCAGAGGAGAACTCCTGACGGTACCGTGTACTGTGGACGGCTTTTGGACACTTGTATCAAATTCGTTTGTATCTAGCTTCTATGCATCTTGAAATGTAAAGCAACAAACATCTAAGGGGCGAGGGGGGGGGGGGGGTTGACAAGTATCTAAGGGGTGGGGGGGTTGACTTCCCTTTTTCTTGGTTGATCTCATCAGTTCATTATTGAAAATTGAAAATGATAAACTAACATCATCGACGGATCTTTGATCCTCCCCTCGACCACCCACCGTCGGATTGTCAGCTAAAAATAACTCACGTGTCTTTTTTCTGGTGTTTTTATTTATTGATTTAATTTTCTTTACTCATTTGTTTCTTTACTCTGAGAAATGTCCAGAAATAATATGCATATTTTCTTCTGTTGCAGGTATACAATTGGAAGCTTCCTGTGTGACTCTTTCTGTTTTTGTAATCGTGTGTGATCGAGGTATGCCGTGCGTTTCATTTTCTCAACAAGGTAACTTTCAGGTGTACTCGTAGTTATAAGTAGATCCAGTGTACTATAATGTTTGCGAAAATATTAAAGGTGAAAGAAAAAAAATATATATATAACTAGCAAATTTTCGTATAAAATATAGCCGTTGCAATAAGTCATAAAAACTCAAAATATAATAAATATAATTATCTTCATGTAAATCCGTGTGTGTGTTTGTGTGTGTGTGTTCGAGTTTGCTATGGGGTAGGGTAATGTCGGTGTTTAAACCCCTCGGGCCTCCCTCATATCCTTACACAAGTCAAGGTCATACGTCCGCGAAGTGCAATCCAGCCACCTTTTGGGTGAACAGAGGGTGGCAAACTGACCCATAGTGATAAGGGGGGGGGGGGGGGGGTCACGTCAACGGGCCACCCGACCCTCACTCACGCTTCCCCGTTATGGATTAAAATGAACATGACCCTATTATTAACCCCTGCATCCCCGTTGGCACGATGAATTCTAGCCCAATCCGGACCAATGGGATCATTTGACCCCAATTCGGACTTTCTGGGATTATATGATCCCATGTTGTGTAGTAGGGAGAAGGAACAGAGACGAATGAAGGTACAATTATTGTATTCTTCCTGGTGTGAATGTCTTCTGTAGGACCTTGACAGTTAGTTTGTTGACAGGGTTTTTTCTCAGCAAAAAATACAGATATTCGGGTAAGTGGTAAAACAAATAACCGATGAGCCAGGTAGTTCAGATGTTAAGGTCCAATGTTGAATGTGCTAAGGCGCTCGGAGGCCGTGGCGCGTCGGCCATCCTCTCCTTCTTCTTGTTCCTCATCATCCTATCCATCCTCCTCTTCCACTGCTTCTTTGAATGCCCGACGGTGTACCTGTTGTGAAAGAGCCGTGCCGTGGCCTGTGCCCACATTTGGCAGGAGCATCTGTAGAGTCCAATGATGCAATTGATATTGAGCGAGATCGGGCCAAGTATGCTTTTGAGGATTCGTGGTAAATGATAGCAGATGAGGCAGAGTCAGTGTGTAATGGGTTACATATAATGATGTATTTTTGCATGAGGCCCCACTACAGGCAGCTTGCTCTGGATGGGATTCTGTAAAATAGCCATGGGGGTCTCTCTCGCATCTCCTATATATTTGGGGCAGCAACCTGCCATTTAGCGATATTCCCACAGAACTTCTGGTTTTCTTGGAAACTTGAGGACTGAAGTGTTGAGGCCTGGAGAGCAAGTAGGCCATAGTGATGGATTTGAGAGTGTCTACCTGCAGGACCTGACAAGGCGGGCTGTTGTGGGGCTATTTGGCTTGGAGAATGTACCCACAGGGTGAGGAAGCCACTGTGATGGGGCATAGGGAAACGGATTCCTCCTAAATTGGTGGATCTTCTAGGTCACAGAGCAGCAAAGCAAGCGATAAGGCAGAATACTTCCAGAAATTGAGGAGGAAGCATCTGGCTTATGAAGGTATTGGTATTGGAGGGGGCTGGGGATGAACACGTTTTGCCCCACTCCATGAGCTCCCATCAGGGATTCCTTGCGCAGCATTATTTGCACCCTGGTACTCCAAGACAAGTTGCATAAGCGCAATCGCAAAAATTCCACTTCCGCTGAACCTGATGGTATTTACCCCTGGTGCTGGGACAAAGCACCAAGGACTATTGAGCTACTAATCCCCTACCTGTAGCTCCAATTTGGAAGAGCCCCGAAAGCATTGGCCCATGCCCATATTGTTTGCATCCCAAAGAAAAGGATAGGTTGACCTGGAGGCTACCCCACAATATCTATATTTTCAGTAGTCTTCCCCCACTTCCAACAGATTCTGGCATCTCACTTCCAAGCAGCTGGTGTAATAGATGATGGCCAGGGATTATTTCGGCCAGGGAATGGCACAGAAGGGAACCTAAGTTCTCCAAACTGTCAGTTTGCTGGTCTGTATCAAGAAACAGCAGCTCCATCTTGCCACTCAGACTTTGATGAGGCCTTTGACACTGTAAACCATTTTGCATTGACCTATTGCTTTTTTGGGGTCAGGGCATCTGCTCATTTGATTGAGTATATATCCTGTCAGTACCACGAGGGCGTGGCTATCCTAGTGGCAGGAGGCCAGATGTCTGGGGATGTTGGCATTAGGCGTGGGGTACGCCAGGGAGATCCTATGTTGCTACTCCTCCATAAGATTGTCCTAGATACCATCTTAGGTAAGCTGCCAGCTGAAATCATCTGATCAGCTGATCTCATTCCATGATGTGATTATGTGCATTGACTTTTGCCAATAATGTCATCCTGCTCTCAGAAACCTGTTTTGGGCTTGCAGATTGCTCTGAAACTCTTACTTGTCAGATAACCGAGTTTGGTTTGATAGTGAACTCAGAAAAGTGTGTACCAGTCTCCTTGGTCCCATCGGATTGCCAGCATAACGTATAGGGGGTGGATGAGGAGTGCTTTGTCATAGGACAACCACCAATGACCGCCCGATCTGTGCTGAAGTTCGGTCATACCTTCAAGTTGACTTCACGGGTGTGGAAACTATAACAGCAAGCTATGTGGACCACCAAGGCTCCATTGAAGCCACTACAGAAGCCTTGCCTCCTTAGCACGCATTTAGTGCCAGAGCCAACCTGTGGGTTAAGGGTCTGCCACAATCCTAGACGTGCAGGCTGTCAGCGGAAGTGAAGACAAGGAGCAGACCTGGCCGGCTAAGATAAGTAAGTGTTAAGGAAATGACCTGCGGTAAGTGATATCCGAGCTAAAAGGAGTGGCTACCAATAATGAAGTCATGGTTGTGACCGTGTCATGGTGGGAGTTGTTGGAAAAGTGTCCTTAGTGGCTCTCAACTGGTTTGGGTACTTCCTTTCATCTTTCTCTTCCTCCTCCTTCTGCAATTTGGGTAAACATAGTTGTCTTCCCCACTCCTTTTATTTTAGTTTATTTCATTATATATATATATATATATATATATATATATATATATATATATATATATATATATATATATATATATATATATTTAAAGAATTTAAGCCACGTCTCAACCGGAAGGATCATTAAAAGGACACTGCAACTCAACTCAATCTCTTGTGTTGCTTAAAGTCATCCAGGTACGCTTCATCACTGGACACATGGGCATAATGAGAAGCCAATGCGTCAGCAACGTGCTTGGGTTCCCAAGCCACATCACCCTGAGGTGTGGTGATGGAATAGTTGTTGGCAGGAGACCCTTCATTGCACGTAACAACGAGGGAGTACCATCCTTAATTTCACTGATATATGAGTGAAAGGAGAGACTTGGGCCTGACCCTTGAGCCCGTGCTCACGGGCTCTGGCTCGCTTGAATATAGCATAATTTTCAGTAGTACATCTTCGGCGGAATCTATTCAATGCCTGACGTTTGGTCTTGTATGCTTCTCGCACTTCTCGATTCCACCATGGGACATGATTGCGTCCCTTGGTGGGATCAGTTTTTGGGATAGCAGCTGATGCTGCTTCAAGGGTAGCAGAGGAGGAGTTGGTGACGTCATCCTCAATGTTACCACTGAGATTGACGTGCACCATCTGCTCCTTACAAAGAGCCCAATCAGACTCTTCCAACTTTCAGCGAGGAAGTGGTGTGAAAGGTGAATGCCGACTTTCTGTATCAATTTTGATAGGGAAGTGGTCCGAGTGATGAAGGTCAGGCAAAGGATTCCAAGCCAATGGAACCTCCCAAGGCGGGAGAGCACATGGCGAGGTCGATTGCGAACATCTCGCACCACGGATAGGCAACAAGTATGTTGGACGACCATCGTTCAGAAGGAGAGATCCAACTCTCTGAACGTGGCTTCAGCAGAGGCTCTCTGTGTTGTGGGATTGTCACAGCCCCATAAGGTGCTATGAATGTTAAAATCCCCTAGAACTAGCACTGGGCTAGGAACTGGATGAAGGAGGTCCACAAAAGCGGCCTCATCCCACACTCCATTTCTGGAAGATAGAGGAAGACAATAGTCAGGGGAGTAGGGACTGCAACTCTGGTAGCCACTGCCTGGAGGTTTGTGTTGAGAGGCACCTCCTCGACTCGCGTATTATTTCTTATCGTGATCATGACGCCACCGCTGGGACGTCAGGTCTTTTCTGAGGGTAGAGTAGCCACATACTGAACCCATCAAGTGGTTTCAGTTGCGTCTCTTGTAATGCTACTTCCACTGGCAAGTATGATCCTAGTAGCGATCTCAGCTCATTACGTTGTCCATATATACCATTGGCATTCCACTGAAGGAAGCACTCATAAGTATTTATAAATTATTTAGAGAGAACAATATGGCAGTCAATGCTGCTTTCTGGGCTTGCCCTTTGGCCAGCCCTTCTTTTTCTTAGAAGGGGCCTTAGGGGGTGGTGATGCAGATCCCGATCACGCGTCTTTCCTCTTTCAAACCTGGATAGTATTTACGATAATTCGCTCATTAGACCATGCTGCATGACTGGAACTTAACATCGATATATTATATCAAATGTAGTTTCACATATATAGAGCTTCCTTGTTCAGTTTCAAATGATCCTTCATAGCCTTTGATTTGTTGTACTTACTGATTGATTGTTCTGAACATTAGGAAATTTTGAATTCTCCCTCATCATTTCCAACTTTTCAAACTTCTTGTTTCAGTTGTTTTCAGGTAAAATCATTGTCTTATTTTGCCTCTTCATCTTATTGTTTCATTTCATCTGATTATTTTCTTTCTGGTTAAACTTTACGAGTCCCAGTAAAGATTCAGTAATTATTAGGCGAATATCATGACCTATAAAATAATTTACGGATAATATCAATCAATTCGTTGTGTTTAATGGTATCAAATGGTCTCTTGTTGTCAAAAGAAAAACTAAAATGATTTCCGCCAAGGTTTCCTCACAACTTGTATAGTATATTTTGGAGTTTGTTCGCTTCCAGAACAATATCAACAAATAACAGTTGTAGGATCGGAAGTTCGTGCAATACTTCACATCCCGTTTCTTTGCAAACTTGATGTATGCTATACATAGCCACGCCATCGGGATGACTCCAATGGTATAGAAAGTGTGTTGGAAAGATCAACGAACTTGAACTAAGTCTCTTCTTCCTTCAATATCTTGGAAAACACCCACGGGTATCTGGTCCATCAGCTTTGTCAGATATTCACCTCTGCTCTCGTAATGAGTGGGACGTCAACTCGCCCATGTTTACTGAAGCTCTGGTATCTGAAAACGGTGCTTCACCAAACTCGTGATTTTTTAAATGCATATTAAAGGAATCATAACATGTTCCATAATTTTCAATCTCCTTACATTGAGCCTCAACTCAAATTCCTTCAGCTTTTGTCATTCCCTAACTTATTTGCTGATTCACGTTCTTGTGTCAGTAGGTACCTACGTTAGGATAGTTCTTCAGTACTAGGATACATTTTAACACCTCTGCTTAGGTTCTTAAAGCTTTGGCGGTCTTAGGCTTAAACACGATTGTATAGACAATGTGGAGGCACTCTAGATCGTGTAGATCACCGTTAGGGTATTCTTGGTGACAAAACTTAACGAACATGCTAGAGAAACCCAACTAAAAATGAACCAATATATCCACTTAGTAACCAGGCCCAACTTTGAAATTGAATCACCTATCGCAAAACAGATCATGGATGACCATGTTACTTGCAGTGCCCTCTTATTATCGTTAAATAACTGTTCTACAACTTCATCAGACGCATCACACGTTGGACATAATATACCTGAATAATATTACACTTAATTATGCTAGATTCAAGCTGCAAGAAAATGATTCGAAAGGGAACTGGAGAAAAAAAAAAAAAAAAAAAAAAAAAAAAAAAAAAAAAAAAAAAAGGTCTGACAGATCTTCTGTTGCCTCTGGACTTGAGATTTATATTATGAGATAATGTGTAGAAAAGTACAGTTTCCAGTGTAATAATCATGGGTTCCATCAATCCAGCACTGCTATTTGATAGCACTCTACACGTCTAGCTGGAGTCTCTTCATATTCTTCGCTACATTGCGCGCTTTAAGTACTTCGAAAAGACTACTAACCTTCTAGGTTGCGACTCTTTTCATGACAGTCCAATTTTTGTGACATTCAAATGGTTGTTGTGATTAAATTTTCCCTGTATCTTCTATCAATATATTAAGAATAAAGGGTAAATGATTCTGACACAGAATTTAATCACTTGGATATTTTATTTGCCTATATCTTTGTGGTGCTCCAAAAGGAAGGCAACAAAGGGATATTCTCTGAATAGCCTCTGGGCTCAACTTATTTTTGAATACACTTCGATAGAATTCAAATAAATATTGCAGGGGATTTCAGAGGGTGTGCGGATAGCATGGGTTAAGTATTGGTATAAAAAAATAATGTTTTATAAGATAATTGATTGCTATACTCACAATGGAAGAGAGCTTGATTGAACGCAATGGGGGACCGTGAGAGTGGGTGGTCACTCTCACGACATTCATTATAACGGTTCTTGGTAACAGTTGTAGATAACTGTTACAACCTGGAGATTCCCAGTACCCTGTGCCCATTGTGGAGTTACTGTAAACTAGTGGCCTTTGTCTATGATAATCATGATAACAATTGCAATGTGGTTTTCCATTGTGAAGCTTCCACGTACATGAAACATCACCATAACAGAAGCATCATCCTTCATATGCCAATGTGAACTACAGGTCGTGGTGGCACTTCCTTACTTAACACCAGGAGAGGCGTCCGATGAGAGACCAGCTAGTCCACATTGAGTATGTAAAGTGTGTGTGGTTTCCTATGTTCCAGGGCTTTGATTAGCTGACTTGAAAGAAATATTGCCCACTCAGGTTAATTTTTATCCGTCAAAACGTACCTGATTGCCAGTTCTCATTTATAGATGACTAATCATAACAAAATAGTGAAGGTACTCAAAAATAAGAACCAATACCTTCTTCATATACACAGAGAGAAAAAAGTGACGCACCCAATCCGATAGAACGGAGTCAATTAGAATTCTCGATAAGAATACGAGCTGGTGTTCGTGCAACCAAGTGGGATAGTGTCGAGCGTTTCTCTACTGGGTGGACAAACTCCAAACGGGTATTTTACAATGCCTGCTTGTAATCAAATGGGTGAGCCGTTAAAATTTATCGAGCCGCGAGATGGGTGACTCCAAGTGGGTACAGTTTTGTGTCCGATCTATCAGGCATTCTTGAAAACAATCGGGTTATGCCAATCCAAACAGCAAATGTTGAAAACAATTGGGTTACCACTTCAAATGTTAACGAGTAGTCTAGCATTTTATTGGACTAGATAGAATATCAAATGGGTCTCTAGAATCACGTTTATCGGGCGATCAAAAATTGAGATTAAACGCCCAATACCGTTCTATCGGCTTCGTATTTGTTTCTCAATGCCCGATAGGATATCAAACGGGTCTCTTGAATCATGCTTATCGGGTGATCAGAAATCTATTGGGCGATAAAAAGTTGAAATTCAACACCCGCTACCATTCTATGGGCTGCTACTTGATTTAAATCACCCAATAGGAAATCGGGTGTCTTGAATTAATGTTTATCGGGTGATCAGAAATATATCGGTTGACAAAATATTGAAATTGAACACTTGGAACCATTCTATTGGCTGAAATTTGAATTAAATCACCCAATAGGAAATTAATCGGGTTTCTTGAATTAACGTTTATCGGGTAATCAGAAATGTGTCTAGCGAGAAAATATTGAAGTTAAACACCCACTACCATTCTATTGGCTGCTATTTGATTTAAATCACCCAATAGGATATCAAACGGGTCCCTAGAATCGTGTTTATGGGGTACCTAATCAAAAATCTATCGGGCGATAAATATTGGAATTAACCACCCACTACCATTTTATCGGCTCCTTTTTGTTTTTTATCACCCGTTAGGATACCAAACTGGTCTTTCGAATAACGTTTATCGGGTGATCAGAACTCTGTCTGGCGAGAAAATAGTGAAGTTAAACACCTGGTACCATTCTATCGGCTGCTGTTTGATTTATATCACCCGATAGGATATGGAATGGGTCTCTTGCATCACGATACCGGGTGATGAGATATCTATCGGGCGATGAAATATTGGAATTGAATACCCACTAGCATTTCATCGGCTCCTATTTGATTTACATCACCCACAAGGATATTAATCGGGTGCTCAGAAATGTATCGAGCGAAAAAATTTAGAAAAAAGTAGCTAATTTTGTCATTGCTCCGTAACGGTCTTTTTAAACAGAAATTTCTTCGAGAAACTATCGATTTAAAATAAAATTTTCTATACAAAGGCGGACAGAAAGTTCCATAATTATTATAAAAGTTTGTTGAAAATAATTAAATGGGCCACCTTTTTTCTAGTTCCCAATTATACTCTTTATGGCACCAATATTTCTCCAAAATGGCACTCAAAATGCGTGTTTGAGTCGCTGAGTCAGGATTTGAAATGGGCTTTTTTCTAGGAGGTTGCGTTTACCGGATATCACAGAATTTCAATAATTTGATGAAATTCTTCAGCAATACCCCTGGCATTTTTTAAAAACTCTCCAAAGCAAGTCCCTATATGTTTTTTGATGCGCTGATTACAAATGTGAAGTCTGTTTTGCTTTAGCGTGTTCCATTCACCTGAAAATGACAAAAAAAGTAGGTAGGTAAAATTTCATGAAATTTTCCAAAATTATCACACAATACGATCTATTTTGACCGCGTATTTTTACGCGGTGCAACCAATTTTGAAGCCCGCATCACAAATAAGTGCTCCACAATGAGCCAAAACAAATTTAAAATTTTAAATTGTCTACTCGTAGTCCTTGTGCCTAATTGGCTCTAGTTTGGTCAAAAAAATGCAGTAGAAATTTTTTATAATATGAGCAAATTGCCTACCTAAAAGTTGTTGGAAAAAAAAAAAAAAAAAAATTGTTGGTCACTGGAACAGACCAAAATGTCTAGCTGTATGTTACAGTACCGACCTACCTCGTCTTTGTTGAGAATTCCAGTTTCACTAAAACGTAGCTAGTTTCGTCACAGGTCCTAAACGAATTCTACTCATTTCTAGGAGTAACTTTCGATTTAAAATTCAATTAACGACTTTTCGTAGAAAATGAAGCTATTGCAATGGCTTGAAAATTTTTAAAATTATAATTTTTGAAAAATTCCTTCAATTTAAATCCATTTTGAGGCATTCTGAAACGAATCCTAGAGTTAACCCTTTTCATAAGTAGTTATATATTTTAGGGTGTGTCGAAAAACCGTTTCATTAATCTTTTTGTAATACGCTAGAAAAGCTATCTTTTGATCTTGAAAATCACCATCTCAAAGGGCATAAAATAAAAAAGTTCCTTCACCTCCCCCAAGCTGAAAAACGAAAAAAAAAAAAAGAAGATTTTTCTGCAGATTTTCTATTATAATAGAGCGATTTTTTGTCGGATTCAGATGAAAAAAGAGGATTTCATCGGTTTTTAAGATACGAATAGATTTTCATTCAAAAATTATGAATTATTTTCTTATAGAGTGTGAAAAACACGAAAAAACTATTAAAAATTTCAAAAAAAAAAAAGGAAATCATTGACTTTTTCCAATTTGTAGACACACAAAATGAAGAGTAAAATTTTGTTGATCGTACAAGGTTGTAGAGCGATAAATTCACTAAATTTTTTATTTTTTTTTTCACATTTCAATTTAATCTTGCACACAGAGCCACAGCTTAAACTAAATACAAAAATTAGGTACACTACCTTACAAAATTTAGGGATGGTTTTCCATCCGGCCGGAGCTTGTCGTTTTGTTACGTCATTCGATGAGCCGAATCCGAATCAGAGATCCGTTTTTTTTTTCTTCTTTTTTTAGGCTCGTTTTTCCATGATATAGGTGTTTTCACTTTTTTTGTGCACAAACTTTTAGGATTTTTCATAGAACACACTTCCAGATTAAATTCCTTCCAAAGACCTCCAACAAGGATCGGGCGGGGATGGGTGTCTGTCTTAAGACAAAGAACACCTCATCCACCACCTTCACCTTTTGTTGGCGGCCTGACGGGAACAAGGAAAGGAACCCACACATAGAAGGATTGACCACTGTACCACACCTATCAAGATGCTCAGCAAAGGCGATGAGGGTTAGCTGCAAGCCCTCACGGGTTTCTGTGAGTAGGACGACATCATCCTCAATAGCACCTACTCGCACCCCAGGGGCGAGATCAAACCCTATTTCATCTGGCTGCTTACCCAAGGCTGTATCCACGACAAGGTAAAAGAGGAGTGTGATAGAGGATTCCCCTGGCGTACCCCACGTCCAATGACAACATCCCTTGACATCTTGCCTCCTGCCTCTAGGGCCGTCACGCTTTTGTGGTACAGACAGGCAACATACTCAATTAAAACGAGCAGGTGCCTGGACACCACGAAGGCAAATGGTCAGGAAAAAATAGCTTACAGTGTCAAAAGCCTTAGCGGAGTCCAGAGCGGCAGTATGGAGCTGCCATTTCTTGATGCGGGCTAGTGAACTGCTGTTAGGTTCTCCGCTGTGCCATCGGCTGTTCGAAATCTCTCTGGACGTCACCTATGAAACCAGACTCTTAAAATGGAGATGCCAGAATATTTTGAAAGTGGCGGACAACTGACGACGATATTGAAATCGGTTGGTAGCGGTTGGTTGATGGGTTGGGGCCCACTTACTCTTTTCTTTGTGATGGAGATGTTTCGGGCATGGGTCAACGCTTTTGGGGTTCTTCCTGTCAGAAGTAATAGGTTGAGGATGAGCAGCTTGACATTTTTAAGGGCTTTATTCCACCAACGGGCAGAAATACCATCAGGTCCAGCAGATGTGGAGTTTTTGACATGGCACTCATGTGCCTCGTCATGAAGTACCGGCGTGCACATATTGCTGCATAAGAAATCTTCGGTGGGAGCTGGGGGTACCACCGGCTCACCAGAGTTGTGGGTGGGAGCACTCAAGAGTGGCTCCCGAAATTCCACAAATACCTGGAAAGGGGACAAAACTTCCTTATCCCCAGCTCCATGAGTCAGTAGATGGTAAAGAACTTCGACAGTGCTGTGAATCCTCCATTTCTATCCAGTGAGTGGAATGGGCATCAGAGGGCATTGGGGCTCACGACTATCACCATTTTCACGCGGTCCAGGTGGCTTCGTTCAAGGAGTAGTTGTGGGACAGTAGACACCCTTTGCCGTGCCTGTCAGAGTAAAAATGAGAATCTTGATCATATGGTGCAGCAATGTCCTCGTACTCACGGTGGCCGCATTTTACATCACGATGCGGTTGCAAAGCAGATAGCAGGTGCTTTGACATCTAGCAGTTGGGATGTCGAATGGGAGAAACTATATCACATGCCGAGTGACCGGGGCAAGAAGCCAGATATTGTTGCGATCAAGCCCGATGGGTCTGCCATCATCCTGGATGTCCTGGTTGTCAGTGGCGGCGTGGACATGGAGCAGACCTGGCGAGCTAAGATAAGGGAATATGATAGAAATGATCTGCAACAAGCGATATCTGAGCTAAAAGCAGTGGCAACCTATAACATCAAGGTCATGGCCGCGACTGTGTCATAGCGCGAGGTGTGGTGCGGAAAAAGTGCCACGGAGTTACTCGAGTTGGGCATCTCAGCAAAAGGGCTCCGTGGTATCACCACTCGCGTCCTCAGGTTCTCTTACCTCAACTGATGGTCATTTTATAAGGGCACTCCCTGTCATCCCTCTTTTCTCCCTCCTCCTCCAGCGACTTCCTTCATCCCTAGAGTCAGCATCGGGTAAACCTGGGCGTCCTCCCCACTTTATTTTGTTTTATTTATTTATTTTCTTAAATTTAATGGTGTGCCCCCTCTGCCTTCGAGGGGAGATTTGTAGGAAAAAAAGTGTGTGTCATCCCAGAAGTTAACTCTCCTTTGGATTGAGATAAAAATTCCATTCTTGCGCCAGAAAATCAAGCTTTCCAAACGAAATAATGAGTTCGTTGGCTAGCACTTTTTGAGCAAATTAAACTGGTCAAATTTCAAAAAATGTATTACAAAAGTCCATAAAAATGTCTAAAACGGCCAAAAATCATTTAATTTGAATTTTTTGGTAGAATGTTGCTCAAATAAAGTGTATGAAATATAAAATAGAACATTCGAAAATGTTTGTTCAATATTATGCCGACAAAGTACCTAAAAGTAATTTAATTTCCTACAAAATCGATTAAAACTGCAAAAAAAGCTAGAAATGCAAAACCTCTATTGGAATAGGAGATTACTATTTAGAATACGTTTGCACCATAAAATCAATAGTTATCAATACCCTTGCACTCAAAAAACTCAAATTTCAAAACAATTTAACATTATGCAATACGATAAATTACTAAAATTCGCTCATACGATCATGCTGCATGACTGGAACTTCTTTTCCTATCAGTATCAAGAAAATGGGTATTAAACCAATAAAAATGTGACACGCGTGTTTCAAATAACAGATCATTAACTTTTGGTCGATTGACCATGCATATTTCTCAAATAATTTCTACCTGTACTTTATTTATGGCGTTTCACGTACAAGGCTGAATAGGAAACTCCATAAAAATCAATGGAAAGCCAAAAGACGATATAAAATCTCCTTCTTTTTCAACACTATTCATCGATGTAGAGAAAGGTTGAATTGCGTTGCAGAAAGAGTACCATCAAAACACCAAACTTTTTTTGCTAGCCCACAAACCTCCCATCATTATTTATCTTGGGCACGTCCCCTGCTCTCTTAACTGACGTTGCTATGGGAAGACGCATTCAGCACTTCGTAACTCTGTGAAGGTACCCACCTTAAACGAATGAAAAATGTTCTTAACTGGAAGTCGAGGGGATAAGGTTGAACGGGAAAAGCCGAAGATTTGTGATGTATGAGTCACGTTCACACATCTCCGAGCAGGAGGGGAGAGGAATCTTGATTTGCCTTGACAGCGATAGAGTGCCCCAACGCCCGACTTTGACTTTTAGGAGAGATTGCACGTTCGGTTATTCTATGCTGAGTTTTAAGCGCAGGGTGTATAGCTCCATCATTTTTTTCTCATCCGTCGAAAGCACACAAAGAGAACATTGATAGACCCGAGGCTTAAGGGCAGGAACGATTGATTATTACAGTTTCAACTCTAGATTTGCCTGATATATGATTGGGTGGCTTAGCCTCACGTTGGTCATGTTATGCAATGAGTGATATAATATAAAGCATCATTCACTATATTGATGAAACTAAGTAAAACCAATTGCTTCTGGAGGAGTGTCTCATTCGACATTATTAGATAAATAATTGAATAGGTACACATAAGTTTGGTCAGTAGGGTACTGTATTATTACATGATGAACTAATATTTCTATTACAAAAACTTTTATTAAGAATATCAATATAAAAATAGATAAATAGTTTCACTTGAGATTTTATTCACATTCAAAATAATTTTTAACGGGGTTTTTCATGTATTCTATTTATGTTCAACGTTCTAGTAACCGCATTCAAACATTTTTTCAACAAGATGAAACAAAATTCATCCAGATATAGCTGGCCATCTTCAATGGTTCATAAGTAACCCTATTCTGGCTCATGGTAGTTTGTAGTGCAAATATGGATTATTGTGAGATTTGCCAAAAATGCCTCGTTTTTTATCAACCTAGTTACGTGAAGAAAATTGGCATCCATTCCCAAAATTATTTCAAGGATCTCACCGAAAAATGTGGTTGGTCTAAAATTTTACATACAGCAGGATAATGAGGTATAGTAATATAGTTCACCAATAAAATGATATTTAAGGAATCGAGGTGCTGCAAAGACTTTATGGCTTCAACCAACTCCACAATATATACATTGAATCAGCTCATGAGTCACTCGATACGTATCTGTCTTACTGTACCTCTTGATAAACAATTGACTAAATTCAGTTGACTCTTCGTTAGGTTAGTTAACACACATTTTCTTCCAGAATTCTCTAATATTGGTTTTTGAGATATTACGATAAAATACTTCTTTTTCGGTTTCGCCCTAAGCAGATACAATAAAAAATCTGAATTAAAACGAATACAACGACCGGCAATTTATTTATTGAAATGAAATACCTGATCTTGACCAATATACTTTGATCAAGAACAATATACTTTTTCTATGGTGAAATCATGAAAAAAGAGTGAAATGAGTGAATAAATGTTTAATTCTACTCTAATGATTTGAGTTAAGGAAGAGATTAGATAATAACAAGCAAATTTTCGACTGATTTTGGATAACTTGGCTATGTAAACTCCTGGTCGATACAGTGGTTCCGAATGACAATCACCCTGACTTGATCTCTTCGACCGCAAGGCAAATTGAATGCACGCCTCATTAGGAGGTTACTCATGCTGCAACACCCGATCGAACGCCAGTTCACTCCGTCGGGTATCCTCATCCCTGAATAATTTACGATTTACCTATCAATTTCCAACTCTTGCCTGACACAACCATCTAGAAACAGAATCAGATGTAATGCGAGTAATACTACGCTGCTTCTGTTAATTTCCTAGGCATATACCTGTTACATCTTCTTGCTGTCGGAGATATAGGATGAATGTACCAGTTATAGAGCAGGACCCAGTTGTTGGACACTTCATTGTTTTGTTTTAATTGATAACATTTCTGGCCGAAGTGTCTATACAGAACTTTATGTAGATACAGCAACTACCCTAGATGGGAACAATTAGCATGCACATCTTACTTTATTGTTTTCCACGTTCAGTGCTATCTTGAAGTTCAGATGGTTAAGTTTGATCGACTTTCTTGTGAATTTGGTAAGCATATGTCTCTTCGTTATTTGGATTTTTCGTATACTTCCCTTTATTGGTATGGTAGGTATCTATGTATTCTCATCACATAGTCTGAGTCTTAGTCTATAGACTGGTGCCAAGAAATTATGGTTTGACTGATTTTGGGTTATTATTTTCAATAATGAACCTTTCTAATCCACCAAGAAAATTTTTTTTAACCCCCCCTCCCTCTCAAAATTTCTTGGTTTACCTTTCAAGATGCGTGGAATTAAATTTCGAGCTTGGAATTAATCCGTCAGTCCGCCGTACGCAGCTTTTATCTGAAACGACAGGATCAAACTTTATGCAATTTGGCTAAAAATCACTCATCGGCCGAGGACGTGCCAGTAATGTCGGCATCAATTTTGACCATTCCTAAAGGGTAGCTATTAAGGGCTTAAGTATTGAAAATCATGATCTCAAAAAATTGCAAAGAAACCTTTTTTCTTATCTATAGACATTAATATGATATATTTAGAATCGCAGAAATACTAAAAATTGAAATTTAATTGTCTCTTGTAACAGTTTTCAAATAATAAAGCGCAGCTCGGTGTCATGGGCTCCCCTTCGGCGGGCAGACAAAGGAGAGCGGGGTCAAAGAGGGTGAAGAATGGATGTAGGGGAGCATGGTGGTGAGGAGAGGTGAAGCGCAGTGGTGGATCGGGGTGGAGTGTTGCTGAAGGGGGTCACCAGCCCAGCGGGGGCAAGCCCAGTCCGCTTGCAAGAAATTTTGGTAAACATTTACCGACTTTTTGCTATTTGGAACCACTGTGCGCTGTCTGCCATCCGATGCTTTTCTCAAACTACAGGACTAAACTTTATGAAATTTTATTATTTATGAAATTTGCATCCAGTTCGATCAACCCTAAAGGGTAATATCGGGAAATAAAGGGCAGTAAAGAGTATATACAAGCCCAGGCCATATATAGGTACCTAGCGTTCGTGGCTCAGTGAGTAGTGTGTCCCAATGGGAGCGGCGCTGGCCGCTCAACTGTAATCTAAGGGCAGGGGTTCGTACGCCAGGGGAGACAACACAGTTTTTATCATTTCTTTTCCTTGTCAATTTCAAGGTTTTTTATTTTGCATTCATTAGGTTTGCTTTCCGAGTCTATTTTTAGTTAATTCATTTATTTTCATTTGGTAGGTGACATTCATTTAACATGAAAGTTAAATGGCCAAGTTTAACTTGGCAGACTTTTTTTCTGTATTGCTTTCAAACAAATGAAATCTTATAAGACTATTTGGAACCACGAAAAGTTTAGTTTTAAGAACATTTCAATTCTTCAACTAATTCTATACGTTCATGTTACAGTATGTGAGGAAGTTATACTTCCCACTCAACTTGGCAGACTTTTTTTTTTTTTTTTTTTTTTGTTGAAAATTGCTTTCAAACAAATTAAATCTTATAAAACTATTTGCAACCATGAAAAGTTTAGTTTTAAGAACATTTCAATCCATCAACTAATTCCATGTTGCCCATGTTACAGTATGTGAGGAAGTTATACTGCCCACTCAACTTGGCAGAATTTTTTTTCTCTATTGCTTTCAAACAAATGAAATCTTATAAAACTATTTGGAACCCCGAAAAGTTTAGTTTTGAGAACATTTTATTTCATCAACTAATTCTATAAGTTCATGTTACAATATGTGAGGAAGTTAAACTGCCCACCCAACTTGGCCGACTTTATTTTCTTCTGGCAATTGCTTCCAAAGAAATTAAATCTTAAAGCTATGGGGAACCAAGAAACGTTTATTAGGTTTAATAAAGATAGGCCATTATTTTATCTGCGTAGAAGGGATAAGATCCTTTTCCCAGTCCATTTTTCTGTTGGAAGTGTCTTTCATTGATAGTCTTGTCCTTCAAGACTAGCAGCTCCGGATTGCTTCGTAGAATGATTGGGGCCGGTAGATCACTAAGGGTAGGTTTAACGTGTGTAGGGGGCTTCGCTAGTTTAAGGTGAGTAGTCTTGCTCCCTTCGCACGCTCTTTGTGGAATGTATAGATGCGATGGGATATAGTCTATCCCGAATCAGTAGGAAATACCTCGTTGAAATCCGACGTGTGTCGGGAATGTTGCTCGTTTGGCTCTCTAGGTGTGAGATGCATAGATGCGATGGGATATCCGAATGCGACGGGATTCTTGATTTATCCAAGCATATTATGTTAACTAATGCGAAGTGCGTGGCCAACAAGCTTAGTTATGAGCATGGTTATTTGAATAATCGTTTACACATAGGTGATCATTTTTAATAATTGATATTGTTAATATGATTGTGACCGCTTGTTAATTTCTGATGGTTTCATAGAGCTGGTGGTGAGTCGTTGAGCTGGTGATAAATAAACAAAATACACTGCCAAGGGCATGGCAAAGAACTTCAACGTGGCTTCAACGTGACTTCAACAAGAAAATTACGTTCACGAATGCGCTGAGCGTACCGCTGATTCAATCATGATCAAACTCATAAGGGATCATCTAGGACAAAATCCACACTATTCCTGAAAATTTCATTGAAATTCGATCAACATTGTAGAAGTTATGGTTGTGGAAAAAAAAGAAAGACAAACACTTGCGCACTACCGCTGATTCAATCATGATAAATGTCGTAAGGGATCTCAAGGGTCCTCCCCCGCATCATCCCTGAAAATCCGACGAAAATCTCTTCAACATTGACGGACTTATGAGCGTGACAATAAAATGACGATTGTGCACGCCCAGAGCGTAGCGTTGATTCAATCATGATGAAACTGATAGGGACCATTTAGGGCTAAGCCCACACTATTAATGAAAATGTCATTAAAATCCAATCGAAATTGTGGAAGTTATGGCTGTTGCCAGGAAATGTGGACAGACAGACGGACGGACGGACAGATGGACGAACGGACAGAAGGACGGACAGACGGGCGGACGGACAAGCTAACGGACACGAAACCGACTTTGTTCAGGGGGCATTGAAACGCAAAGTGCGAGTGGAAATTTTGATTTCAGAGCAGAAATTTTTTTTTTTTTTTTTTCGAAAGTGAAAACAAAGCTTCTGCTGCCTTGCAGACTCAGAAACAAAATCTGGTGATTAGTTATTAGTTATTTGGCAATTAATTGGTACGCATATATATTGGTACGTATATATTAGTAGACGGGTTTATGTGAAACGAGTGAGCTAAAAAACATTCTTTGTTTCAATAATTCCATTCGACTGGGGGTCCAGGGGGCGCGGAGCGACGAGTTTCGTTCAAAAAATTGTTCCTTTCGCTACACCTAATTATCGGCATACTTTCCACCATTGATCCAGGAGATGGCGCGCAAGCAAGCCAGGGCATGCACAGAGGACCTCGGATCTAGAGATGACCCGAGAGGTGTTGTTTATGATTGGTCCACAGCACCAATATATTTCGTATAAAGTAGAGCGCTCTGATAAACACCAATACCTGAGTATATCTACACTCCAGAATCCGATCCACGGCTCTCATTGAGCTGGCATTATCTTCACTAATCTCTGGTTCTCAATAGTGGTCCTAAATAGGCCCTGTTTCATCGGTGAATACACTAATGATGTCAATAATCAATCAAAAAAAAATTTTTTTTTTTCAATTTTATTTGAACTATAGATACACATGATAGTGTGAAACTTTGTTAAATACATGGGATCCTATAGTTTGAAGCTTCCTAGTTCAGCTGGGTGAGTTCAGGAGCAAATTTCTTTGTTATGCAACCAATGAAGCTAAAAATTGAAGTGGAGAACCCTTGGGACGTCTAGATACGAATCATGAAGTCTAGAGCCTCCAAGGTAAGTTTAGTGAGATCCAGAGCAAATTTCTTCGATATTCAACCTATGAAGCTGTAATTTGAAATGGAACGCCTTGAAATGAATTACAAAGTCTGAAGCTCCCTTGATCAACTGAGTGAGTCCCCGAGCTTCTTTGCTATTCAATCTATGAAGCTGAAATTTGAAATGGAGGCCTCTTGGAACATCTGGAAATTTATTATACATTTTGAAACCCCCCCAGATCAGCTGAGTGAGCTCCGGAGCTAATTTATTTACTACACTACATTTGATGCAAAAATATGGAATGGAGAGAAGATGATGATGGTTGTTGCGCAAAACATGGAACTGTCTCCTGGTGTTGCGGATTTTTCGACGAGCTATTTCCTACTTTTTTTTCATTCTACTGAACTACTCTTGTCCCATCAACATTTCATCAGAGAGAATAATTTGTTAATTGAAACTTAGAATTGAGTCCAGTGAGCTTGTTGTGTTCGTCTGTTCGTCATTTGAAGAAATATTCATACATAATGCTGAATAGCATCTTCAATCGCATGTTGTTTTGATTGATTATTGACATCATTAGTGTATTGATCTATCGATAAAGCAGGGTATATTTAGGACCACTATTGAGAACCAGAGATTAGTGAAGGTATTGCCAGCACAATGAGAGCCGTGGCTCGGATCCTCGTGTGCAGTGATACTCAGGGACCTATCAGTGTTTATCATAACGCTCTACTTTATATTAAATACGTTGGTGCTGTGGACCAATCATAAATAAACAGTCCACCTCTCGGGTCATTTCCAAGGTCTCTATGCATGCCCCATCGCGCCATCTCCTGGATCAATGGTAAAAAGTATGCCGATAATTAGGTGAAGCGAGAGGAACAACTTTTCTGAATAAAAATGGACAAGATGAATTTCCGGGAGCAATGTTTTAGTAATTTATTTAATAACACCGCCTATCTGGGTGTTCCTAACTTCGCCTACTAGGCGCAAATATGAGCATGTGCTATTAATAAACTTCCTATCATTAGGAGTCGATAAAAGCATCGATTGGTCTTTTAGATGTCTTCAAACAAGAATAAAAAGAAGCTCTGGGACCCAGAGGATCTTGGAAAAGCTGTGGAGGCAGTAAGAAATAAGGAGACGGGATCGCTAAAAGCGATAATAATGAGTGAGAATTTTAAAAAGCTCATGTTCAACGGTTACTTTTCATCTTTCTATTTCTGGAATAAATTAATTTTTTGACATTTTCGTGTCTTCACTTCAGCACATAAACTCGAAAAGCGTTAACAAAAAGTGATAGGTAAATGTCTGCAGATTTTCGCTTACAACTGATTCGTTGCTAAGGAACTTCATCTTTGATATTTTTCATCGAACAAAAATCATTCACCACTCGTTAGAATCGTGTGATTTTATTGAAACTTTCCTTATTAACCACACTCCCGTACCTAGCGCGGTATCTGATCTGAGTATCATGAAAAGAAGGTGGGTAAACAAGGTAGTCGGCAACAATAATAATTTCGTTAATTCTCTTTCTACAAAATTAGTTTTCCTACCTTAAGAAGGCACTAAATGGTTGGGTACTATTACCTAGGTAGTAGGTACTATAATAAATAGTAGCTACTAGGTACATACTGAGAAGGTGGCCTGGGATGTTGAAATTCGATAGGTAGGGTGACTTTCTGGGTCATTAAGAGAGGTTGAAATTATGGTCTCTTTCCTAATCAGTTCAGTGAGCTAAATTCTCTCCTGTTCACCCTACGAAGTTGAAATTCGATAAGAAGACTCTCTGGGACATTAAGATACGATTGAAATGATGAGTTCTTTCCTGATCAGCTGAGTGAGCTTAATTCTCTCATGTTCACCCAGTGAAATTCAAATTTCAACCAGGCTGGTTCACTATGAAGGCGAATGTGGTAACCGTAACATGAAAATGTGTCCCGGAGTTGCGGACTCGTACGCAAGCTGTCATGATTTATCATGCAATTGTAACACGGAACTTGGATTTAATTCAGGATACTTTCACGAAGTTAGATTTAGTGTAATCAAACCATTGCAAACAAGCAATGAGAAATTGAATTCTTTGTCTTTTGTTCTGGTGAATTACACCAAAATCGTCAATTTTGGGTATATTTTAGTAAGATTTGCATCTTTTTACCCAAACTTTCTGTACTGTTCCCCATTCCGCCTGGCAGACGGTTTTAGAAACAGCTGGTAGGCGGAATTGGGAACAGATTCTGGAAAAATGAAGTTTCCGACTTTTTTACTTTTTATTTTATAATTCTTTCTAGGTCTCCTATAATTTTATAAGGGCACCAGTAATCAAAGGTGGGTAGTTGCTTGTAATAATATCAACTATTCCGAAGGGATTAATCATAAAATTTTGTTGATATATATGAGGAAACAGTTAGGGTAGGTTTGTTATCTACTGGTAACCAAATTTTGTATGCTTTACTTACTTGTGAATATCCTGAATTGAATTTAAGACCATTAAATTTCCGTTTTTCCGTTTTTCATCGCGGTTCTTGAATCGGTTTTATTTTTGTGACCGATTTTTTGATGACATGGCAAATCCTACGTTGTATTACGGCGAATTTCAGGTTTAGTTTCATTTTTTCGTTTAGATTGTACAGTCTATCTGGTTTTTAAAATCTTATTATAGTGCGTCTCTGATTGTCTTTTGTTTTTTCTTCGTTCTTCTCAAACAATACAGATAACACCTTTTCAGTCACTTTGGCCACGGAAAAGAGATTTGTAAATAGGTCAGGAACATAAAGTGTATCAGTTAACTCAACTACGTTGTTCTCGGTGGATCCCAGTTTGACCTTTCCTGTTCCTATAATTCTAGTTGTATGTCCTTCAGATGCCATTTTTAGTATTAGATTTGATCCTATATCGGTGATTGAATCGAACTTTTCTTGTTGGCCACACGTTAGGATGTTGATCTCTGCTATCTAAGCACCACACATTTTTTGAAACTTTGGTATCGTTAGTAGCTCGGCTGGCTTGAAGTTTGAATGTTGATTCGTTTTCCTTTTTGTACCGACATTCACCCTGATGAAAAGTTTTACACTTATAACATCTACGATTCTTTGAAAAATGATAGATATTTATTAATGGAGCTCTTGTTTGGATTCGAGTAACGTTGTTTTCTATGTTTTCCTTTTTGATTATTTTTTTACCGTAGAACGCACCTTCTTGAATCGAGGGTTTGGATTGTTTTTTCACGCATCATGCACTTCTAGAATTTTTGCTCTTAAAACTTCCGGTTTCGGTACGGTGTCTCGTGTTTCAATCACGACCCGAAAATTTTCAAAAGTAACTAACTGGCAAGTTATAAAACATCATAATACTTAGAAGGTCCGCGTATTTGGTGGTTCCCATATCGCCAAGTTTATCTCCCGTGTCCATGAATTCGAGTAAATGATCGCGCACATTGTCAGTTGGTGACATTTTTAGTATTAAGTTTGGTCTAGCATTTAAGTAATATTTTTCCAATTTTAGTTTCGCTTCTACGTAGTTTTCTGGTTGTTCTATTTCCCATGTTATACTGCTTGAGCTAGTACTTTCCAGGTTCCATAGTTATTTTTCCTTAACGGCTTGAATCGGAAATTTGAACTGATGCTCACCATTTTGAAAATATAAAATACGTGTGGAACTATAAATATAACTTAATTTAAAATTGAACGATCTCACCAAAAAATGTAGAGCATATTATTCCGAAACTTTCTATCTTGAACTTGTTCTCTGGCGTCCATAACCTGTTATTTATTTATTTAACTTGAAAGTAATTTACCAGACTTTATGAACCCAAAGGAAAGAATAAGTAATATTATAATTATTCAACGAATTACAAATCAAACAGTTAGTTAAAAATCACACAAGTAGATATTTAAGGTTTTTCAAAAGCGAATGCTTATAAACCAATAAACCGATTTCTTGGTTAGGAACTACGCATACCAAATTGTTTCAAGCACAGTAGTGACTTCCAACACATCGTCCAGTAACATTTCGATAATGCACAATAGATTCAGTTTGATTGGTAATTTTTTATGGACCAGTGTTTCGCGTGGAAGGGCTATCTAATACAGGAATAATAAAAATATTTATATCTCGGAAACTTTCAAGGTTATAAAAATCTCTGATCACTAGAAACTAATGGGGAAGGATCTAACAGAATGAATTCACAGAACAAAAAAGGTTTCAATAGGATAGAAGAGAAGTTGGAAAATCAATTTTTTGCTTGTATCATGACCAACTTACACGGACCCAAGGTCTATGTATCTCAACACCGCACAGTGCTTCAAAATGCCAATCTAGCTGTCCAAAACAGAAAAAAAAGTTATCGAATATATTTTTGTAAATGGTTATACAAGCCAGGTTATGAGTCAACTTTTACAGATTGACGGAGAGTTGTCATAACAGTTGACAGAAAGCCTTGATGCAAGATAGAACATGAGCAGTTTGGACCTGCAAGCTCTCCTTCTATTTGTATCATTCATTCACAGTCGTGTTGTGAGTTGCTACGGTTTTCCTCTTCCCATTTTTTACATCATGGAGCCTTCTATCAATGGCAAGTAAATACTTGATCCTCTGAAATCAGTCTTTGAAAAATGTTGTAATTACATATCTAGTTCTTACATGCGTCAAAATCATGAGAAATTTCTGATTTGGAAGCCTGTATCTTAAAGGGAACCTCATGAAATCAATTAGAATATAGTCCACAACTATCCACAACACGATCCATTAAACACCGCAACTCATTTTATTGTTCTCAGGAACGAAGAGAACTATCACATACGGCTATATTTTTATGGAGCTGTTGTCGAAAAGTTAAGTTTTGGATGGTGGAGCCCACGAATTATACAACTTTATTAATATTCGAAATCCTAATTTAGAATTTTCAATTGAACAACGGGCTGATTCAGATGTTAAGATTAATGTTTTTTGAATATGCTAAGGATATTTTGGAGACAGATTAATTACTGTTACACAATATCCGCACTCAGACGCAAGAAATTGCTTTTCCACCCAGCTATATGTTTATTTGATTATTTTCAAGACGAATCTTTGTAATCAATCAAGGAAAAAATAAATAAAAATCCACCACGAAATTTGTTGGATTACGTTTCAAGAAGCGTCAAATCCAAAAGTCTAATTAAAAATTCCGTCCGACCTCCGTCCCTGGTACCCCGTCCCTGTTCAAAGTACTAATCCAAAACTACTGGATCAAACTTTATGAAATATGGCTCAAAAATCGGCGGAGGAGGTGTCAGTAACAACGGCATCGATTTCTATCAACCATAATGGCTAATTTTTAAGGGCTGAAATATTCAAAAATCGAGATCTTGAAAACAGATTATCTCAATATTATCTCAAAAACAGATTATCTCAATATTATCTCAAAAACAGATATTATCTCAAAGAATCGAATAAAACCATTCGGAACGTTGTACGTTAATCCTTTCGCTCTCCCAAAGGGGCTTGAAAAAATACCTCGGATTTCTAAGGGCGAGGACTTTGGGAAATCGTGCGCTAGTAGTGACATCTTCGAATTAGGTAGTCAATAGCTAAATTCCTTTCACACTTTAACTAACTAGCTTCACCCTTAAAACACATGAAATTGAGCATAACAAATAAACTAAAAATTTGTGAGTTGAAGTGTAAGACTCAGTTATGAGAAAGCTGGGAATCTCCTATTTTCAAATAGAGGGTCATTTTTCACAAAAATCCTAGTTTTCACAGGAAAAAAAATCATGTTTTTCAACATTAAAGGATGATTTTCTCCCCTAATTAGCGAAGTAGAAGGAAATTTGCTATACTGCTTTGAAGCTGAGATTTTTAGAAAGGTTTCCCCGTGGACTGTTTTTACAAAATAGTGTGTATTAAGAGAAGAAAGACAAAGAGATAAATAATCAAACTCCGGAAAATTTACAAAATATACTTACTACCCTCTTTTAATGCGTATTAGGTCTGCTCAAAAAATATTGATTTGGCATCAGATAGATAGGAAATTTAACGTTACTTCCAACGATGTCCTCAAATTTTGAGGGTACAGTAATTCTAAGGGGAGTTATGGCCTTTTTATTGTCATAAGGCACAAAAAACGTAGAAAAAAACTTGAAAATTGAAGAACTCAAAAACAAAGTGCTAAAAAAAAATCTCAAAGAGGAACATTCGAACAGGAATAAGCTCTAAAATCTATTACTGAAGGTTTTTCGCCTTACACCAAACACCCTGTGTACGTGGTTTTATAATATTGTAGATCAATGATCTTCAAAGAAGGCATATCTGATACAGGAATTATAAACCTTTATATAACAATATGTAGTGATTTTTATGTGGAAACATTTTTAGTCATGACTAAATGGGAAAAATGGCGTGGTATTCTAAATTTGAATGATTTCTCCAACTACTGGTGAAAGAACCGCCTGTTTACATCGATTGCATACCTCACACGGGGCTCTGCAAGTTATTAGGCTATATTTACACTTATTATTTGTGCTTCTTTAGAATAATGAATTAAAGGATGAATGTATAGATAGATACCTAGCGAAAAGAATATATAAAGGATATCTATTCATGGAAAAGAAACATTTTGTTACGTATCTTCAAATTATTGAAGAGAACTTCGATTCCAATTTGAATGTACACTCTGTGCTTTAAGGATTTTGGTTCATTTTTTCAATAATGAACCTTTGCAATCCACCAAGAAGAAAAAAAGTTTTTTCTTAATGAGTAGAATGAATCAGAATTATCTCAAAGTTTTCGGGGTATGGGGGATTGAGAATGCTATTCAAAGAGTTATCAATTCAAATTAAATATATATAACCATCCGGAAATCATCATAAACGTCTCAACTTAACCAAAGAGGGCAAAATGCGATCGGGGTCTGAAAATTAATTCAGTGTAATGAGCCTTCATGTAGTACACTGAGGGCTTGTAGTACCTTGAATCGTTGATTTAATCGGTTTCATAATCCCCTACAAACGGGTTTCTGGAGTTTAAAGGCGTTTACTATAGACCTCTCACATTACTCAAAGAAGGAACATCGCATTACTCAAACTTGATGCGAGTTATGATTAATTGGCTTCGGCTGATAAGCTCGTTAGGGTCTGATAATCCGATTACTAATTTATGTTCTGAATGGAAGGCGGATGCTTCAAGGGCGGAGATGGTTTCTCAACGCCTCTAGTCACCGTCTCATTCTATTCTCATGTTGGATTCTAATAACTATTCGGTACCACTTTACTATTTCATAAACCCGTTCAACTCTAGCAGCTATCTGGAGTGGACCAATGTTAACATCACGTAGGTATAATAAATTCAACCAAAAGGCTTAAAAAATCTTTGCTGAGGAGATCGATAATCAATTTATTATTTAATTATGATTATTGAAACGCATTTTTTTGAAAATTCTGACAAGTTAGAATGGAAGTTTTTTTAACATCGTACTTATTTGAATGGAGCTAAGGTGTCGCTCTACAATCCCACATAATGAGCTACAAGGTAAGCTGGCAGAAACCGTGAATGTGATTCGTGTCCTCTGCATACGATCACGTTATTAGTGTTTCAAAGCTTGTAATCAAACCTGATGCGGGCTTGAATGCACCATGGCCACTAGGCAATGTGGATGTAGCCACTGTACGAAGGAGAGTGGTTTTATAGTTTAGGTGTGGTTACCGTATGGGTCATGATTAAGTCATTGATATATAGAGGTGCACGGAGCCTTCCTTTCCAGGATGACGTCATCTCCCGAAAGGATAAGGCTTAGACTCTCTTTTGTCTGTTTGGCAGAATTTCACAGCCGTGAAACCGTAAAAACGCCGTGTTCACTTACCATTGTTCTAACTACGCGTTAAGCATTCTGGAGGATTACAACGATATGTTCTTCGATGTTGGACGCTTCATACGCCCTAATGGAGATCACCTTCATCTGCAATACTGGTGGTCATCGATCTTCCGTTGTGTAGATATTTGACATTTTGCGCAGCAGAACATAAATTTATCACTGAACAACAGTCCTTCCTCCACTCAAAATGGTCCAAGCTGGAGATACTGAGAGTTGTTTGCAAGTGGAGATCGGTATTGAAAATAAACTCACGGAAGTCGGAACTGGAATATAATTAAGCTGCTGCAAAGAAGTAACCTGAACGAAAACTGGGGATGGTTACGATGCCGGATGAGGAGCAGTAAGTACTAGGTGTGACGGAGTATGCAGTGAAGGAGGAGTCACACCACCTGGCGAAGACCCGCGCATTGCGATTAGGTCGTCTAAGAAGGCCGAGGTATAGCCATTACATTAGTCGAGTGCTCCTGTGAGTGGAAGCCTCTCAACAGTGGCTACCTAGTTTCCTGATCAACATTAGTACACGAGTAACTAGGTTGCATCTGGTGGTTGTCAATCTGTATCATTCACATACCTCCCATTGCAGCAACGTATAAAAGCAATTCGGTCGATAGCTAGGACTACGCCCTCGTCGACGGCCGAGGTGTAAGCTGTACAAACCTAGTGATTGAGGATGCGCCCTTTTCACCCCCAAATGTCAATTAGCAGTATAAATGTAAAAGTTTCGACAGAGTGTCAGTCGCGGTTGTGTATTTACTAATTATTAGTCAGTAAGAAATGTTGGGGAAGCAAATAATTTTAAGTTATTGCTACCTACTACTGTATCGTTCAATCTCAGGGTGAACAACCACAGGTCATTCGTAAACCAGCCCCTGCAGATCCCTATTGCAGAACTTGCGTGATCCACACCAAGCAAGTTCTGATGAGTACTTTGGGGTGAATCTGTTAGAGGAAATCCCGAAAAGTAATGATAGACTTCTGCAACAGTCAGAACGAGCCCCCCAGTTAAGCCCACCCGGTCTCAATGTCAACGACTGAAAGCATCAGGAAAAACATCATTATGTTAATATCTCCATGAATGCAGGCAACAAGCAACGAGGCCAAAAGACTTTTACTAAGCCTCACAAAAGAAAAGTAAAGCAGTAAGTTCTGTAATTTTCATTCAACCAATAATTTACATATTAATAAATATAATACATTTTTTTCTTATTATTATTATTTTTTTTTTTTATTCATAGATTATTTCTAACGTAATCAATGCAACGGACTAAAACACTCGCGACGAAATTGTGGAAACCCATTACAAAACGGATGTTAGTGAAAAAACGCTGTCTATTTCCACGAAAAATAAAGAGTTACAATGTTAATTGTTTTCGGCGGTTAGGCCATCATCAGTAACAAACAATGACTTAACACATATTAGAAAGGACACAGCTTATATAGTCACAGGTGAAGGGAGATTGAATCTCATTGATAGAGAGAATGGAAAGGGGGCTGGAGGTGAAACCAATTAAGTGCAAGCTAAGTGAAGGGGGATCATAGCTAATGAAATGAAAGGAGGGGAAGAATTACTGGTTTCAACAGTTTAAAGGGATGATTCCAAGATTTATAGAAATGGACTTATCAGTGGGGATATATATTGAGAGATATCCTCATTTAAACATTTACCAGATCTGTCACTTTTGATAATTTTGAATTTTTCAAGTACATTCAACATACCTACCTCCCTTTGGACGAAAATGAAGGAATTCTACAAACTGTCTATCTGTCAAATCAAAATTGCAATTATGATTTGATTCCTGAAGATGTTTTGCAAATGTAGACCTACCCTTATTTTCCCTGAAATCCTCCTGATGCTCTTCTATGCTTTCCCTGAATTGCCTACCAGTTTGACCGCAATGTTTGTAGCCGCAAGAAAATTTTAATTTATAAACCCCACTTTTATCCTGAACATTAATTTTGTCTTTAACGGAACCTAGTAATGCTCTAAGACTATTTTTAGTTTTAAAACCCACTTTGTAACCCCTCGATTGTAGAATTTTGCCGATTTTATCACAGAAATTTTCCCACGATAAGTTATATTTATTCTTTTTTTTTTCTTCTAAAGTTAAGTACATCGTCCCTAACCAGATTGGAAACTTTATCTCTACTCTTTTTCCCATCTCATATGGTCAACTTCATTAGCTATAATCCCCCTTCACTTAGCTTGCACTTAATTGGTTTTACCTCCAGCCCCCTTTCCTTTCTCTCTATCAATGAGATTCAATCTCCCTTCACCTGTGGCTATATAAGCGGTGTCCTTTCTAATGTGTGTTCAGTTATTGTTTGTTACTGATGATGGCCTAACCGTCGAAATCGATTTAACATTGTAACTCTTTATTTTTCGTGGAAATAGACAACGTTTTTTCACTAACTTCCGTTTTGTAAACAATGTACATAGAAATCGTCGTTGATCAAGAAATAAACCAATAAAACATTTGATTTACAATATACGAATGTATGATTGCGGATAAATTATTTGTCATATGAGCCATTTTGAACGGCCTATTCCGCCAACATAAACAGCAGCACCCGCGCTCACCACAATCAGTCAATAAATACCCACACTCATTCCCTCAATGGTACACAACCGTACAGAAACTTAAAATTATGGTCTAAAATGCAGTTAACTACAAAACGATTTAAAAGAAAAGAGATGCCTTCAGTCAGCCGAAGTACTTTTATTAATAATCCTCAGCTACCATACAGGAGAGAGAGAGAGAGAGAGAGAGAGAGAGAGAGAGAGAGAGAGAGAGAGAGAGAGAGAGAGAGAGAGAGAGAGAGAGAGAGAGAGAGAGAGAGAGAGAGAGAGAGAGAGAGAGAGAGAGAGAGAGAGAGAGAGAGAGAGAGAGAGAGAGAAATATTAAACAGGGTAAACTTCTCGTAGAAGCAAACATTTTTTGGCGTAAAATTACATCAACAATGAAGTACGAGTAAAATGCCGCCAATCGCATATTTTCATCGCAATCCGTTCTCGGGATATGATTTGCTAACGGTTTTTTGAGGAAAATCGTCTATTTTCTCTTAACACGTTCACTGCGGGACGAGGCATATTGACCTCGGGCCAAACAAACCTTCTCTGCGGCTAGAAATTTTCCCTGTTTACGGTTTCTTGCGAAGGGCGTTAAGACTTGAATTGAGATGGTAGAAGAAAAACTCAACTTGGTATGGATTCGGGAGGGTGATGTCTACTCGCTCCCACATGGTGTATGTACGGGACTTTTTGACCCCGAATAGCAATGAGTAAATAATAGATACCTCCAGTGCGACACGTGACCAATTGACCCCGTACTGAAACTGGGTGGCTTCACATCACATTTCTGAAATTCTTGTTCTCTGCGTCCCTACTGTTTTTCTCAATAGCCAGACAAATCCATTTCAGGCCATTCTACTACTGAACCTGCGGAAAAAACCGTAGTTGTATGTGTATGAGTACTATGTGAGTGTGCGTGTGTGTGTGTGTGCAACGAATTTTGACTACCAAGGCTAAAATCTTCACTGAATTTCGCAATTACTTTTTTTAGATCCCAATTTTAATCTAGTTTTGCAGATAAACCTCGAAAATTTTTGATTTGCCTTATGATGAGAGGGTGGAGGTGTAATTCCCGATCCATTAAGCGCTGCGTAAACGCTAATTCTTGACCAAATTGTGTGACTCTTTTGAATTCGCGAGTTCAAGTGTGAAACTCAGTTATATCGGAGTTGAAGAGATCTGCAAGCGTTACCATTCAATTCAGCCTGAAAACATACGTATAATCTGACCCAGAACTCGCGGGTTTACAGATGGACATGTTTTAAGAAAACCCTCAATTTCATTGGGGAAATGAGCAAATTTTTTAACATCAAAACAAGATTACTCCCCTAAACAGTAAAGTAAAAGTAAAATTACTATACCGTTGGAACAGGGATCAGATGAAGCAGTTTTTGTGAGATTTGCCAGTTTTCTGGAATGTTTGGGAAAAGTTTTTAAAGATTTTCAGAAATTTTATTTTTTAAAGTTTTTTATGTTTGAGCTACTGTTGTGGCCTGTAGGTGAGAATCCTCCCAAATAAAAGTGCACCACACTTATAGAAAATTTAACATTGATTCCGAAAATGCGGCCAAAAGTTAAAATTAAATTAATTAAATTGGAAAAATTCAAGTCTAAGAGGAAAAAACACGGTTTTCCTCAAATTCCGTTAATAAATCACATCTCGAGAACGGATTGAAATAAAAATATGAAATTGGCAGCATTTTACTCCATTTTTGATGTAGTTTCACGCAAAAAGTTTTTTGCACCTACAAGCAGCTCACTGTATATATGTATATATATATATATATATATATATATATATATATATATATATCTATGTATAAGTGTACATTACAAGCATAATATACCAAAACTATAAATTGGCGTGTATCTGTCCAAGGTAGAATGCATTGTTATCGGATCTAATAATCTTTTCAAAAGAATAAAAACAATTCGCCTATAGACAATTTTTTATCCTTCAACGACACCTGCTACAATTAACATTCGAACTTCAGTCGAAAGTGCAATCACGATCTTGAAACCCTGATAATATGTCCCATTTTGACCGGATTCTAGTCTAAATCTTGTAGATTCCAACAAAATGGTTCCTCTGGTATCGAGATTTGCTCTTAGTGAAGTATAAGTTTAAATCGTCCATGGTATAGTATACGATCTCCTAAATGAACACAGGATAGTGGAAGAATAGCCAAATCACTAAAGCTGTCGTGGTAATCATCTATGTGGCCGACTCCACTCAGTACCCTACTACAGCTTTCCTCTGCATTGCAAGAACCCCAACACACTATTCCAGACGACATGGTACTGTAAAAACAACATTGGCAGGCATTTTCAAGTCCAAGGAGGAATAATTTTCCACCCAATTTGATTTAAGATCTACGCAAACACCCACAACTTTTTTCGCTGATGGTATTTCAAACCCTAAATTTGTCAAATCTCTAGTGGTATAAGAACAAATCTTTTCCGTCCAATCCATATTTAGAGCCAACCTGTTCGCTAAGAGCCATGATATAACTGGTCCGATGGTCTTGCATGATTTAACTGAGCCGACTAAATAGAATCTCCACTACTTATCAACGAAGTGTCATCGGCAAACGAGATTATCTTGCACGTAATTGAGAAATTTTCATCAATAAAACTTAAAATAAAAAAAATAAAAAAATGTATACCTATATATATAACAGAAAAATTATATATATTTAATAAAAAAAAAAAAAAAAAAAAAAACAATGGACCTAAAATTGAACTTTGCGGAAGACCTATACATTGATGAGGAAATCTGATCTAGTCTGCTGGTGGGACACAGCCTGAGGACGATTCTTCAGATAGGTAGCCAGCATGGATACCTACCGCTCCCTTACTGAAACCATATTTTTCCAATTTATCTAACATTAAGTCATGTGAGACGCAGTCAAACGATTTCTGACGACATGAAATTACCTCAAAAAATAAAGCTTGCCTTAAAAATCTCGTAAAGATGATCCAGCATAATCAACTAGTGCGTCAACGGACTAATTACTCCACACTGATTGCTTTCCATTTTGAACATTTGATAATGATATTTGTTTACCTGCTAAGGCTACAAAGGGATTTGGTTAACTATTTCTAAGGGACTCACTGATACGCATATATATAGATAATTCTGCTTTTGGCCGAGAACTTCTACTAATTTATCAATAGATCGTCTCCAACCTTCTTGCAGTAGCAGGTAGACAAAGTAAAGGTTTGCTTCATGTAGAAAAGGTAGTTAAAAAGCATCTCCTTTTCGAATCATATCTAACTCGGGTGCCTCGAGGGAAGCTCGCTTGAATGGCCTATTTTCGAGTCTGGATGGAAGTGAAGAATAGATCAAGGGGCTTCCTGTCACATTGTGATGTGTCATTAACGTCCGGGAAGAAATTGTAGCACCGTGAGGGACAATTCATCTAGGGGTGCTTTATACCATCAAACGAACTGAAATGTGAAAAAAAGGAAAAGGACAAAGAAAATCTCCGTGAGTGGAGTGGTTTAATCATTCCTCTGATTGAGTTATTCGGACCTGTTCCGTTAATTCACTACCACCCCTTTTATCGGTTTCCGTTAATTCACTACCGCTTGATATAAATATGTTCTATTGTTCTAAAAACCGTTTCCTAATCATTTTTACGTCCACTGTGGTAAAATAGATCAGAATGCTGTGTCTAGTTTGGTGGTACGGATACTCGCAAGCTCGCTTCTAAAAAAGTTCATTACATCAAGTAGTCAATCCCTTAGTAAAAATTCATTTTAGTTGGACATGTAGGTCAGAATGATGTGTATAGTTTGGTGGTCTGGATGCTCGCAAGCTCGTCTCTCAAGAATACATAACGTCAAGTAGTCAATCCCTTAGTAATATACAGATTAATTGGACATACAGATCAGGATGAATGAATGGTAGTGAATTAACGGAAAAGGTCCAGGTATTCATTTAATACGTTATTATGAAAAATTGGAGGAGCTACAATAGCTTCGAAAGTGGCCATGCACGGTGAAGTTTGATGAGGTTTCAGGTTGTAGGAACCTAGTGATTTATGACACCCGACCAGATATCAAGTCTGATTCCCATTAATTTCATTCACATGGCCATTTTCAGTACAGTATGAAGTCATTATTTCTCTGACGCCCAGCTTTCTATAAGTAATATTATTTTCTAACCATCTCTCCTACTGACCAGGACACAAACATGCTCTTTCCATTCACATTCATTGAATAGCATTAACTTGTTAAATGCATAAGTACTCTTCAAAATCCTTGAGATCTTTGGATAAACTAATTTGAGGGCATCACACGAGATACAGATTTCTATTCACTCCACTGTAGAAACCAAAAGCAAGACTGCCTACTTGCTCCATACTCCCAACTGCTCGTAGGAATGTGGATCATAATTCGTCTTTATAATGAGCATTCGCTTTAACGTACCTTGGTGGGAACGTGCCAATCTTACTGGTACTTAATCGTGTATCTCGAACCAATTTGTAAACATTATCAATCCTAACAATAATAAGTTTAAAAATTCATTATTTTATCTTTTGGCATAAGTATTTATGGGACATCAATTGAATCCTAATGAAATTTTGGTTATGAAATCCACCCCTACTTCAATTAGTGATATATAGTGAAGGTTGAGGATCCCTATAGTTAATACGATTTCTATTGTATATTCGCCATGACTGAGATGTGGCTCAGCTTGCATTTTAATAATCCCATCAGATTGACGTACATACCCTTGGTTCAAATCAGTTGGACTCGTGGGTCTCCCCCACGGCAATCAATCAGATTAGTTAGATATGCTATCTTGAGGTGTCAGATGAAGCATCTGATTGCTTCTATCCACTCCGATAACGGTGTTTTGCCAACCAAACTTAGCACTTGTGAATTATTGATGGATATACTCAACTAACAAGAACAATTACCCTCAGCATTGTGGGAATAGACGCAATATGAGCATGAAGAAAATGCTGTCTTCCTCGATGTAATACAGTATTAATCGATGTACTGATTGGAGAACGGTTTCGACTATTATCATCTTTCTCAGTCCTGGAAAAGTAAAAATCCAAAGTCACAGTCGTGAAGCATCGTTGAGCGAATTTCCACAAATTAGGAATTTTATTGTATAATGTTAAATTGTTTTGAAATTTGAGCTGTTCGAGTGCAAGGAAATTGTTAACTATTAATTTTATGGGAAAACCATATTCTAAATAATAAACCGCTCTTCAAAAAATAAGTAATTTAAATAAGAAATTTGAGTACATTTTTTAGCATAATTTGACCATACATTTTCAAATGTTTTTGGGTACATTCTTTGAAATTTGACCAATTTAATGTGGTCAAAAAGTGTTGACCAACGAACTCATCCTTCCGTTTGGAAAGGTTGGTTTTTAGCGCAAGAACGGCATTCGTATCTCAATCCTAAGGAGAGAAGGTCTGGAATGCCTATATATACACAACATTGGCAATGGATTATCACCGCGTCATCTCTTAATATTCAGTCCTGGAGAGTCATTTTAAGGACTGAATATTAACAGATGAAGCAAGATCCACAACAAAACGAGTTCGATTGCCAAATTTCGGATTGTAAACAATGTTGCTCTGAGCTTGAGAAGTTCTAGGTAGAGCGCAACACGTAAACAAGGACCTTACCGATTTTCTCTTCTTTTGTTGCCTACTGGAGCAGTCGAACGGACACAATTTGTTTTTGTTTTTTGCCGGTTTTTTGTCTTGTTTGTATGTTTCTTAATAATAGTAATTCATTTATAATGAAATTCTCAGTTTCGACCAGTATTGATGAGATTCATTTTGGGGGAACGAGCTGTAGAATGGAAAGGAGTGACGGAAGGTATCAAAAAGGAGAAAGTCATGTCAACCATCATGCTCCTCAAGTCCTTCACCGCCTAGCACTCCTAGCACCGGACCGTGCTCCCATTCTCCCCCACATCAATCTTCCAGCGTGAAAAAGGCAGCCGGTAAATTATAAATTAGTTCATTAATTGAACTCTTATTATTTCTTCTTGTTTGAATATTAAATAGCTCTCTTAGAGCCATGGTAATCAAATGATTGCTATTACGTGTAAGAGTATCAGCTTTCTTTATGACAGTCAAATAGGTTAGGAATACTTACTAAATCTGTATTAATCTTTTCTCATGGCTGTTCATATCCCATTTGGGGTGTTTGGATACTAATAGAAGCAGCCAATGCTTTTAATCAGATCAACCGACCAATAACCATTTGGAATTAAAGAGTGCTATGGCCCCTAAGTAGCTGTCTCCTTTTCAACACCTATGTAGGGGTTTTTTCGAAAACAATAATTCGCCAGAGTAATGCTTGAATTCTCAGTCAAGAGCATGTGACCCAAGAGGACCCCCATACTCCAGAGATCTTCACGTTGTCCATAAGTACCTGCCCTTACATAATACAGCATAAATAAGCCAAATAGTGCTGGCAAGCAGAGAGATATTAAATAGCGGCTAGTCATTCTTGAAATAATTGGTTCAGGATGAGGATAATTTTTCTGGGCCCACAATAAATTATCTGCTGGTTGAGTCAGATAAGGAAAGTGGGGCACATGAGCCCTCTCCTAATGTCCAAGTAGTGAGTTCTATTTCCAAGTAGATATATGTATCTAGGAAAGTTCATTGAACCACCAGAAGGTAGGGACAACTTTGTGAAAAATAAGGCGGAATAATGGATAACCGTTAGAAAACCGTTAAACTTTATCAGGGATCTAGGTACCCCCCCAGAGGTGCAATGGGGCCTAAATCCTCGATAAAAAGGTAGAGGAGGTAAACAGCATCCCGTCAGAGAGATACCACTCCTACTAATAACTTATAATGAGCCATGTTCGGAGTAGATTAGTTTCCAGGAACCTGGAAAGCCCATCCAACGCCAAACCCAGCTTCTCAAGAACACGAGAAAAGGCAGCGCCGCCCGTTCTTTCACCAACGGGACGACGACAGCGCTATCTCTGAAGCCCAGACGGGACCTCGATGACGGTAACTCAGTTACAACTTTTATTCACGAAACCCCTCCAAAGGATGAAATCATACGTACCGAAGGTTTCACTGACCAACAAGGCAATATATGAACCACCTAACTAGGTTATACACAACCGATTCACTTCAGTAGTTCTACGGAGACCCATTGTACAATTAAATACGAACTCTGAATTCTATATGCACTCCTGGAAGGGTTGCTAATTGAAGGTGATGCAGCTTGTAAAATTTCAAGAAGTGCGTCGTTGAAATTTGCGGTTAGTTTACCTGAGTTCTTACTGAATTTTCTGATTGATGGCACATATCTAATAGTTGTTGTCGTTGTTATAACTAAATAATTTCATCAGAACAAATGTAGGCTGATTCAACTGATATCGAGGCAGAAGCCTGAGGGCAAATACATCTTGTAGCAATTGAGGTGCTATTTGTTCTCGTAAACGGGAAAGCATCAACTAGCGTCTTGGGGCAAATTGACACGTCCCGCTCGGGATTTGTCTGTCACCGCTAACACGACCCGTTTCCTGTGACACTTTCGTTAGAATTTTCCTACAAGAAGAAGCTACGCTTTCAAAAGTGGTTCAAATAAGGTGTACACATTTTAGCGAAATAAAAACTGATAATTTTCCATTCTAGTAGAATTACATTTTTTGGAAAAGATCAATGGAGCCAGTTGATTGTTTTAAAGATTTTTATGTTAAGACGACCGTATGATTTTTGTGATTTAAGGTTAACATTCGTGCTAAAATTTGATATTCGATTTTTTTTTTTGAAAAAAAAAAGTCCGTGTACTGTCTCCCCATATATATATATATATATATATATATATATATATATATATATATATATATATATATATATATATATATATATATATATATATATATATAAAATACCTTCACAATTTTCTATCAACCAAGCAATATTTTCTCGTTATCAAACAAGCTTTTATCTAGCGTATATGAAAAATTCAGAATATTGATAAAATATTATTCGATATAATTATATTATATTGTTCGGATATGCTTACCTACTTCTATATTATATCCACCTAATATAGAATTCAATACGCCTACACTGTGAGAACGTTATTTTTGTTTCATTTTTATGCGACAACTTTTATGGTTCATCATTTCCAACCGTTTATCAAAACAGATAGTAACGACTACAAGACAGATGAACGAGGCAAATGAAAATCACACTCGAGTTCGCAAAAACATGGAATCCATTTAACTTGGTGAACTCACAGGACGTGTATGTATAATTTGCACTCAAACGCTGGAGGGCGTTCAGGATTCCTTAGCTTTCGAATCAATATTAGACCCTGTGCATGCACAGACGAGATCGCATGACTCTCAGTTTTTAAATGGTTCTTCTCAATATTGTGTTGGCCGATTGGGAGTGACCTCTGAACGGTAACTGCTCAGTGTTTTTAGCGCGTGTCGATTCATTAAAGAAAATCGAGGTTCCACGTCAATTATTTCTTCAATAAAATCGAACAGTGGCAACGTTTGTTTAAGAACTCAGTATTGTAAGCCCGTTCATAGCGGGAAAAGGGAGCGGCTCTAAGAGGGAGGGATGTTACCAAATAGTCACTATACCTTGGTAAGACGTGACCACGGAAGGTGGACACGATCTGGCCACGATACAGCTGCTTAAGGGGCGGACTATTGAAGGTCTTTGCCAAGTTGCTTACATGGGATGTGTATGTGGTACCGGGTGCGGATGAGTTGAATTGCTAAGGGTGATGAGCTATCTTCAACCCACCGTTACCACTGTGCCCAAAGAGAGAACACTGTGTATACAAGAGTGTTGCTATCCCTAATCGAGCTAGAAGTGATAGTGGCGTTTGGGGAGGCTGTCTGTTGAATGAGGAAACAAATATTAAAATCGCAATGCACTAGACTATGGTAATGATCTGAGCACTTACCGTGTCTCTGTTTGGCAGCTCTCTAAGGGTGGTACGATGCTCGCCAGAAGTAATGCTGAAAAGTTTATATTTACTGTGCATTACTCCAAATGAGCCGCGAGTTGAGAACTCTAACTGTATGATTTGTTACCCCAAAGAGTCACGGAAGGTGACTCCTCAAATGACTCTAAATGAACCTATGAATGTGTTTCACACCTATACGCCTGAATGCAAACCAGTATCCTACATGCCTAAGTGCAAGAGGGAGTCGGGGTAGTATTGAGAGAAAGATGCGTTACCTTTGAATGGTCAAATCATTATTACTGTTTTTGGACACAACAAAACACAACGAAATGAAAATGGCATCTTGTGACTATTATTATAACTGCGTGTTTCTCATAAAATATCTTGATAGTAAGATCAGTATAGTGGGAAATGTATAACGTGACTGCGTTACTAACGGGCTGAAAGTAGTGACCAAAAAGTATGCACCAACGTATATCATGTTTAACACAATAGGCTTCGTGCTGATAAATGAAGAAACAATTTCAAGCTCTGAAGATGTAATAGGGTGCTTCTGAGTAAATATGTAAAATAACAACGTGCGTGAGTAAATAGGCCGTGTCTAGAAACAACAATATTCAATATAAATTGCTCATTCTAGAGTACTAGTAACCTCTTAACGGGCGTGACTTTATCATAAAACTTTCAACTTTAACAATGGCGTGACTAACTGAGAGTGACTATTCCGCTCAAGTGTGCAACAAGTTGACTCTAAATTAGGCGCGTCTATGCCTCAATACAAAACATACTTATGGTTTTGAATAGAAATAAAAATGCAACGTACTGTGTTACTGACCCTAATCGCCCGTGGGCGTCAATGACTGTATTCGTTACTGCGTGGTGATTTAATCGCAAGGAACATAAAACTAGCTTACAAAGGAAAGAAAAGAGATATTACTGTTCCGATCATATTTGCTCATGGGCATCAGTAACCAAGTGTGTCAGGAAGTGACTGTTTACCAAGAAGACAAGAGACTCTTTTTACCAAAAGGAAACAACATACCACTGTTATCGACCCTAGTTGCCTGTGGGCATCAATAACGGGAGGTACCAGAGAGTGACTATTTTTCAAAAGGACGCGAATGCCTTCCTAATCAAAAGAAACTACGTTAAACTCTTATTCTTCCTAGTTGCCAATGGGCATCAACAACAAGAGGTGTCAGTGAGTTACTAACGTTCAAAAAGGACACAAGAAGGGCAATTGGTACAATAGGAGATGTACTAACTTAGTTACTCTGTTCTTAGACGTAATGCAATAAGCGTGTCTACCTGCATGCATTGGCCAGTGGGAAAACTATACAGTGCTCACTGAGTGATCTTCCAGGAGGCAGGATCGGCAGAAGAACAGCAGGGCCGTGTTCATGGTGAAGTGACTGGTCACGGGAGAGTTACCAAGCAAATGGTTATCAGTCTTGGCTATTTTATCACTTGTCGGCACTGAGAAGAAGATAGATGAAATAATGACTTTAAAGTTGGTAATCAAATGGGTCGGTGGAGCAGCGCGGATCGGCGCTAAAATCTTGAGGTTTGTCCACTATGGGGCAGAGTCGCGCGGGGCGGCGTGACGCGGCGCTACAATCTTGATGTTCGTCCACAAAATTTAGCAAAAAAAAAAAAAAAAGGTTTTTTTCTATTCCCTCTCTTCCATCACGTAATTCAAAATTTCCGGGGTTTGTTGCACAAGTAGACTAAAATCGAGAACGAACAATGAAAGAATCACGAAAATCCGTTGAGAATTGTGGCTTGGGCATCGTCGAAAAAATTTGTCACACACACACACAAACACCGACACACACCTATTTTTTTCCCACGGATTTGGTCTTGATGTGGTCTGAACCAGATTTTTGTGCGGTTATTTTTCTTCTCCTGCTTGGGTTGCCCCCCCCCCCCCCCCCCCCCCGGATAAGTTCTAACAGGCGTCCCTTTTTTTTAGCGAATTTTTGAAGAAAATTAAGCTATTGCTCTCGCCTCAAAATTTGTAGAATGTGATTTTTTGAAAAAATTTTATGCAGAAATCCGTTTCAGGCTATTCTGAATCATATTCTGAAGTTTAACGCATTTTTTTATGTATGTATGTATGTATATATGTATGTATGTATATATGTATGTATATATGTATGTGTCATTCCAGACGATAACTGTCCGTAGAATTGTGCTAGAAACTTCAAACAAATTTTAAAATGTTAAGGACACAAAACGAAAGTTCAAGTTCGTTGGCCAGCATGATCGGATTACATCTTCGGGTTGAAATTTTCAAAAATGTAGTCAAAAATTTCAAAATAGCCTGTTTTTTGCGATTTGTTGTGCGAAATAATTTTTTCAGCATACTAACATGTGGTATATTCGGAATCAGCGTAAAATTTCCTATAAGAATATGTATCAAGATTTCAAAATTTTCAAAGTTGAAAAATCAGTCAAAAATCATAATAATCGAAGATGTTTTCAAAAATTCGCTCATGGGGTCATGCTGCATGACTGGACTTTTTAAAGAAGCCTTGCCTATAAGATAGCTTTAGAGGGCCGTCTTAAATAAACTGTTGGTGAACAATTAGTAATACCTACCTTACATGGCTTTGAAGGCAACATAATTCACAGCAATTTGTCAAACAGTAGACATCTAGTATACGGTCTATCAAGACCTACCTTACATGGCTTTGAAGGCAACATAATTCACAGCAATTTGTCAAACAGTAGACATCTAGTATACGGTCTATCAAGTACAAAACGTTCTGATGTTATCTGTAGTAAAATTGTGAGGGACGAATAATGCTTATAATTTCATTCAAATTTTCAAAGTACTATCAGCTTCTTCGGTCATATCGTGGACGATGTGTGTATTTTGCTGAGCGATGTCTACAACTGTGTTAAAAAGTTCCATCATGCAGCATATTGAGTGTCTACGGTATTGTATGGATAGTGAAGCCCCATGATGTACAGATCCATTCGAATTCTCATTGAAATGGAAAATGAACATCGCCCATTTGTTTCATTAATCAGCAAATAATGCGTTATAATTATATACGTTTCATGAAAATTGTACATGTTGTATAACACATTAAACATTGTTGTAATAACACATTTACTAGGTGTCTAACGTTATATCCGGAAAACATCACCCATGTATTCTGCTCCTAATTTCCGAACGAAAGTTCCTCGAAGATTTTTTTTTTTTTTTTTTTTCAACACTTTGTTTTTGAGTTATTCAATTTTCAAAGATTTTTTCGTGTTCTCGACCGTAAGGTACTTTTTTTTAGAGAAACGAACGTTTTTCAGAGTAAACGAAAAATTGAGAAGGCTGTTGAAAAGAGCGTTCAATTTCCTTTTAGAAAGGCCACCTAATGCGCTAGATTATGCAGGCAACATAGTCAGGAATCTACCCCGAAGTAAAAAAAAAAATTTCAAAAATGAAAAACTACGTATTTTCAACCCGCTAGATGGCATGGATAATCCCACGGAGGTCTCGTGCTTGCTACTGGAACAACTATCGCAAAGCCAGCATTTGAACGGTCTAGTCAATTTTAGTTTTACTTTGCTAATTGGGGAAGAAAAGTATGTTTGTATCTTGAAAAACCTGTTTTTCCTATGAACTCGAGGGTTTTTGTGAAAAAGGGCCCCCTAAGAATATATGAGTTTGGGACCGGTTTCTACGTATTTTTTCATACTGAATCGAACGGTCATACTCTCAGATCTCTCCGACTCCGTTATAACCGAGTTTTATACTTTAACACATGAGTTTTTTGTTTATTTGATATGCTCAATTTTATGTATTTTTAAGGATAAAACTAGTGCAAAAGGAAAACTTCTCTCAATTTTCAAATCTTATGCTTCCTTGGTTACAAATTCTGAATGCAGTATGATTTACTGATTTGAATGCGGTTATTTTTTTTTCTTGTACTTGGGTTGTCACCCACCCCTCTGGATCAATTCCAATAGGCGTGCCTCTCATTAACGAAGCCTTGCCTATAAGACGCAGCTTCAGAGGGACGTCCTAGAAAGCACAAACGGATGTACTACCAAATTTCCTATCTTTCTAAAAGTTGGTTTATTAGAGTAGATAGAAAGAGACACTTCTCAACTGGCTGGACGCTTGAGGAACGCCGATTAAGATTCTGAAGGGTAGACGGTTGGTATCTTCAAAACACCGTCACAAGCTGCGTCATAGTTGGAACATTCCATGCAATATTTTTCATGAAACCGGAGACACGCACTACAGACGAGATGGTTAAGCCGTCATAGGGCTCTCGGGGTTTACGGCCGAGGCGCGTAAACGGGGTAAAATATTATATAGAAACTTTTGGCACACACCCAACCCTGTTTAGACGACCTTTTCGCAAAACCCTCCCACTTTACGACGCCCTCCTCCCTGCTCAGGTGAAAACAAACGGTAGAAAAAGAAAAAAGAAAAATAATTAATCATCAATTTACCGGTGAAACTGTTTCGCAAGAAAATAAAATGAAATAAATCAACTAGTTCACCGATTTTTATTATATTTTGTAGATATATACTCTGTAATCGGGATAAAAATAATGTAAAATAAGGAAGAGCGATGATGAGAATGTCCATTCTACAAAAACGTGATTGCAACTGGGCAACGATTTTTCAAAATCAACATAAAAAAAAAACAAAAAACAAAGTACTGTTAGTTCACAATGAACAATACAACCAAAAACCTCGTAACAATATGAAGTCACCCCACATTAGCCCCTTCCTCTTTCTTTGGACGGAGCGATTGCTGATTTGTTCGCATGCAGCCAGACTTCCTGCTTCGCCAAGCGACCATCAAGAACTACATCGTTGTGTTTCTTTTCCGCAACCCATGGCCCAGTTCACGGCGGCTGAAGTTTTGGGCACATCCCGCGCTTTTTTTTTTTTTTTTTTTTTTTTTTTTTTTTTAATCGTAGACACAGAATGGCGGTTCTGACAACGTTGCTTAGCAGTGGTGTGCATGCATGATGATCGAATGATTCCTTTTGGTACCGCATTTTCAACTTTTTTTTTTATACAGACCACCGCGTCTTCCAAGTTGGCTCTATGGTCCTACACAAAAGGAGTGTCGACTTAGGTTTGCATAGGAGGTTGTCGAAACAGTGCCTCTGGAAGTCTCAAATCGCGTCCATATATCAGTTGGGCTGGGGAAAAGGCTGTTGTTTGATTTGGTTTCACCGTGTATGCCAATAGGAAAAGTGGGATTTTAAAGTTGTAACGAACTTAGATCGCCCCCAGATATGCACTGGGGCCTAAATCCGCACTCGTAGAGAGGGGGGAGGGGGGGGGTGTGACAGTACCATACGAGATACAACTCGTACTAATAGCGTATGTGCTATGTTCGGAGAAGATGATTTCCGGTTCTCGGATCCTCATCTATCGCCAAACGCAGCATTTCAAGAACTTGAGAATGACATCTGGCGCGGGAGTGACGGATGCGCATTCTCTTGGATCTCACGAGAACTGTCACAAATTCCCAGGCCTCCTGGTTCGTTCCAAGATGCATCCGCAAATGTTGAGTCAGCGTAAGATTTAGTCTCTCCACCAACCCTACCGATTGTGGGTGTAAGGTGGTGGTTTGTGTTCGATGAAATCCAAGAATAGTTCCGACTTCTTTGAGAAGTTTTGATTCAAATTTCCTACCTTGATGATCTGTGTGAATTTCTTGAGGTAACCCGATTCGACAGAACACTTGATCCACTAGAACCCGAGCCACAGTTTCGGCCTCTTGATTGGGGACAGCTATAGCTTCTGGCCATTTTGTGAAATAATCTGTGGACCTGTTCCCATTTCTCGTTATCTGATCTCGATATCTGCCCTCATTCTTTCAAACGGTGCCCCCACATTTGCATCAATGGTGCTGGTTTGGCTTGGCCAGGACCTTTTAACTGTTGACATTCCATGCATGTTTTGCACCATGACCAACCATCTCTTGTCATGCCTTCCCAGAAGTGATTTTGGTGAATGTTGGCCAACTTTTTCCAAAAACCAAAGGGCTCTGCTGTCATTACAAACCTTCAGGATTGATTTGATTTCACCAATAGCACTACCAAAAAGCATCCAACTCTTTCCTTTGTTCCCTTACCAGCAGTGGTGCAAGTTACCATCCGAAAATTCCAAGAAGTCCGAACGGCTCACCAGTTGCTTCACTCTTGAATTGCTCTTCATCATCTGGTCCCTGGGTCGCGGGAGTGGAATGTCTTCGGATACAGCTTCACAGTTCCAGCCGACTGCAAATTAATTGGGCGAACCCACATTGTCCAGCATGTGATAGAAACTGGTGATACACGGCCCATCAAACATCCTCCACGTCGGATTCCATATTCCCAAGGGAACATGTCGGTGTCTGTTGAAGGAATTGAACGATCAAGGTTGTTGAAGAGCCCTCGAGTTCATGGGCATCCCCTGTGGTTCTGGTTCCTGAAAAAGATGGTTCGTCGAAATTTTGCTTCGACTACTGGCATCTGAATAAAATTACAGGAAAGATTCCAATGCCCTTCCTTGTATATATGAGCTACTGGATGCCATGGAGGATCCGCCTGGTTTTGTGCGTTGGACTTGAAAATCAGGTATTGGCAGATTGGCTTGCTTCCAGAGGACCAGAACTACCAGGGGGCTTTCTCTATTTACCGTGGTTGACTCTGGCAGCTTAAAGTAATGCCATTTGGTTAATATAATGCTCCAGCCACGCTCCAATGCCTGATGGACAGATTAATATCATGAGACCTGAAATTGGTTTATCTAGATGACTTGATTGTATATAGCCTAGACTTTGACAAAATTTTGAAGAAACATGAGAAAGAGTTCCAATCCTAGGAGCAGGCCAATCTATAGATCAACAAGAAGAAGTTTTTCAAGAATGACACCAATTACTTGGTGCATGTTATTTCAGCAAAAGGCGTAAATACTGATTCTAAGAAAACACAAGCAGTAACGGATGGGCCAATTCCCAAAAACAGAAATGTTTAATCATTTCATGAAGCTCCCAAAACTTTTCTTGAGACATCCTGAAATATTGGACGAATTTCCTTTCATAGTTCAATAAATCATGGAAAAGCTGGTTGTGTTCCCCCAAGTCCATTCTTTTCGCGTTGATCGGATGGATCCATAGTCTTTTCCTTCTTCCAGCAATTTCCTCCTTCTCTTCAGCTTCCAGAGCTGCCACAAAGACGATAATTTCCTCGTCGTCCGAAGAAAACTACCTGAATATTGTCAACTTCTAGGAATTTTATAATGAGTGGTATTTTGTTACCGAAAACCCGCACAGAATTTTTTAGAAGAAATGCCTATGTGTTGGCTTTGAGATTCTTCGTTTTTCATAACATTAATCCTTTCAGCTTCAATAATTGTAACCAGTATTTTAAAAAAGCTTTAAAGTGCGCCATTAATTTTTAGTAAATTAGAAATTGTGTTTTGTTTATTTTCTTTCACTCTATTCTGCGATTTTGTGAATTCAATAGATTCTTAGGTTCATAAAATACCTATGTATTATTTTTGTAACTTCTTGTAGTTATTTTTTCCGTTTATTTCTTCGTTTTTTTCTTTCTCTTTATTTGCTTTTCAATTTCACATTTTACTTTATTATATTCGCTTATTGTTGGGCTCAGAAACTCCACTGAAGAGCATAAGTTCTTTTGAACTTATTCTTCTTGTGGACAAAGTTTGTATTTATTTGTTTTCAATTCATTATTTATTCATAGAAAGATGTGTATTAATTTTTGTAATGTGAATATTTTTGAATTTGCCAAATAAATGAAATGAAATGAAATTAAGAACATTCCTCCGTCCGACCAGATTTTTCACAGAGGGTACCTCACTGCACGCGGGACTGGAAAAACGACGGATCGAAAAATGAATTCCGCTCCATAGTGGACGAACCTCAAGATTTTCGCGTCGCGTCGCGTCGCGCCGCGCCGCGCCGCTCTGTCGACCTAGTGGACGACCACCTTTATACACCCTTTACAGGGTGACTACAGAAATTACTTAAAATTAATTAAAATTGAAATTACTTGGAAACGAAGACTCTAACAACAAAGTCCATGATGCACTTTTTGTTGCAAATTAGTTGTCGAATTGATCCCTGAACGTTGGCGGGTTATACAAGGTGTCCTAAAATTAATGAGCCAAACTTAAGGGATTTCCGGGATTTCAGGGAGCACATTTCCGACATGGAGTTCCTCCAAGATATTTCTTTTTAAAATCTTAGTTTTCGAGTAATTAAATTTTTGAGATTTTTTTTCGTGTTTTCGACCTTAACTCACTATAACAGTAATTAGTAGAATAGTTAAAAACAGTAAGTTTAAATTTGAAAGATACCGTTGTACTGTTTTTCGAGTACCTCATCCGTAAAAACTGGCCCGAGATCTCAGCTTTCCAGCGGTATAATTAATTGTTATTTTACTTTACTTATTAGAGGATAAAAGTTCCAGTCATGCAGCATGATCGTATGAGCGAACTTTTGTAAATCATCGTGTTATATTATTTTACATTATTTAGAAAATTGAGGACTTTGAGGGGAAAGAAATTGTTAACTACCTGGTAAATGTTGTTGCTGATGAATGAAGACTGTAACGATTAAGTTTTGTGATTTCCGGAGGACCAGGTTTTGAACCAAAATGAATGATGTTGATGATAATGAAATCTTGTTGAACACTTTATTTTCTGACTGGATAATGGTATGAGGTGACTAAGCTGGGCGGTGGCGAGAATGAAGGTTGAATGAACTTATGAAATAAATGTTCATACCTGATTGAATGATGTACACACTGCCTAACTCACTTTACAAACTGAATTAAATATTGTAATATTGTTCAAATCCTAAGGTGCCTGACTCGTGGTGACACAATGACGGACTGTAACTTAACGAGATAACGTCGAACCGGTGGCTACACACGTACTACTGGTCAAAAAAAGGGGTTGAAAGTAGAAAGAGTGGGGTACATAGTTCCTAATTCCAAAACATGAGGGCAGCACCTGAAGGGTTGACTTGAATTAAGGCTAATTCTAACTTTTAACACTAGATAGCATCTAATTACACATATTGAAGCTCCACCATTCCGCCCACCTTGAAAAGACTAAGTATTTTCAAAAAACAAATAACATCTCAAAAAAAATAAAAAAAAATATATATATGTACATAGATATGAAGTTCCATGTTTAAATTCAATTCTGAGATGTGTCATCTTGAGAGCAGGTTTCCTGGGTGATATCCATTTCTTGAAGATCAGAGAGAGGAAGTGGGCAAATTCGTGCCACTGAGCGACTGATGATGCCAGATGGGGTCTTCAGTGAGACGACTCGAACCCTCTGGTCTGAACCGGTGTGGAGTTCCACAATACGACCGGTAACCCAGTTCATAGGAGGGGACTTATCATCATGGATGAGAGCAAGAGTACCAACCGTTAGATTTGGGTGTTCTATTTTCCACTTTGCTCTTTGCTGGAGTTCAGACAAGTAGTCACTTTTCCAAGTCGACCAGAATGACTGAATCTGTTTTTGCACCGCTTGCCATTGATCAAGACGATTGATTGGTATGAATTGTAGATTTGGTTCAGGGGGTGATGTCAATGGACCACCCACTAAAAAATGAGCAGGAGTGAGGTAGGAAAAATCAAAAGGATCGTTTGATAGTGGAAATAGGGGAGAAGCTGTTGGTAGCACAGGAATGGGTGTAAATTTGCCAATTTGCTGGACTTGGGCAAGGATTTCTGTTTTTGTAGAAGTCGTATCTCTTCAGAATAAACCTCCAGTTGTGCTAGCCTTAAGGGGGGACCGGATAGGATGTAAAAAAGTTGGAAGTATTTTTCTCAGCCATTTTTTGGACAATTTTGATGGTGTTGCGACATTTTACCAAGGAAAGAGTACCTTAATGCAACACACAATTTAAAATCAAATTTTCGAAAATTTTGCTAAAAAAATTTTTTTTTGCATGAATTTGAACTAATTTAAAAAATTCCTATGGGTAAAAACGTTGAGGTTTTCAGTAGGCAATATTATAAAGAAACGAATGCCACCTATCGCATCAAAATAGGGAATAAATTAGCTGAGAAAAATTTGTTATCAGGTAACAGGGAATTCTGAGATATGCATAGGCCGCGCGGGGGGTGGAAGAGGATCCTCGAAGTCACGGAAGTTCAACGGGCTGCTGGTAGATGCCAGTATTGCGCTCACCGTTCACCCGCCACCGCTGTGCACCACCTTCTCCCCTCCCGCACAAAACTGCTGCCTGATCCATCCCCCTCGATAACTCCCTAACTACTCATCCTAGGCGCCGGGATTTTATGACGAGCTCGGTTCACTTCACTTTTTTTGGAATAGATATATGTACATGGTACCTACCTACCATATTGCTACCTCACTACAGAAGTCCCACAAGAATTATTTTGTCTCCAAAATTACCAGCGCTATATTCCCGCCAAAACGGCAGACCACAGGGGGTCCTTCGAGGTCATTCCCCCCCCCCCCCCCCCCCCCCCCGCAGGCTCATGCCGAACCATCCACGCCCTCTCCTTCAACCCTTTGGAGTTCAGTTCAAGCTTCGTACTCGCAATCAAAACAGCGCGTGGTGTAGAAATATTATTATCTATTATTTTTGAATTATTTTGAAAATATGGGCTGCAAAAGAAATCTAATAATATAATAAATATTATATAATATAGAAATAATATTATTATATAATATTAAGAAATAATATTATAATATTAGAAATATAATATTATACATTATACTCATATTATATTTTATAATTATCATTATAAATAATTAAAGTTTACGTTTTATGTTCTAAATTAAATTTTTCTTTTGCATTATTTTGAATTTAATTTCAACCATAATAAATTAAATTCATGTCTTCAGTTTTGGTTTATTGCTATCAACCCTTATGAGCCTTGTAAATGCCCTTGTTAATTTTCTGTACCCTTGAACCTCTGAAATGCAGCCTAGAAACATATTTGTAAGTACCTAATGCATCACGCATGCATAACAGGGAAGTCCCTATGAATGGATTGTATATAATTTTGGTGAACACCAGTTCGTTTAATGGTGTCCAAGATTCCCCATTTCACCCCCTCTCCTTCCCCTAAAACACCCCTTCTGGCTCCAATTTTAAAAACTTCAAATAGCCTATAATTTAAGTTGGACTGATACAGACATTTACCCCAACTCATATCAGTTGTCCAATGACCCCTGTAACGGTGAAAAGCAGACAAACACACGGACAGACAGACAGAGAAAAATTGAGAAAATGGTACCAATCGTCCACTAGAAGCATGAAACGGAAAAGAAACGCGAAATTTCATGATTATAATCAATGTACAGACAGACATACCAACGATGTTAAATATAGATTACTTAGCGAAATATATCAGCTATCCTTGACACTACAATGGATTGGGGATCATTAGATGTTGTGATAAAATGAGATCATTCCAAAAAGTGGAGAACATTTTCCTGCTATGAAAACTAAGTTAGTTACTCTTCGCTAGTAACGCATTGGTTGTGCGTGAAAATTAATAGAAGTAGAAAAAAACCGTTGCATTTTACAGTAAGTACAAATTTTGCACGCTCGTAGGCCAGCCAGTAGACATATTCATGTCAAAACATCTGCTAGTTTGGGTAGGCTGTACAGCTTCCTCAATTATTGTAACATGTACTTGTATAAATAACCATCCTCCAATTTCGAAAGAAATGGGGCCACTAATCGTGATAATATTGACCAATTTGTCAAGTTCGCTGAGTGTCCTAAAATTTCATTGCAATCTCGTCACATGGCTCTCTACTCAGTTTTATTCGAACTGTTCTTCTAAAATTAGCTCTATTAGCGATACAGCATGACTGAGTATTTTTAATGTATATCGCGTCACCTTTAATTTAATGTTTCTAAAACGAAAATCGTATTATGTAAAAAAGAAAAAAGCCTACTCCAGCGATTTTTTTAGAGTGCTCAAGGTGCTCGAATTTCAAAAGAATTTTAACATGAATACAATACGATAATTTATAAAAATTCGCTCATATGATCATGCCGCATGACTGGAACTTTTTAAAAATTTGGTTGTATGCGTGTGTATGTCATTCCAAACGGTAGCTCTCCTTAGGATTAATATTAAAAATCCATTCTTTCGCCAAACACCAAATATTTCATAAGAATGAATTAGTTTGTTGGACAGCACATTTTTAGCACATTAAATTGGTCAAATTTCAAAAAATGTACTAAAAAAAAAAAAAAAAAATCACTAAAAATAGCTAAAAACGGCTAAAAATAGTTTAATTCATATTTGCTGGTAGAATATTGCTCAAATAAAGTCTATTAACTATGAAACAGAACATTCAAAAATTTATGTAAAACATTATGCTGTAAAATGTACTTAAAATTCATTAAAATTTGCTAAAAAATCGATGAAAACTGCAAAAAAGCTAAAAATTTAAAACCTCTATTTGAACTGGAGATTATTATTTAGAATACGGTTTTTGCAATAAAATCAATAGTTAACAATTTACTTGCACTCAAAAAGCTCAAATTTCAAAACGATCTAATATTATATAATACGATGATTTACGATAATTCGCTCATACGATCATGCTGCATGACTGGAACTTTTTAGCAAATTTTGATGAATTTCAAGTACATTTTTCAGCATAATTGTGTACATACATTTTTGGATGTTCTATTTTATAGTATAAACTTTATTTGAGCAGTATTCTACCAAAAAATATAAATTTAACGATTTTTAGCCGTTTTTAGCCATTTTTAGAGATTTTTTGAGTAAACTTTTTGAATGTGTTGTACAACGAACTCATCCTTTCTTTTGAAATTCTTGATTTTTTGGCGAAAGAACGAAGTTTTTATCTCAATTCTATCGAGTTATATCGTCTGGAATGACACATACATATATATATATATATGTATATATACTAATTAAAGTTGAAGAAATTTTACAGAAATAAAGAAGAAAAGGTTTTTGATATTAAGGTTTTCATATTGGTTCCAGGGAATATTCAAAAAACACTCTTTCTTCTTCTAATTTTGACAAAGACTAATTCGAAATATCAAAAACCTTTTCCTCTTTATTTCTGTAAAATTTCTTCAACTTTAATTAGTATATAGTGCAGTAGCACAGTGTCCACAATCAAGTGCATATATATATATATATATATATATATATATATATATATATATATACATATATATATAATAAAGCGTTAAAATCCAGGAATCATTTCAGAATGCCTCAAAACAGATTTCGATGAAGAAAATTTTTGAAAATTTTCATTTAAAAATTTTGGAGCCATTGCAATAGCTTTATTTTCTAAGAAAATTCGCTAACAAGACATCTGAAATCATTTTTTGAATATTAAACCATTATTTAGAAATAGATTTTTACCATAAAATTTATATTTTAAATTCATTGCCCTCAGAGTGCGCTAATTTCAAAATAATTTAACCTGAATGTAATAAGATGATTTACAAAAATTCGCTCGTCAATCATACTGCATGACTTTTGCATTTAATGTTTTATGGTCTCTTAATTTGATCTGAAGCGATTTTTTGAAGTTCGAATTTAAATTAAAATTTTAATAATTTGAGTTGATTTTTTTTACATGGATATTTCTTAGCTGTGGGGGTGATAATTCCAAATTTTCGCCCGACAGTAAAAAAATGCCATTTTTGTTTTCACCTACAACCAATCATTGCTAGAGAGAATATAACTTCCTGATTTCCCATCCCTAAAAAAGGTTTGCTGGAAAGGTTTGTATTTATTAAACATGAGTTCAATGAGCCAAGATCACAAGCAAGTTGGCAAAAATCTGAACTACCGGATTTGACGCACGGTACACCATCTTTTAGACAACAAGATACACTGGGCTAAGTAGGCTCATCGACAACTGGAAAGCGGTATTGCCTCTACGCACAGTGACGCTCTCGGTCTTCCTTCCCCCCTCCACAACCTCCTCTCACATACGCCCCTCCCCGTCGTTCTCCACATCTACACGCCCTACCGGCTTGCGGGTGAACTGCTTTACCGGCTAACGCTCGGAGCCTCACTGTCCGGTGCCCCCTTAAGACTGCAGTCATGGATTCATCAAGTTCTGACACTGAGAGTGTGCCTGATAGTAGCTGTTGATTTGCTATCTTCTTGATTCGAGAGTTGTGAATGAATCTTTTGACAAAAGCTACAACTCTCATAAGTTTCCTTAAGGAAGAGAACTTGTGTATCACATTGAATTCCATAGGAGTTGCTACTAGGACTGTTATCTTTGTGTTCCTACGTTCTGGAATTTCTGATGAGTATATGAATTCAGGATTTAACCAAGACTTTGTAAGGCCCTGTTGTTCCATGAGAATAGGGGGTCCATGCCACCATAGATCGGAATTTTCCAGAACATTAGCATGAAGACCACGGGATACGATATCAGCAGGATTGACGGTTCCGTTAATATGTTGCCAGTTATTCACATCTGTAAGATCTTGTATTTTTGCCACTCTGTTAGCTACGAATGTAACCCAGTTGGTAGACGCTGCATGTATCCATGAGAGGACAACTGTACTGTCAGTCCAATAGAAGACCATGTTCTTGTCATGATGAAGTGCTTGACTAACAGTGTCAGCTAATTGTGCCATTAGCAATGCAGCTGCAAGTTCTAATCGAGGTAGTGATGTTGATTTCAGTGGGGCTACTCGTGACTTCGAACACAATAGATGAACGGCCAAGGGACATCCTGTGTTTGTATCAACTGAGCGCATGTAAATGCAGGTGCCATACGCATTCTCTGATGCGTCAGAGAATGCATGAATTTCGAATGTGCAGTGGAGTGGATTGACAGTCACTTGACGTGGGATGGAGATGGTTTCTAGAGCCTTAAAAGTTTCACGGAAACTTATCCACCGATCTTCAAGATGGTTTGGGATTGGTTCATCCCATCCCAGCCCCTGGCGCCAGAGTTCCTGCATAAACATCTTGGCCCTTACAATAACTGGGCCTATAACACCAAGAGGGTCGAAAATGAGGGCGATTTCTGAAATAATCTTCCTTTTCGTTAAACGAGAGCTAGAAGCCTTCTTGACACTGAATCGGAATGAATCATGTTGAGGATCAAATATTAGTCCAAGCGTTTTGATAGCTGCAGTGGTGTCACCCTGGAACTGAAATGTCTGTAAAGGCTCTTTATCATCTTGAGAGATTCGGTTGAGAAGATCTGGATGCGTGGAACACCACTTTCTCAGATGAAACCTACCCCTACTCAACAGCTCAATAAGTTCTTCTTGTTTTTGAAGGCCTTCATCGACTGTATTGAAACCAGTCAGAAGATCATCCATGTAAAAGTCCTTTGATGCAACTGTTGCATATGGAAATTGTAAGCCTTCATCCTCAAAAAGCCTCTTCAGTACTCGAGTTGCGAGATAAGGAGCACATGCAGTACCATAGGTGATTGTGGAAAGTTCATATATTTTAATTGAATCATTTGGATCTTTTATCCAAAAGATCTTTTGCAAGGCAGTCTGAGATGGATTAATCAAAATTTGATGGTACATTTTGTCAATATCAGCAGTCATGATAAAATTGTAAGTCCTAAAACGAAGCAGTATGGAAAGCAAACTGTCGTGTATACAGGTCCCACCATCAAGATGTCATTCAGTGAAACACCCGAGGTTCTCTTTGCCGACGCATCAAAGACCACTCTAAGCTTTGTTGTACTAGATGATTCCTTTTGAATGCAATGATGTGGAATAAAGTATTCAGGAACTGAAGGTGATTCTTCCGATTCCTTCATATGTCCCAACTGAAGGTATTCATCCATAAAATCTTTGTATCTTGAGTAAAGGTGTGGCTGTTTAATAAGTTTTGTCTCTAGATTTAGAAACCTACGAAGAGCTGTGTTCTTTGAATCGCCAAGAACTGATGGTTCTTGCCGAAGTGGAAGCTCGACCATGAAACGTCCATTTGGAGTCCTGGACATTGTGTCTGCGAAGTGGATTTCACAGGAGTTATCTTCTCCAGTATGGGTAATAGAAGATGAGGATACGTCTTCCAATCTCCAAAATGATTGGATGTGATCCTCCACATCATCCAGGGAGGACAAGAGGCATAAACCAGTGAATGGTAGGGAAGTTTCCATGCGTTCACAGACTATCCAACCTAGCTTGGTTTCTCTCATAGTGGCAGGTTGGCCATTAATATCAATCTTACCCTCAAGAAGAAGATCCCAAAATATTTGAGCACCTATAAGTCCATCAACTCTGCCAGGAGAGTTCCATGTCGGATCAGCAAGAGGCACAGCAGGGATGTTCCAAGACTGACTGTGGATCAGGTTGCCAGGAATATCGTTAGTGATTTGGGGAACGACCAGAAAGTTGATTGAACAGCTAAAGTCACCGACAGAAGATTGAATAGTACCACGTGTCCTGTATGCCACTTTAGTAGAGATGCCATTGATACCCGATATGGGAAAATTAGATATAGATCGTTTCAATCCCAGGAAATGACACATGGACTCGGTAAGAAAATGGGATTGAGATCCGCAATCCAAAAGAACTCGACATGGCACCAATTCACCATTGGCATTCAGGATTCGGATTACTGCAGTGGAAAGGATTACCTCGGATGAACTACCCGATGCGGCAGATATCACTGAGGGTTGACCAATATTGGGGGTGCCATGGTTGTCGGTTGGTTGTTCTAAATGTAAGTAACTGTTATGAGTTTGGTTACAGAATTTGCATTTTCTTGACTTACAATCTTCTAATGAATGATTGTTTGACTTGAGACAATTAGGACAAATGTTGAAATCTTTGACCTTCCTAATCCTATCTTCAATAGACAAATTCAAGAATTTGGCACAAGTATAAATTCCATGTGGCTCAGAACAAAATTTGCATTTCTGTTCCACCTGGGCATGTAGACAAGAATTGTTGTCAGTTGATGATTTGTACTGTTTATTGAATTTTGACGACTGGGGTGTTGAGCTATTACTTGATTTTTGACTGCCAGTGGTTGAAGAGGTTGACTTTGGAGTATTACTGGTCTGTGGCAAAGCTTCCAATATTTGGCATCTCTGAGTAAGAAATTTGAATAATGAATCAACGGATGCAAGCTCATCAGTTGGATTGAATTCTTGCCATGCTTTGAAAGTTATTGGATCAAATTTACTTGATGTAAGATAAACAATAAGTGTATCCCACGCGTTAGTAGGTTGACCCAGAGCCTTGAGAGCCTGTAAGTGTTTGAGTGTATTGTCAGACAACGCACGTAGTTCATTAGAATTTTCTTTTCCAAGTTTTGGGAGTTCGAATAATGCTGTAACATGACGCTGAGTGATTAACTTTTTATTTGAAAATCGTTTTTCAATCAACTCCCAGGCGCCTTCATAGTTTGCCTCTGTTGTTTCAATGTTTTTGATAACGTTGGCTGCTGTGCCTGTAAGACAACTTCGAAGGCAGTAAAATTTTCGAATAGGAGGAATTGTTTTGTTTTCATGAACTGCTGATCTGAACATATCGGAAAATGCCAGCCATTCCTCATATTTTCCATCAAATTTTGGAAGTGAAATTGGCTGGAGTTTGACACCCATGTCATCAAGAGTGTCGTTCGAGTGAGGGTTATTAGTTGTAGTGGGAGTACTGATTTTAGCACTTGACATCATACTTTGGGTTTCAGCAAGACATGCAAAATATTTTTCTTCAAAATCTTCGCGGACAAGGTGCTCAGTTACAATATCAGGAGTCGAAAGTTCAATTTTGTTTTGAATGGTTACGAAATCGTCCCAACATCTTTCGAATTTTTCTGAACGAAGTTTTAATTCTACAATACTCCGATTTTCCAAATCAAACGAATCCAAATATGATTTAAAACGGTCGAGATTGTTGAAGATGATTTGGCGTTGACCAAACAGTAATTTCATTTCTGAGTTTTTTGGAGGCATGTTTACACAACAATCAAACAATGTATAATTATAAAATACAAATATAAAACAATGAAATATAAATTGAGGCAATAGAATGCAAGGAAATAAATTGTAATTACTGTAAATAATTTAACACTATGCTAGATAAATATTAGAAATGCATGAAGGTAGGGGATGCAGATAACTGATAAGGAATGTGAGAAAGGATGAAAGAAATCGAAATGAAGGAAGAGCTCATGTAAACAAAGGGCGGGCGAACATTTCGAGTTTGAGGGTCAAGAACTATGATCACCCGTCACGGGGTCAATGAACCTTGAAGTGCTGCACAGCGTCGCGCCCTAACACCCCTCTGGTTAGGTGATCGGGCGGGAGGATGAGAGTAGCGGAATGTAGAAAATAGTTCGAGCCGTGATAAATACAGATCGATTGCAATGAGGCTGGTACTGTATATCGCGGTCCGGATGACCAAATGGTAAATGTTGTTGCTGATGAATGAAGACTGTAACGATTAAGTTTTGTGATTTCCGGAGGACCAGGTTTTGAACCAAAATGAATGATGTTGATGATAATGAAATCTTGTTGAACACTTTATTTTCTGACTGGATAATGGTATGAGGTGACTAAGCTGGGCGGTGGCGAGAATGAAGGTTGAATGAACTTATGAAATAAATGTTCATACCTGATTGAATGATGTACACACTGCCTAACTCACTTTACAAACTGAATTAAATATTGTAATATTGTTCAAATCCTAAGGTGCCTGACTCGTGGTGACACAATGACGGACTGTAACTTAACGAGATAACGTCGAACCGGTGGCTACACACGTACTACTGGTCAAAAAAAGGGGTTGAAAGTAGAAAGAGTGGGGTACATAGTTCCTAATTCCAAAACATGAGGGCAGCACCTGAAGGGTTGACTTGAATTAAGGCTAATTCTAACTTTTAACACTAGATAGCATCTAATTACACATATTGAAGCTCCACCACTACCACTATTATGAAAAAAACTCGTTCTAAATAATATTTTACGATTCAAAAAGAGATTTGCGGTAATTCGCTCATACGATCATGATACATAGCTGAAACTTTTTAAAAGTCGTAATCGCAGTATGCCAGATACAGTTTGTAAATTAATGCAAAAAGTATGAGTCATTCTAGCTTGCCCCGATGGCTATCTATGCTGAACGTCAGCTTAAAAGCTATCCCGAACTACGCCAGTCAGTGGCCATTCGCTCCACGCAACGATTGAAATCAATCACGTAGATAAAAATATCCAAGAGTCATATATATGATAAGATCGCTATGAACATACGAAGGAAATATGTTGTAGGTAATGTCCGAAAGAGGGGAGACAAAAACGGAAAGTCTATCGTAGATTTTCCTCTTTTTTTGCCATCTTCCTCTTTCGTACTGTGGAAACAGTTCCATTAGGCCAGAAGTAGCTCTCTTTTGAGCATCCCTGTAGAAGCGGGATAACGAACCCTGAAATCCTCCTTCTAACCCTTTCTCTTCATTTCTTCCAGACACAAATACCTTCCTTTCCCGTTCCCGGCATACTCGTAGTGAAGGGGATTTTGAAACACATTTTTTCCCTCCTCCATCTTGAATTACAGGAGAAAAGCTAGAATATTACTTAGGTACCTACTTACGATATAAGGTCCAATCACATTTTACTCATGAAATGACGGTACAGAGCACTTTTCGAAATTGATATCGTAAGAATCTGTTACTACCAACAAAAAAAAAGGGATATTTAAGATTTTTAGTAAATGAATTTAATCGGCTTTACGTCAATATTTATCTTAAAATTGAACTGCTTGTGAGTAGCTGTACGAATTATCGTCTGTTAAACTTACGACTCAGGGGGGATTTGTTGATGTTTCTAGTTAATCGTCGATAAACTTCTTTCAACTAAAACTCTGCTAAAATATATATATTTAACGATTTCCAGCCGTTTTCAGCCATTTTAGCGAATTCCTGTAAAGAGTAAAGGTGTAGCAACGGCTTAAAAAAATTTAAAATAAACATTTTTGGAAAATTTCTTCATTGAAATCCGTTTTAAGGCATTCTGGAACTTGGAGCATTTCCATATAATATATACATATTGTATATATATATATATATTTGTATGTGTCTGTGTGGGGGGTGGGGGTGAGGTAGCTGGGGTGGGAGACTGTTGGTGTTTTTATTTCTTTGGAGTTCCTTCATATCCCTACCCAAGTCCAGGTCATACGTTCCCGTCGTGCGTCGCGGGCACCCTCTAGGTGAACACAGAATGGTATAATGACCCATTGCTGATTAGGGGGGAGGCTCATGTCCACAGGTCCCCTGTCTTTTTTATGAGCCCCGTTATGAACTGCAACCAACAAGATGCTCATAACCTCCGGTGACCTATTGGCACCCGGGGTTCTAGGAGAGGCGCTTGGGGGTGGTTCAGGTAGGGACGTTGGCCATCCTATTCTTCTCCATCTTCCTCGTCGTCCTATCCCTCCTCTTCCACTGCCCCAGCGAATCTCCACCATTGTGCCCACTGTGAGAGAGCCTTTAGTTCCAAGCAAGGCTTCATAGCCCAGTCGAATCAGACCAAAAAGAGGCCAATAGGGGAAATAATTCATGGTAGAGAAATTTCTTCACCAGGCTCTTCCTTCACACGTAGTAAATCATATCTCAAAAGTCCCCTAGTATGGGGGGTGAGCTAGACGAGGAGGGGGGGGGGGGGTGGTGTTTTTCTCCTTTTTTTAGACTTTTTTTCGGTTTTTTGCCTATAACTCGAAGAGTAAGCGTTCTAGCGACTTGTTTACTATTACCAGAATTAAAGTGCATAAAATTTTCTACAATTTGCACTCCTGACTTCATTCTTCACGATTAGGCGTTCCGCCGCTAGAGCGCGTTGAAAAGTAGGTATAATTTCAAAAAATCAGCAAAAAGGCCTTTATGCTCTTTTTACGCAGAAATCATTCGTATGAAGCTTCTGGGTGACTTAGAATACATCATGATTTTTTTTCCGAACGTCAGTGATGCTCGGACAGTGGCTTGAGCAGGTTTCATGTATTTATTTTTTTTCTGTTCTTCGCTTACATCTTGGAAACTGTGATAAACATATCATATTTTCAGCACCCTTACCAACTCACTGTGAATTATCGGTGAATATATATATATGTATATAAAACACAGTGGCTATGAAAAAGAAAAGAAAAAAAGTGTGTTTCACCAAAAAATGTTAAAGTAATATTCACAAAAGGAGTAGAAGGGAGAAGGGGTCATCAATCCTCACAGGTGTCTGCCCTTCATCCATTGAGAATCACCATCCACAGTCAAAATGAAAATTCAAAATCGGATTACAGTGAGGTGCATATAATCTTATGTTGATAGTAGTAGTAAAGTAGACAACCATTCCAGGTTGGGGCTTTTCGTCCGACTGCCTCGGGCGTCGCGGACGTCCTTAGCTGTCCTCCAAATGGAGGATCAGATTCGTTCTGATGATTTCGCTTAAAGCTACTCATTGCCTCGCCCCCTTGAGTGGAGAGAGGTTTGCCGTACAGAAGCGCGAAAATTACTTGGACGTCTGACCCTTACCTGGGCGGTCACCCATCCAAGTACTCATCACGCTCGACGTTGCCTAACTTCGCTAATCGCATGAGAAACGGTTCATTGTAACGCCTAACCCGTACGGCTCTTATATTGATAAATAGATGAAGTTCATGCACATTATTAGGATGAAATTTACATAGCGATGGCATATGTTTTGAGTGGGTAGTCTTATGGTTCCATGTCTGTTTCATCATCTTCTGTAGATGAACCCTCGTCAGCAAGTGGTGGGTTGTTTGTGCAGGAACCTGAACAGTTGGAGCAGAGTGTTGAGCAGTGGATGCCAGCTCTGTGGCATCCACATCGACCACTACCAAAGCTTTTGGTGCAGCTGCAAAATATATTCTGCAGAATTTCAGAAGTTGCTGGTGGATCCAAAAATGGGATTGGTTTGAGGAAGCCATCGTCTTCCCTACTCTAGCCCCGATTCACTGGGGCATCACAATCATACGTCGTCGTATGATTGTGGTCTATAGATGGGTTTTGGATGATGACTCTACCGGAGAGCACAAGTGATTTTTACTTATTCTCCGGTAGGCGGCTGTGCGTTATTTAAGTTATTGTATTATAAAGCTCAAATGTATTTCATACAACTATATGTAAAAAAAAAAAAAAAAAAAAATTGTATTTTGTTCGCCAATAAATTCTCTCTCTCTCTCTCTCTCTCTCTCTCTCTCTCTCTCTCTCTCTCTCTCTCTCTCTCTCTCTCTCTCTCTCTCTCTCTCTCTCTCTCTCTCTCTCTCTCTCTCTCTCTCTCTCTCATTACTTTTCAGCATAACCCCCCCCCCCCCCCCCCTATTTTCTCTCTCGCCGTGAAATTCAATTTTCCCGAAGTTGGTTGCACAACCTGACCAAAATTGGGACCGAAGGATACAATAATTACGGAAAACAGTACCCTGGGCAACGTTACAAAATCTATCACACACATACACGTATACTAACTCACAAATATATACACTTTCCACATATATACACTTTCCAGTTTTTTTCCCCCCCGGATTCGTTCTTAGAACTGTCTGATAAGGATATTCGGTTATTTTCCCTATTATGCTTGGGTAATTCCTTAACATCCCTTGGATCAATTCTAATATGCGGTTCCTGTATTAGACGAAGCCTTGGCTAAATGACCTTTCCTATATGACGCGTCGTCGTAAAAAACCTAACATAATTAATCCTCATTTGCACTCATTTGTGTACATTTCCCACTATTGCTGTTTGGTTTACGCTTGATTATTATTACATTGCCTGGGCACCAGAGTGGGTCAACAATGAGGTGATTAAATCATTATTCTAGCTTAGTTCTTATTCCATGGTAATCCGTCAATTTCTATATGAATAGGTTTATGGCCTGGTAGAGATCAGTCACAATTTCCAACAACATTTCCCTCATTTTCGTTGATTGGCTAGAACATATATCACACTGCGCTATGATTACCCTGCTTCAGATCCTATATTTATATGAACACCGGCTCCAGAAAGACATTTTTAGAACCATCAGAGGATTCATTTGAGAAACGCGTGACAATAACTTATTTATTGTCACAATCGATATTGAAGATCGTTCTATCTCGATGAATCAAGACATTTAGCACGCAACGGGGTGTGTGAGAGAGAAAGGAAAAGGGCTTCGTGAATTCTGATTTAAGTTCTAATCACCGTATTCCGTGACGGAATCGTCGATGTTCTCAATAGTTTGATTGCCTGAAATAATCGGTTGGAATTGCAAAAAGTTGTAAAAGCTACAGTTGGCTTATATGTTCAATAACGTACAAAACATGTTTACAGAAACATTCTGTGTTCATCGGTACATCGATCTGAATAAAATGATTTATCGGTTTTCGTTGCGAGCTATTTGTAAAAATCTGAATTATTGGCTGTTTGTTTAAATGCTTATTAAAAATTCATATGAAATTTGAAATATCTCTAATTTCAATACCGTACTGACAGGAGGGAAATACAAACAAAAGCTGTTACAAAGAAATTTTAATTTACGGAGACCAAACAAGACAGACCTATTCAAATAATAAACTCGTCAATGTATCTGGATATACATATCTTACGTCTTGGAACAATCAGCTCCTAAAATCTTCCACACGGAAAACATACTCGTTCTACGGTTGGATTACACAGATGGCGGAAGTAATGAACTCAAACATTAAATTCATTAGCCTACCTCTATCAAGTTTGTTGTTGTCATGCAATGTATTATCACATGTTGTGGAATGTTATAAAATAATAAGCTCATTCGTTCAAACTCTAGAATCTTCAACACTCAGACTGAGAAGCTATTGGGCTAAGGGAACTGGACAAGGAGGAAAAGGCAAGTCACGCTGGCTTTGAAACATCACAAAGTTCTTGGTGTAGTGACAGGTACTCTTGTAAAGATACCTTCGATACTAATGACTCCCTGGCACAGTTGATCATATGATAGGGCTCTTTGAATGATAGGAATTAAGAGCTGACGCCCTCGTGTGCAACAACTAACGACATTTGGGAAAAATTAGTTACGGCATATGAACAAAGTTCCAGTCATAGAGTTGATCGTTTACTCGAAGCTTTCTTTTCTTGTAGAAAATTGAGCAGTGAAACTACTGTCCCGCCTGCAACGAGATTTCAATGCGCTCAATACAGAACTCGAAAAGTAAGTAAATTCAGAATTGCACGATTTGGATGGGGCGGATTTTGTCCACACTTCCGGCTGATTTTTTTTGAATCCAAAAGAGTTTGGGAGAGTGTTCCAATTGCAGAAAGGACCTTCAACAATTTAACAGAAATTCGAGGTTGAAGAGATGCGACTTTCCGAGAGAAGTGACAAAGACAATAAGAACTTTTTTTATTCCCGAAATTAAATATACACTATTTTCGTACTGTTATTTTTTATATCACTCATGTGCAGTATTTGAAAGGTATGTATAGTACTTATAACAAACTAATAATACATATGGCAACCTTCGAACCGAAATGAATGGCATGATATTCCAAGCAGACCAGGAAGATGAATAGCAGCAAGCGATGGTGAAATAGGCAGTAGGGTATTTAGGAAAGGGAGGGTTAACTTTGCGGAGGTTGTGGTGAATAGAAACTTGAACCAAAGGTATTGAGGTGATGGTGAAGAACTGTGGGGGGGAAGGGGACGCTAGGACTAAGTATGGAAATGAAGGCAATAACTCAAGTAATTAGGGGCCTAAGTATCAATCTGCTCTGTGGAGGGAGATACCCAACAGAGCCTGCTTCGGAGCATAAACCTGACGAAAATACCATAAAATTCTGGCGCTTTCTCCTTCCGGAACGCCCTTTCCTCCCATCCAGACTTCCCGTTTTAACGAACTTTGGAAGGCAACCCAACAATTGCCCCATTATCTCCCAGAGGAATTATTGGGTGGTTAAATTAATTGGTAGTCAAGTGGCTTTAACGCGTTGTAAAGTACCTGTGGGCTCTTGTTGAGATTACAGGGTAGCTGTAAAAAAGAGAAGCTCTAAAATCGTAATGATCTGAGTGAATGTTGGAATTATAATGTTTGAAAAACTGATATGAATACATAAGTGACGAACAATAAATTGATAGATGTAAACCATGTATACACACATACCATTACTGAAAGTTCAGTTCCATGTATACCAAGTTCATCAAGTTCATGTATACCAAGTTCATCAAGTTCATGTATACCAAGTTCCATGTATACGCACAGTCACTGAAAGTTCATCCGCGGAAGAAACGAAGATTTAATGGGTGATTAACACTGCTGAATCAAAGTTAGCTCTGCGTATGCTCAAACGTGAAATCCTTGCAACCCCGGTCCTACTCCCTAGACATTAATTTGTAATTCGTATTTTCACATCTTCTTAAACGCGTCTACTGTATGACTATTTAAATCTGAATAATTATTTTTATGCATTCCAATGATGTGATTAGTTATTCAGTGGATGAGAGGAAGCTAAGTGTCACTATCAGTTTCCCTCGTATTTTGCTTTCAAGCCAATTTAGTTGAAGAATTGTGTTCAATTTTCGGAAATGACGAAAGTTCCGATAAAATTAGAATTTTAAATCACATTATATATTTTAGACCTCCTGAAAAAGGTTGGTTTCCTGTCTACGAGTATTTGCCTATGTATCTGCTAATCCTAAAATGGTCAGAACGGTACTAACTTATCGTTTTCCTCATTCTCTTACAGGTTCAGTTAATCGATGCTGTATTGATAGCGCATACCGCATTCAAGGTTGGTATAGTAGTTGACATTATGGGTACACCAGATATAGTGGGTGTAAGAAATAATTATGACGATGTATTATTTCGAAGTAGGGGTTATATAGAGACGTATCGGCCTTCACGTTAAGGCTGAACGGGTGGTCAATTGACTGTGTGAGAGAGAGGGAAGATGCCCGATGTTCATAAATTTGTCTCAGTTATTTTCTGACCAATTTTCGGTTTTCAAACAGTTTTGAAAATATATAAAAAATACAGGTTCAGTAATAACAAATTATTTTAACGCAGGATTTTGTAAATAACTATGTGTGTGTACATTTGCATTTGTATTCTTTCAGTTTCATCATGCCCACTCAAAGCAGGAAAATGTAACGAACGAAACATCCTGTATGACATTACATTGCTCTCCCAATATTCATTTCGCTTAGGTCGGAGCTGTTGGATGTTTCTGGTCTAAATTGGAAGTAACTGTTACCCGCGTTTGGAGGGTTTTCTGAACAACCCAGACTGGTTCTTAGGGGCAGATGTGAAACTATAAGTGAGGCAAGTGCAGAAGCATGGATACTCTCCTTGTTGTTTGATTCAACATTAGGAATTGAAAGTTAGGGGTTGAGGTCTATACTCATGAGTAAGACTTCCCGTAAAAACAGTTCTGGAGGTACAAACTAACGGAGTGGAAAAATCAATGTCGATGAAACAACAAGGTTTTCAACAAATTTTTCGGCGTTTTAATTTTACCAAAAGATATCTAAGGACTTTGATTAAATTCACTGGAGTAACTTCTTCCATTGATGGAACAGATACGCGGTATGTAAAGAAAAATGCGCTAAAAAGCTGTTGTTTTCAACAATTGAGTGTATGGATCATGTTTATGCCCTCTTCACGTAGCGTTAGGCCGGATGGTTATCTATCTTTGCGCCAACCCTTTTTGAATGTGCTTTGCTCTGAGATCATAACTATAATCTGCCACGGTTATTCCAACAGTCAACCACTTGGCATTTTGCTGCTGCTATTCACCAGTATGCTATATCATGTATGTTTTTCAAGGAGTAGAAAAGATCCGTCCAACAAGTATCCTAATCCAATCTATCTAAGGAATTGCTCCTATTTTTTCACTCGCATCAAATGTTCAATGTGGTCTTTGTGATCGGGGTTTTCGGAATAACTGATTTTTAGAAACGATACAGTCTTTTAGTGCTCGTACAAAGCTCGTAGCCTTGCTTACAAGCAAAAGAGCCTCTTTTCCAGATCTTTGATTTCCTATCCTATTAGGTCTGGCACTACAGTACGTATTTCACCTGTTACGGACAGATACTGCTCACAGTTCAACTTCTTTGCTCTCTATGAAAATTCAATTTTACATTGAAAATATAATATAAAGGCTCCTTATGATGCAAGAGAGCTTTTCAGTAAAGTCGTTTTGAATTTCGACGTCCGTTTGACCCACTCTGCAACTTTTGTGTTCGCATAATCCTTCCTATTTAGGAAAGGTTGTATGAATTCCCCAAGAAACCGAGGTGAATAAATTAGTGTCATTATGACTTGAATACTTCAAGTTTCTGTGTGTCTGTCCCTTATTTGTCTACTAGATCACTTTTTTTAATTCCCTCAACAAATGATTCCATTCATTCAGAAATGGCCTGCATTGATACGATGTAAGCAGAATGGTATGCAAACCAGCTCTATAGCTATGCTATTAATTTGAGGCGTTCAACAAGAGGTAGCAGTCCAATTGTATACACGAGATCTTCTTGGATCGAACCCACTCGTTTCAATATAAATAGCAAGTCCAGAAGATCCGGGCTTATCAGGGTGCCGTTGGACTGATCAGTGAATGAAATTTATACGCTACGTTTACTAAGAAGACACGTTGTTTATCCCCCTAATCAACCACCAATTGGTTTGAAGAGTTTCACAAGAAGTAATATTCCAATGGTACACACAATATCTCCTTGAATCGTACCCAGTATAAATAGCAAATCCATAAGATCCTAGTTTATCAGAGTGCCGTTGGACTGCTTGCACCTACTGCATTTCCTTCCAGGGCACACAGTTGAACCCACTCATCAATCAGCGAGGGATATTGTATGAATCGTCGTCTTCGTACCTTTGTACACAGTTGATGTGCAACACATGCCCCTATGTCATCTCGATTGCCATGGATGAAACGCTGTTTCGGAGAATTCTATTATATCCGAAAGTTGTGACTCCAATGTAATGCTTAGATTTCAGGCGCATACTGGAGTGATGTATGGTTTTTGAGCCGAATTTCTTAAACTGTAGTCCAGTCGGTAGTTTTGGAGAAAAGCTTCGGAATAACCAATTTCGAGGGAGAGTTCATTTACTATTATTATTTCTGTCAATTACAAGAATCTTTGAAAAATCATATTGCAAGAATGGATGGAGGTAAAAATAAATGGTTGGTGGGATTTCTCTCGCAAGTTGAATGAATATTCAACTCAATATACCAATCTCAGTAAACAGATTGAGATTTGAAATACTATCAGCCATCAACGACTTGATGTTTGATTACGTATATCACTGACACCTTGTTGTGATAAATCTTCACGGTGGACGAAGTGACTAAAAATCACCATTAGTTGAAAACTCAGCCCACATATCAGAATGATCAGAAAAGTAAAAGTTCACAGGGAATACTGATAACGTAATGTTATGAAGAACGGGAGAATAACCGACGAAAAGTGCGGTAACAGGAGTTGGGTTGGCCGTAAAGTCGGGGGAAACGGGCTTTCCGTTTATATTGGTTGAGAGCGTGGGGGAATGCGAATCACTGTTCGTTTTGACAGCTTTTATTTGCGATTGCTGAGAAAGTTAACTTTCCGGCGTTAGTCCAAGTTTCTTTGCGGTCTAAAAACCCTTCTTTCCCCCTCCTTTCCCCTGTCATTGTTCCAGTGGATTAAAATAATTGAACTTTGGGTGTAGTTATCTCTACTTTGGGGTCATGTGAAATAGAGCAAATCATCTTGATTCTAAGATCTCAGAGGGTCTTGAAGTAACAGTTCAACAAGTTCAATGGCGCTTGATAGGAAACGATGAAGGTAAATGTTCCTCGCAGCCGCACTTTTCACGACTTTGATCCAACCGTTGCTATGCCAGTAGTTCTCAACTCAACCAAGTCAACGATCGACCTAAGGTAACAATTACCGCAGTTTCCGAGATACCAAAACTGTGGGCAGCAAACTCACTTCGGGAACAACAGTGTTCAAAATCATTACGTGTAGAAGCAGTGAAGTTGCTCTTGATGGATCTAAGATCTTTACTTTCGCATCGTGAAGTTGATTTGTGAAATACAAAGTCAGCAGCTAATTACGATAGACTTCATGAGTTATTTGATTTTGCTTAAATCACACTCGCAGAGCAGCAATTCCATTAAAAGCTAATACCAAATGACTACGCTCAAGTCTGAAATGGTTGTGGGACAACCTACCCTACACAAATGCATGGGAATTCTCTGGGTGTATAGACATTCGTCTGCTGTTCACAAATTGGATTTTGAATCCATCATTCGGAAGATTATAGCGAATGATCTACAGGAAAAGAATGTGGACCTTTATGAGAGAATTTATGATGGAGTAATGTTAACAAAGAGCGGGCAAATAACAAACTCCCAATCGTGCAACATGACGTTATGAACAAATATCTTTCATTTTTTTTATAGCGATTCATTGTTATCATACTCGTAATCATATATTTCAACAAATTTTATCCTATTTTTACCAGAATTTAAGCATTTTTGGAACACAGAACAAGCTGTCCGAACTCGCCCTTTATTTTACATTATTTGGATATTTCCTGTTTTATTGTGAGTCAAAAAGTTTTGGCGATGTTTTCAATGGATTCTGCGTGCGAAGATACATAGAAGGAAACTAGTTTTATGTAATTAAAATTCTATCAGATATAGAGGTTCCAAAACGTAAAACTTGTCATATCTCCAGAATGGTTCGAGCATGGTTATTCTCATTTATTCAGCTTGCCAAGATACATTGAAAATTATGATTTTTTTGTTGAATCGATCCCACAAAAACTTCAACTCTAACATTGAAAATTTCAAAATCAAATTGGTAGAACCCAATCATCTTGCCTGTTGGTGAACTCGGACTAGGGAATCGGAATGAACCCGTTAGCTCGATCCGTATGCGAATAAGGGCGGACTATGACGGATATACCTACCATCAAAAGTGTAAAAATCTAGAAGCCGATGTAGAGTGTCATAGGCTGACATAGTAATTTACCAAACAAACATATTGGTTAGTAATGCATGCATTACAGTATGGATTGAATAAGATTTTGATTAAAATTGAAATACGAGAAAAAACAAAAATATCACAATTTATCGCAACTTCCCCCTCCTCCCACATTTACCCTCTCCACTGTCAGTAAATTTGAAACTTCCGAAGTTGAATAACTGGGCTAAAATCTGAATTGAACAAATGTATATCACAAAACATCACGATTCATCGCTATACCTCCCCCTCCAATCTTCCGCTTCCATATTAAATTTGAAACTCCTGACATGTGTTCCAAAACTACGCCGAATTCATAGTCGAATAAATTAGGAATCACGAAAATATGACGAGAACAGTCAGAACATCAAGATTCATCAGTATTACCCCCTCCATTCACCCTCTTCCATAATGAAATTCGAAACTCCTGACATAAGTCCCAAATTAGATCGGACTCTTGATGAACCGAAATAAGAATTACGATAATCGGTCGAGATTTTTAGCTTGAGTAGAGCTTGAAAGAATCGGTAATTACCCAATACACCCTCCACCACGACAGCAAATACGTAATTCCCAAGGTTTATTGCATAACTAGGCTAAAATCGGAATTGAACAAAATAAGAATCACAAAAATCGGTTGAGAATTTTACCCTTGGCGGCGTCAACATTTCTCTCTAAAAAAAATAAAATAAAATAAATGTTTAGGCTTTTCTCCCTCTACTCCCTCTTTTCTATCATGATATTCACAATTTTAGGGGTTTGGTGCACAACTAGACTAAAAGCGGATCTAACAACTAAACAAAGCGGAACTAGACAAAGAAACATCCCGAAAATCGGCTGAGAATTATGTCCAGGGCAGTGTTGACCTGGCCACACAAACACACACATATGCAGAGAGAGTAGCTTCAAAGGGACGTCCTAAAAACGAACAATATTTCACCAACAGTTATGTGACGGATGCTACATGTCTAGAACTTATTTTCTCTACTTTTGAATATCAAGCTCAATTTTTGAAGTAACATATCTTTTTTTAAGAATGAAAAATCTCTTTGTCATTCTCAGACCTCATACAAAAAGAATGGATGTGAATGAAGCACAAATTGTGGGTAATCAGGCGTACATTATTGGGTAACTCCTTCGTGATAATACTTCAAAGGATTCTTCCATTTCGTGAATAGTTTTACAGTGTAATAGCAGTTTTTCATTTTGAATAGTTCTGGAGAGAGAGAGAGAGAGAGAGAGAGAGAGAGAGAGAGAGAGAGAGAGAGAGAGAGAGAGAGAGAGAGAGAGAGAGAGAGAGAGAGAGAGAGAGATGGGCGAGAGGGGTAGAGACAGAGAGAGAGAGGGAGAGAGGGAATCTCATTCAAGTTCGTTAAAGAATTTTTATTACAACTCCCAGTTTAATCACAATGTTCAAATCCGTTACATTTTTTAAAGTAAAAGGTGATAATATTCATGATATAATAAATGAAACCACACTGTGGGGGTTGATACCAACCCTCTTTTATCACAATATTCACAGTTTACCAAACTTAATTGCTCAGAGGATTGAGAACAGCTCTATAATTAATGCTAGGGCGCATCCCCTTTGCCTTGATCTCTTAACAACGGATCTAATCATTCCCAATATAATTCTGAAGGGTGACAGGCTAAAATGGATACGACGAGGTGATGGCATTAAAGTACCACCGACTCATTTTGGGGCTTACAGCACATTGGAGCACTGTTAATACATCAAATAACGAACTTCAGTATGTGGCACTAATTTGGAAGAACAAATCTTAATATTAATATAGAAAGAGTCAGTCCGGTTAGGCCGGTAGGTTTCAATATCATGTTTTCGTCAATTTTTCCTATTTTAAAGAATAGTAAATTAAATGCATTAAATTTGAGAAAATCAGTGGCATTTTGATAATTAATGCATGTATTGCTATGAAGTTCCTATGACTGGTTTGTATATGTTTTTTATTGGAACATAGATCATGATTTTACTGGATGGGTACCTCTTTCAATATAACCCAACATGAATGTGCTACGAGTATCTTACCCGACGCCTTCCAAAATAGAAGTACACTTATAGTTGCTTTTACATAGTTGAATCTACCAAAGAATGTTTCACGGGAACAGGTTAAAATTTTGAATTTACTAGGGTACCTGTCCAATATGCTACCTACCGACGCTCCGTTGGTCCAATAAGCTACCTACTGACAAGCCGGTTGTCCAGTATGCTACTTACTACCTATCCGAATTCTCTATAATTTGCAAAACAAAGATCAGTAAATAAGTAAAAGTAGATAGTTAATTACTGGAGGATATAATGAACATCCTGCCAAATTTTCATTCAAATCGGTGTAGTTTTGAAGGCACCAGCAATGAAAGAATCAGGCTGGCGCAAGACTCGGAAAACATCCAAAATTATAGCATTTTCAGATTGAATTTGTGTTTTCACAAAATGAATTCGTGTTTTTACAAAATGAATTCGTCCTTTTACAAAATCAATTCGTCCTTTTACAAAATGAATTCGTCCTTCAAAAAGAGGGACCAAATGTTAAAGGCAACCAGAAAATAATACGCAGATACCTTTTATCGAAGAATAATAATTTATTGCATTAATTTGGATAGTTAATGAAGATGCAATAGAAGAAATTTACAATGTTTACAAGGAATTGATACACGAAATTTGTAAAAAGTTTGCAAGAAATTCATACTAAGCCATGAATTTTAGAGTTTGGGTTTATTATTTTCAATAATGAACCTTATTAAACGGCTATAGGGAGAAAAATATTAACTTCCCCTCAAATTAGTTGGTTTGCGTTTCAAGATGCGTAGAAACTTAGAAAAAAAAAAAAAAAAAAATGTCCGTTCACCGTATGCTGTACAGAGCGTTTCACCAAAACTACTTGACCAAAGTTTATGGAATTTACCTGAAAAATCATAAATCACCAGGGGATGTGACAGTAACATCGTCATCAATTTTGAACAACCATTAAGGGTTGTAATCAAGGGCTGAAATATTGACAAATCGAGATCTCGAAAACTATCAAGGTAACAGTAGTGGTTTTGTGGTTGACATTTACATATATTTTCCCAACAAAGCGATTAAAATCATCCGGGAGCTGTACGATTTTCCGTTCTCTGACTACAAGCTACATACAATGGAGAAGCGCCCGTATAATTTTTTGGGGGAACTAAGTTGCATCAAAGACCGCTAGATAGTGTTCGGCTTTGCAGCAAGCGAGTCTTGCGCCGCCACTGCGGGTTTGCCAATTCGTTGAATAATATAGAAAGGTGTTCTGAGTAGAAGAGATATACTTACAATACAGAAATAAAAACAAACCCCTGTGTAATAACTTGCATCTTTTATTTATTTATTCATTTATTTTCACAATGCAGAGGCAGCCCTGACGCTGCTCTAGGCATGAGGGAGAGCATATGCATTACAAAGTTGGTGCCTCCAGTAATTTGTGTCTGATGTGCAAAGGTGGTAAGCGAGAAGATTTTCGCACACTTGCATAAAGTCAGCATTCCGACCGCCACCGTTTTCCTGAGCCCCCGACACCGCCTTTATTAAGATACCTTCAAGATTCGGTCCCTCTCCATGGAGGACGAATCCATTTTGTAAAAAGACGAATTCATTTTGAAAATGCTATAGGTAATTAAGCAGCCGGGTCTCACTTCGGTCCCCTCAAGAAATTCGGACTAGTAGGCCTATGCCTAGCCAGACAGCAGTGGGAAGGAAAAGCCAATAAGGCTGGAACAGTTACAATGCGATATCAGAGTTGTTCGGTTGGTGCCCTTCTCAACATCGAGCTGCCCCGATCCTCCCCTCTTGAAGTCGAACTCTCAGCCCGCCTTTTTTCGAAATCTCGATTTTCATTTGTATCTCTAATTTCTTATGGAGCATTTTTGCCAAATGGACCCCATTTTCGTTAATCATAAGGAATGTACTTTGACATTTTTTTTTTAAATCATTGGAATACCCCATTCTAAGTCATACAACTCTAATTCACTAATATCAGTGATTAAATCTATAAGGTTAATTTAGTGTACTTGAGGTTATGCCTGAAAATCTGTATATTCTGAATCCAGGATGTTGTGGGATCCTCGGTCTCCAACTCCACATTTGTTCCAGGACGTGTAAATCATGTACGTGTTATTCGCCTCTGTAGACTGATGAATAGATATTGCTGATTGCTATGAATTCGCCGAACCGTTTGCAATGAGGGTATATGGAAAGTGTGTATAATATTAGTTTTAGCACAGTTGGTTTTCGCAAGCACGTCGGGTTGTTTTTTGTTGAATTGATTTTCCTCAGGCGTGTGGGCAGGGCGCTTTCGGATGGCACCCCTCCATTGTTGATCATGAGTGGATCGTTGCGTGCTTCGTCTCAAATTCATGGGAATGTCCAGCTTACTAAAGGTCGGTGAGTCCGCTAACGAGCTACGATCGTTAAACACATCATAAACGTTTCTGATGAAAGGCATCCTACTAGTATCGGTCGGAATTTCCCTTCCCCTTTCTTCCCAATTCTGAAGGCCTGCTCGAGTTTTTCTTTGGCACAATCGGTCCTCATTTTATTTGAGATTATCTCTAGAACCACTGGTTCTGCATTTTCATCTTCTGGACCCTCCAAAACACCAAAAAACAATAGATTCTTACGATTTATTCTCATTTCAAGAGCGTTCAGACGACGCACAGCGGGCGCAAAATAGGATCTAGCAGTTCAAAAGTAGTAAAATTAAGGTGTTCCTTATCTGGTGAAAAGCGATTCAATGCTTCGTAGAGATCAGGTTAGCCGCGAACAAGATGGTAAAACGCTGAAAATGAACTTCGAACCGCCAGAAAAGATAACGAACACGGAACTGCAGGACCCAAGGAAACACGCGCTGCCGCGACCACTCAGTCCGTGAAACTCACCGAGAAGATGTTTCTACTAATTCAAATGTGTTTTTTTTAGTTCAAATTCATGAGTATCACGGAAGGAGATATGTGTGGAATATTTTCCCAGGCTTTAATTATTTTTGCCATTAACACTAAGTTTTGTCTTCCAATTTTCAAAACAGTGTAAATTTGTGCCTAATGAAGTTACTTGTAAGTACTGACTTTTATGGAGTACTCATTTCCTGGGAAAGTGGAATCAACGCTTGGGTTCTTATCTGTAGACATCCTTGAAAAAAATGCAACATATTCCCGCTGCATATTTTTGCATCTACCCGCGTAATACAATTTTGAACTTTCCAACGTTTTTTTTTTTTCTTCTTTTGCTTCAAAATGCGTTGTAAACTTTAGAAATCTCCACAGTTATCATCTGATTTTGATGAAATTTCAGAGAATGGCCAGGTTAGGAGGAAGATTATCACAATTTTGAACTTTCCAAAGTTTTTTTTTTTTTTTTTTTTTTTTTTTCATCTTTTGCTTCTAAATGCGTTGTAAACTTTTGCAATCTCCACAGTTATCATCTGATTTTGATGAAATTTCAGAGAATGGCCGGGTAAGGGTGAATGAAGGTTATCTCCTAACATTTTCATCGCTCCCAAATTTGCTCTAAAAATACTTTACTCTTCGCATGCGCATGCGTAAATTCGACCAGACGTCATTTTCTCAGGCTATAGTAGTCTGATCTCGCTCAAAGTTAGAGGATAGTTGTGAGAAGAACATTTTAGCATTCCATGACAATTTATACATGATCGTATCTTTAGTAGCTCATGTGAATACGCTAATATTTGCAATCCTTGTAACAAGCTAAACGTCCACAGTTTTCAATGTTCCTAAATTAATACTTCATCCTGCGCTTGCTCAAACGTAATTTCATGCATCTTTTTTAGAGCACCCTTGTCGTATGATTTCGCTCGTTTGAAGGATAAAAGAGAAGACGACTTTTTCGACACATACCAATTTCAACATTATTGTATTATCAGTAGCTGCTGCGTATCAGTGAATGTGTAACCCTTGAAACGCACTTAATTTTTACAGTTTTCATCCGATTTTGTTGGAATATTCAGGGAATGTGTTGGTTAGGCTGTAGAAGGTTCCCTAATAATTTCATCGTTCCCAAACCATTAATCCATCCTACTCACCCGCAAACGTAAATTACCGTCAATTACTTCAAATATCATTTTTCGTTTCATAGTTGACCGAATTTCGGCATGTAGGGATTAATTATTACAGTAGATTTTCGACGATGGGGTGAGTTAATCGATTGGAAATTCAATTACGACCGTTACATCTCAACCATCTTGTTTTATAACGTTCAGAAGTTACTTATATATACTCATGTTACCAGAATGTAATAAATAAATAAATTATACCGTTCATAAGGTAGATGTAGATAGAAAAACTCTCAGGGCGGGGGTTTTGAGCCTCCAGCACAGAAGCCTGTTGGCTTCTTTCCTGAGAGTTTTTTTGTTTCGAAGAGACTCAGCCCCCTGATGGGTGGGAGGCCTTTGATTAATTGTTCGCTCTGAATAGAGCTCATTGGGGTTTGGGCCCCAAAGAGTTCGATTCTGCGATGGGTGAGTGCAGGGCACTCGAAGATTATGTGGGATGCCGTTCCATCAGTTTCCTCACATAGTCTGCACAGGGTTGAGCTCGTTGTGACCGCTATGCGATGTGGGTGAAATCGCAGGGGTGCAAAGCCGGTTATAAGGCCAACCATTGTTTTTAGTTCCCTACGGTTTTTCCTAAGTAGCCCTTCAGTAATTTTGGTGTTGGGTCCAGCCACCATAAGTTTACTGTGGGCGTGTCCTTCAATATTGGACCATCTTTTAGTGGTTTGTTGGTTGACCCACGTGTTGATGGTTCTTCTGAAGCTAGTTTTTGGTAAACCGCCTGCTGGCTCAGGCCCTACAAATGGGGTTTGGGAGCCCCTTCTCGCGAGCCGTCAGCCTTTTCATTACCAATAATGCCTCTATGCCCCGGCACCCACTCCAGGCGAACCCGGTTATGTTTGGCTAGGTTGTTGAGGGTTTGCATGCAGCACCATAACACTCGGGATGAGATGGTTGGAGCCGTTAGTGCTTTTATCGACGCTTTACTGTCAGAGAGGATGCGGATGTGGGCTTTTTTATGCCCCCTCCTAAGACTCTCCGAAGCTGCTGCCTCGATTGCCACAATTTCTGCCTGGAATACAGAGGTGTGTTGCCCAAGTGGAAACGAGGTGTTCCACCTGGGTTTTGCCCCATGTATTCCATCGCCAGTTCCGGCTTCTATTTTTGACCCATCTGTGAACCAGATGATGTCGTTGGTGCAGCATTTGTTCTCCTATAGCCCCTCTCTTGTGATGACTGACGGGGTTGGGAGAGAGTTTTGGGCATTATATCGGCCACCATGTCAAGTAGTGGTTCTTGTGTCAATTCCAATATATTGGTATGACCTCGGTGGGGAGTCGTCCGCCAAGAGCCATTCCATTTCAGCCTCAAGGAGGCCATCATGGCCTCTCCTTTTATGAAGATATCCACTGGGGGTAGGCCCAGTAGAACTTCCATGGTTGCTGTGGGTTTACCATGCATTGCTCCGGTGATGGTTAGACAGACCTGCCTTGTGCCACCATAACTGCAACAGTACGTTATTATGGGTCTAACAATGGCGGTGCATATCCACAGGACCATCCGCGGTTGTAGCACCCACAGTTTCCTACATGTACGCTTGGCGCACATGAGGGTTCCTTTGCATCTATTTGCAATGTGTCCTAGGTGCTTATTCCAGGTAAGTTTTGTATCCAGGTATACCCCCAGATATTTAACCTCACGTTGGGGGGGGGGGGGGGATTAAAGAGAAGAGGTTCAGTTCTGGTAAAGATTACAAGTGTAGTTTTGTTAGGGTTTACATTTAGGCCCTCTATGCCACACCTATCCTCCACTACTTGCAGAGCTGAGTGAGCCAGATCTGAGACTACTCCAACAAATGGTTCCCTAATCAGGATGACCACATCGTCGGCATAGCCTTGAGCGTTGAGTCGTTCAAGTAGAGAGTCCACAACGAGGTTCCGCAAAAGTGGGGAGAGTACACCCCCCCCCCCCTCCTTGGTGGGCAGCCCCTCGCCACAGACCCTGGGTCTACGTCTTATTGGTAGGTGCCTACAAAACAAGAAGTACCTGGGTAATCCAATACCTACTAGTTAAAATAGGTCCATTCATAAATACATACTGCAGATCTATTATGTATTAATTATGTATGTGTATTATGTATGTTATGTATTTTGATAACAGATCTGTCTCTTGTTTTGTAGAATGAAAGATCTCGTCAAGATAGTAAAAACAAAATCTCAAAATCTGGTTTAGTAATTACCACATAATTATTTATATAAATTGCCAAAATAACTATGCACCTCCAACTAATTTTCACGACTATGCAAGTTTGCGATTCGCAATTTTATTGTTTTTAATAGTAGGTACAGATTAATCATCTTTTATTCGACGGTGCATATATATTATGGGTATCTATGATGTATACACGGTGTTCAAATAACTAACGGCAATAGTTTTTTTCCTTTTTTTTTTTTCAACCTCGGTTTCGACTGTTGCCTTCACCTCACACAAATGAATTGCGATACGCAAATCCGCTTAACTCTTTAGATTACCACTGATCCGTCTAGGATTCGAAAATAACTAATCGTTTGTAATATTTCAGCGCTTTCATAAGTAAGGTAAGTGTGTAGTGTGTAGTTCGTAGTTCTAAAATATGTAAGCCTAAAATTTAGTCTATAGTAAACATTCATAATACAGTTTTTACGATTTTTCAGAAATCTTCCATAACATCTTCTCCTTGTGACGAGCTTTTCTAAGAAGCATTCATTTGATAATTCAATCATAAGAATTCCCAAGTTCGTTTTGAATCTTGTCGGCGATAATTGTTTCTACGCTTTTCTTTATTGTCTTCCCCCCACCGTTCCGTGAATCTCCATTACCACCACTGTTTTCCGCCTCGCTGCTGATTCCTTTTGAAGCCAACGAGAAGGCAAATGAATTGAAGATAAAAGATCTCATTCTTAGCAGTGACGGAAATGACGACCTTAATCGGGATTGAAATCCTATACCTCTTCCAAACAGTATGCTTTTATTTTCATTCTTCTTAATCAGCTACAATAAGAAGAAGCAAAAATAGAGATTAGAAGGAAATGAGTATTCCAGTTTGTAACTTATCAGTACTCATATGCGTGAAGTCTAAATTGAATTTGCAAAATTAATCAAAATCATATTTCATAGGTTATTAGGTGTTTAACTCACAACATGAGTTGCTCATTAAATACAGGGTGTCTCAAATAACGATGACTACCCTCTAAACTTCCTTAGTAAACAGGTGTGAATTTCGTTATGATTCGTATGTGAGTATGAGTTGGGCATTAATTTCCTGTTGAAAAAATACCCTACTTCTGTGAAGACAGAAGTTGGTTGGAATAGGATATTACATAGGTTCACCCCAGAGTGCGTGGATGGATGCTGGATCTTCGCTCTCAGCAGCGCGTGGTCCTGTGAAGACCTAAAGCTTAGTATCTCATCCTTTGTAGGATTGCCTGTTTATCCATGCTATTGTTATTATGGTTGCTAACAGGCAGTTTGTTAGAGGCGGAAATTCATGACAAGTGGGGAAGCCATGACGGGTTGCTATGGGACGGAACCCGTTTTTTTGGCTCCCAAAAATTTATTATGGTTGCAGTTTGGGGCCTATCTTTGCGCGTGAATGGTTTTGACGATTTAGATCAGCTGAGTGAGCCAAATTCTCTTCTGCTTACCCTAGGAAGTTGAAATTTGAAAAGGCGACTCTTTGGGACGTTAAGAGACTATTGAAGTAATGGGCTCTTTCCAAATCAGCTGAGTGAGCTAAATTCTCTCCTGTTTACCGTAGGAATTTTAAATTTGATAAGGAGGCTCTGGGTCTTCATAAGACGATTGAAGTGAAGGGCTCTTTCATGATCAGCTGAGTGACGGTACGGAGCCACCTTAGACAGCACAAAGTATTTACCATAAATTGCCCATATAAAATCCAACGTCTGTTTTTATTTGAACCAGCATCAGGGCCAGGGGTTGCGCCGATTTTCATGTGGGTTGGCGCAAACTCACGAGCATGTTCCAGAATAGAACTTTGGCTATATAACAATCCTCTATCGTGATCAGCTGAGTGAGCTCTTGCAGCTAATTTCCACGATTTTCATCCTTTGAAGCTGTGTTTTGTTGTGTAGCCTCCGTAGTTACGAACACAGTCTGGATATGATTATTTCAACAGTCTAAGCACCGACTAAGCCCCGGTGCACACGAGCGTCAAAATGACGCTTGACGCCGCGTCATTTTCAATCGGATAACTAGAGATACACAGCGGAGCATGGTGCGGTGCACACGGGACGCCGATACCTATCTGCAGCTGGCGTTGACGCGGATAGGTATCAAAGTTGACGCAGGTTTCTGTGGGACGCGCGTTGCGGGCGATAGGTATCTTGCCGCCCGATACCCCTAGCAGTACTCAGCAGTCAATCGTCCGGTGCACACGTGCAGCTGCGTCACTTCGCGTCAACCATCATTTTGAAGATTTCGGCCCACGATTTTTTGAAAAACTTCAATTTTCTGCACATTGATTCATTGTCAAAGGATACGAGAAAGCTACGTGCTATGCCCAACATGCCGTTTTTAGCGAATCTTCGCAGAAAATTGCTACTGCAATTATAAAATAACAATTTTCGAAAACATTCTTCATTGAAATCCGAGTCCTAGCTCCGAGGTCCTTCCAACTTTTCGTCCAACCCCAACCAAAATCCATATTCATATCAATTTCATATACGTATACATATGGGCATGTATGTGGGAGTATGGGGATGTTATTTAGAAAAAGTTCCAGTCATGCAGTTTTTCCATCGAATGAGCGAATTTTCTTAAATTACATGTCTTATTATATTATGCTAAATTGTATCGAAATTTCAGCAATTGATTATATATATACCTATATATATATATATATACATCATTCCAGACGATAACTCTCCTTAGGATTGAGATAAAAATACCGTTCTTGGGCCAACAAATCAAGCATTCCAAACGAAAGGATGAGTTTGTTGGTCAACTACGTATTTTTTAGCCCATTAAATTGGCAAATTTCGAAAAATGTACTAAAAAAATCACTAAAAATGGCTTAAAACAGCCAAAAAGCGTTACATTTATAAGTTTTAGCACAATTTTAGTCAAAACTAAACTATAAACGATTAACTAGGACATTTAATAAGTTTTGCTCAAAATTATGCTGAAAAACGTAGGTACTTTAATTTCAATAATATTCGCTTCTTCAGTACTTTCGATTTCTGCCCTCTTCTTTGCGAAATACGTACTTGTGCACCAAATACGAAAAAACCACTTTCTTCTTCAATATCTGGGTACAGATCCATCCTCGTAGTTGGCGAGCGAGTGGACACATCATGACGCGGCGTCCTGCGTCCTTTTGCCGCTCGTGTGCATTGAAACTCAGATAGGACGCAGATAGCGATTCCAAGAAATGACGCGGCGTCAAGCGTCGTTTTGACGCTCGTGTGCACCGGGCCTAACCCGTACGGGTAACCGGCTAGTATTATATATTTGCAAATGACAAAAATGAAGTGATCACATTTTATCTAATCCTTTCTATTCTTCAAATCAAATTTATTGTTCTGAACTATTTCCCGAAAAATTCTCACTTGATCCAAGTATCAGATTCTGTTTGGTCTGGGAGAATAAAGACTGTCCTCATCCTCAAAGTTGACATAAAATTCAGTTTAATAAAATTTGACTCAGTTAAGTTTTATTGAAGTTAAGACGATTGAATTTGACCTCATTTATTCCATGAAAAAACTTCAAACATCAATTCATTCTTGGTATGGAAAATCTGTTGGATGGCTGTGCTCTCCAATCCATGTAATCCATGGCAATCCATGGCAATCCCAGGCAATCCATGTAACATACCAATCGACACACAAAAAAGTAAGTACTTGATATCTTATTGAAACTATCGTATTTATCGAAGCATGAATCTAATACATGACTGGTATTAGACATAATAGATGTGGAATACATCTTCCACATATTTTACTAGAATTCCGAGGAGAACTGGTTACTCAATTCAAGCTTAAATTTTCAAACAGTTCCAAAATTAATTTTCATCCTTCTCTCTTTTCTAACACTTGACATTTTCTCTACATGAAGTCACAAATTCAGTTATAGTCTACTGACTTGCTTGCGATAGACAGTCCCCATCTCGAGTTTCGCTTTACGACTCAATATGACTGGATAGTAGAGGCATTATCTCATGATTCTGTCGTGGGAGGAACGTCGGTACGGTGGTGAGGGTTACAATAGAACGTGTGTAGACTGGTGCACACCAGGTTTACAATGAAACTCCCTTGTACACTGCTAATTCCAACTCCCCGATCGTACCCCTCCCAGGACGCGCCGGTCACTCTAGTGAGATTATTGTCAGCCTCCGAGCTCTTCTCAATCGAAGAGAATGTTTGTCCCATCACAACCACATGATTGGTTCTACTGAACTAGCCAGTTGGAGGTGTGACTCCAGATTGGACCAACGTGGCTATCTCGCCTACTCGTATACTCAATTAACTCTGCTACGGAAATGATGCTTCGATACTCGAACAGTATATTAAACTGTGATCGTACTAAATACGACGACTAGTCCGCTTTCATCCAATCGTGAATGAAACTTGGGATGACGAGGGTCATTCTTTCAAAGCGAATATTTACGTTCCTTTCACAATCACATAATCTAGTTCCCGTCTAGTGATTCCGAATCAAATTTTTGGAGGCATTGCAATAGATTCATTTTCTATGAAATCTTCTTCATGATCGTAGATAACACGCAGTCAGTCGTATTCTTCTAAATTCTGATTTTAGAGTGAATCGTCATTAGGTACTTTAATGAAGTTAATTTTGAGTTATGATCGATTCCTTATTCACTGCAATACTTGAAGTTGGTAATAATGATAAAAAAATAAGTATATAACTTTCAAGTGAGGGATTACTGATCTAAAATGTTGAAAATTTTGTTCAACTCGACATATTGGGTAATCAAATAAAGGGGGCCAATTATTGGAATTTTTAACTTTGGTATTTCCAAAGCTTAAGGTCACGACTATAGGACACCTTATTGCCTTATCAGGCAAAGACGTAAGTCATTAGTCCTCCCAACTGGATCGGGCTCCCACAGTTGAATTGAATGTCGATACATCCTAAATTGCTTTTAAACGGAACACTGTTGAAACAGTCGAGGGTATAACGTCTAGACCAACTCCAGAGCGGGTAAAAGGAATTATTTACTCTTACAAATATTCTCTACGGAAATGGTTCCGTTATGATTTGACATAAAAGCGTAGGTAGCTGGTAACATAAATATAGTACGTATGAATGACGAATACATAATTAAACTGTCTCGTGCAAAGCACTACCATCACAATTGCTGTTTTGTATATTCGTCTCAACTTCCCATTAAACTTTCATCGGCGAACCGTTTTCTTCACCCAATAGTTGACAGCAATGAATAATCAGCCTTGAATCGTCATTTAGTGATAAAATCCATGTGCAAAGAAACCTAAGAAGGACAAAAACGTGTATTGAAGCATGAAAAAATGAAAAAATTTCACTTTTTTTTTTTAAAGAATTTGAAACAAACTTTTTTTGTTGGAATTACAGCATTAGAAAATGTAGGTGAAGAATGTTCAAAAACTTATAGTTAGAATATTTTTTCTGGGGTTGGCGAACCCGAGCAATTGAGTGAAACACATTTGTGGCCCCCTGAACAGATTTGGTTTCTGGTCTGTCGGCCTGTCCGTCGTCTGTCTGTCCACATTTCCTTGCCACAGCCATAACATCCACGATTTCCATTTGATTATGATGACATTTTCAGGAATTGCGTTAATTTGAGCCTAGAAGGTCTCCTATCATTTTCATCGTGATTGAATCAGCGGTACGCTCTGGGCATGCGCGAACGTTATATTCTTGTTACACTCATAAGTCCGTCAATGTTGAAGAAATTTTGGTCCGATTTTCAGGGATGATGCGGAGAAGGTCCCTTGAAGTCCCTTACGACATTCATTATGATTGAATCAAGGTGTTCATGCGCGAGCGTTTGTCTTCCTACATTTCCTTTCCACAGCCATAACTCCCACAATTTTGATCGGATTTCAATGAAATTTTCAGGAATATGTGGATTTAGCCCTAAATGGTCTCCTATCAGTTTCATCATGATTGAATCAACGGTACGCCCAGTGAATGCGAGAACGTAATTTTTTTGTTGAAGTCACGTTGAAGCCACAAAGAAGCTTCTGTGACATGTCCTTGGTAGTGTATTTTAGTCACAATGCTTCAATTCACAGTCATATCAATACGTAACTGCTTTATTTCGAACCCCCCCCCCCCCCCTTCCGCCAATCCAGAACGAGGCATTACACTAATGAAAAACGAAATTGAACAGAAATCACAACATGTATTTTAAATTGAATGTACATAATACATAATAGTTGAAAATGTTGCTTTCATAAATGACTAGCGATGCCAAAAAATTCACACTTCCTATTGATTGATTGCTTTCATTTCATTCCCACCCCCAGAGCTCTGGTGAAAGGTGACTTCCAAGCCGAAGATAGACCTGGAGGCGGAAATGGCAAAAAATGTGCAGTGTGAAGACTTAATAAGTTACATGTACTCTGAGCCAGGGACCGAGCGGTTTATTTGGTTCCTTTCTTCCTTTTTCTACCAAAGTGTGACACTGTCATTGATGGAGGATTCCTCATTAATTAGTGATTTGGCCAAAAGCAGGCACACGGGCTGCAATATGTGAGAGCTACGTGAGAGTTATAAAACGCCACTGCACCGGAAGAACCTGCACTTTTATACGGATACCCCATTCGCCCAACAACATGAAGACCGCTGAACAGGAGCGTCGGTGTCAAGTGTGCCAAGATAAATATCAATATGGATACAATCATCGATGTCAAACAGGAGCACTTCCTCTCAAACAGCCGAACAAAATTAGCTTCATTTGACCTGATGATGGGGGGGGGGGGGGATTTGATTTGATGGGGGTTTCTGCACATTGAAAAGTCCAAGAACTCTCCAGTAGCTATTATTGGAGAAAATTTTGACTTGTCAGTTCTTCTCATGGTCCAGCTGACCAAGTCATAATTTTAATCAAGCTAAGCCGAGAAAAGTTCTTATCACCTGCTATTCAACCCAGCAGTTGCAGCAGCTGGGTCTGAAAACATCCTCTTTCTCCATGCGTTCACATGCTCTGACACAACATCTGCTTCAATCCGTTAAAGCAAAGTCGGATTTCGAAAGCTTCATTTGAAAGACCCCCATGTCCGCCAAGCAGTCAAGGTTTTTGCGAGTCCCTTCTCATCACTTATAGATTGGAAGGAGTACAGGTGCAAATGCTTCTTGAGGTGACAGCCAAATAAAAGACAACCTCCCTCAACAAGCTTTCCACCCCAGAGCAGACAAAAGAATGAACCATTATACCACAAATAAACTCGTTTTTAGCCGTTTTTGGCGAATTTTCATTGGAAATAAAGCTAATGTAATGGCTCCAAAAACTTTAAAATCAAAATTTTTGAAAATTGTCTTCATTGAAATCCTTTTTGAGGTATTCTGAAACGAATCCTAGAGTTCAACACTTTTATATATATATATATATATATATATATATATATATATATATATATATATATATATATATATATATATATATATATATATATATATATGTATATATGCGCATATATGTATATATGTGTGTCATTCCCTACGATAACTCTCCTCAGGACTGAGATGAAAATCCCATTCTTTCTCAGAAAAATCCAGCTTTCTAAATAACAGGATGATTTCACTGGCCAGCACTTTATGACCACATTAAATAAGTCAAATTTCAAAACATTTGCTCAAAAAGTTACTAAAAATGGTTAAAAACGAGTTTCGGACGCACACACAATTTTCCAGGTTTTTGCATCGACGAAATGAGTAGAATAATAATTTTAAATTAAATCAGGATCAACACTAGCTCCATGAATCTGCTCTCCATTTTACTTCAAAGACGACCGGCGAGCCGTTTAAGATGGCGCATTTATCATATTTTCAAATGGGAAGTTACAAATGATTTTGTTCATTTTACCTACCGGCCATGTAAAATTATTCCTAAGGATTTAGTTTAAGAATCTAATCTCCGAATCTCTGGATCCATGAATCTGCTCTCCAGTTTTTCCAATTTTTTTCCAATGCATTTTTTCTAGTAGTACTTCTCCTAATTTTTATAAAAGTAATAAACTTCATTCGGTATAGTTATTCCTCGCGTATTCTAGTTATTCTTCAAGAATGCAATGAAATAATGAACGAATGGTCACGGAAGATACTGACATATTTGATGCGTTTAACATTTTTACAAATAGGAAGAACAGCATTTTGAACTTAAATTTATTGAAGCCAAATATGTGGTAGGAATAGAGTTTACCTGAACAAAAAAAAGAAAAAAAAGAACAAAGAATTTTTGCACAAAGCCCTATTTTCTAAAACTAAATCCCTAGGAATAAGTTTACATAGCAGGTAAAATGAACAAAATCATTTGTAACTTCCTATTTGTAAATATGTTAAATACGTCATCTTGAACGGCGCGGCGGTCGGCTTGGAAATAAACTGGAGAGAAGATTCACGGAGCAAGTTTTGATCCTGATGTAATTTAAAATTTTATTCTACTCATTTCGTCGATGTTAAAACCTGTAATATTGTGTGTACGTAGGAAATTAGTTTTTAACCATTTTTAGTGATTTTTTGAGAAAATGTTTTGAAATCTTACCAATTTAATGTAGTCATAAAGTGCTGGCCATTGAAATCATCCTTTTATTTAGAAAGCTTTTTTGCGAAAAAACGGAATTTTCATCGCAATCGTGAGGAGACTTATCGTAGGGAATGACACACACAGATAAATAAATGCACATACATACAAATGAAAAAGTGTTAAACTCTAGGATTCATTTCAGACTATTTCAAAAAGAATTTCATTGAAGACTTTTTTTGAAAATTTTTATTTTAAAGTATTTGGAGCCATATTACATTAGGTTCATTTTCTACCAAAATTCGCCTAAAACAGCTTAATACGAGTTTTCCGTGGTATAATGGTTCATTCTTTTGACTGCTCTGCTGAAATGACCGGCCATCCAAAAATTTCCTTTCGGGCACATGTTCTATACTAATATACCTAGCTACAGTTTGAGGTGAAAAAACATTTTTTAAAAATTTCGAAATTCGGAAAATTACTTTTTACAATTTTTAAACGCGTATTTTGGAGTGAAAAATGATTTTGGTTAAAAAATTGAATACAGTACTGGGAAGAGCAGGGTTTTTCTGCCCAGAACATTTGAAACAAGATTTTTTTGTTTGCAAAGTAAGGGCGATAAAATCCACTGAAGTAGACACTTACTATCAGTTTATGTAAAGTTCGGCTACCTGTGGAAGGGTCAACAATAATTTTAAAGACCTGAAATTAGGGGGAAATATTTTCTTACATATAAATTACATTTTCTTACATTTGGCTAGGAATGCCCCAAGTATATATTGCTATTCATATGAATTGAAGGATTGTGGCTGAGAAGTAATAAAAATAAGGGAGTTTGAAAAACTTGAAATTGTTGACAATTTTGGCGGCGGGAGGTCGAAATAAAGGAGGTACTTCTGCTCGAAGGTACATGCTGGAGAAGAGCAGGGTTTTTCTGCCCAGAACATTTTGAAACAAGATTTTTTTGTTTGCAAAGTAAGGGTGTCCACTGAAGTAGACACTTACTATCAGTTTCTGTGAAGTTCGGTTACCTGTGGAAGGGTCAACAATAATTTTAAAGACCTGAAATTTGGGGGAAATATTTTCTTACATATAAATTACATTTTCTTACATTTGACTAGGAATGCCCCAAGTATATTATGCTATTCATATGAATTGAAGGATTGTGGCCGAGAAGTAATAAAAATAAGGGGGTTTGAAAAACTTGAAATTTTTGACAATTTTGGCGGCGGGAGGTCGAAATAAAGGAGGTACTTCAGCTCGAAGGTACAGCTGAGAAATGGTGAAAATAAGCGGATTCGAAATATGTTGAAATCGGCGAACAACATGAAATTGGCGTGCCAATTGGCTAATTTACTATAAATTGGCGTTTGAATAGATATTGTTGAAGATAATATTGTAAATGAAATCGAGTTTACTATAATTTTTTTCGCCGGTAGATGGACTTGTGAAGCGTGCGCAGGTGATGTATTTTATCTAATTACTTTTAAGTTGGTGGGTTCATACGTCAATGTCGATTGTACTTGGATATCAACTCTTGTTAAAACAGAAGGACTTTTATTTAATTAATTTATTCTTGGTAGGTTTCTACCTCTATGTAGGTATATTTTGATAATATATATTATAGTTCGTTTAATAATTAAAAGCGAGAGCTCTGCGTAGAAAAAATATTTAATATAGAATATTAAGAATTTGTGTTATAATTTGTTAGCGTTTTTGAAACTTTTGGGGCGATTGTCAAGAAGTTTATTTCTCGATTATTGTGTTAAAGCAATCGGCACTGCAACTACGCCCCTCCACACCTCATCAATAATTGTTTTTCAGGGTCATTTTAATGGAGAATTAAAAATGAAAAAATAATATAGCCTGTTATACCACATTGGTCATTAGTTTTAATGTCAATTGGTGATAAACCTATACTACATCAGCGCACACATCAAGGGGGAACCGGCAGCAATGACCTTGGATTTAAATCGGAGAGAAAAGTATTATTAATGGTAAAAGCCATGCATGTATGGGAATAATTGAAACTAATGACTGAGGGTGTCGTGTGATGCAGACCGTGGAGAAGGATAAACAAGGAGAAAGATATGGGACAAAATTATACTCAGCTATTGCGGTGGCTTTTGCCCGGCCGTCTGCTTAGCGACCGTTATTCTCTTCGCTTGAGCCATTCATTTGAATCGTGTGTAAGCTGGAGGATGGATGGGACGTCTCTTCACTATGAATTTATGATACTTGCCTACGAGATCCTTGGGTTGATGAACGTTTAGCAATATTCTGTTTATTAGTACCTATACATTGTAAATATACCACCGTTTTGAATAATTTCCTCTCAATGTCGCTAATCTACAGAAGGAGCAAAATTTATGTGTGAATGAGAGACTTCCTAGTATACCCGGTCGTATCGTTGCGACGCATCGTATGATACGACGTGATAACTCGATACCTAACACATCGGCACGACTAATGGGATCTTAGATACAGATATCAGATCATGGATACCACGCGTAGATACCTCTGCTATTAAGTTATCATCCATTATTGCTTGTCTTGGACATACTGAATACCACGGTGGTATCTATGAGGTAGAACCTTCCATGAACTTTATATTGTGCGAATTACCTTACAGGGAAACCTTACAGGGGTATTGCAATGTGAACAGATTTATTCGATTGGTGTATTGTAGGTGTGGGATAGACGATAACTTGCCAAGAACCTGCGTCATCATTCGTTACTCATGAATAATTTCATCATTTCGGTAAAAGTGAGTATGAAGGTGTATATAAAGGTTTTGCTGCACTTAAAAACATTTCGAGTGAATTTGTGCCATTAGATCGTAAGAAAGAAAATTCGCATTAGCGCGTGCACACACGCTATACTAATCGAAGAACATCTAGTGCGAAGCGTCACTCAACTTTGACTACCTACCTACTTCTGAGACTTTGAGGTTGCTAATAATTTAGCCTGTGTCAAGGAAGGGAAACAATATCGAACTGGTTTTTGTAAAAATGTTTCATTCTGCCATGGGAAAACTCCCATAAACCCCGTTATAAAAGTTTTATAACTCAAAACTGATTTTAACATTTATATCCGAACATAAGTAATGTAGGATAACAATGTTCGTATATCTTGAAGGATAAGGTTTGTATATCTACACCCACTCCGATTTGTTCACTCTGTAAGTCACCCAGTAGTCGATTACGCCCAACCGTGCACCTAACGTGATAAATTATTAGGTAATTACATCAAGATTTCCAAACTCACTGTCTGTGAATTTCATTTTAATAAGTACTAATGCAACACTATAAGTACTAATGTTGAAAAGTTAATATACGAAGGCAGGTTAATAAGAGGTAATGAGGTTAATAGGGTGAATAAAAGAGAGAGGAAAAAACAATAAATTCATCTATTCTGTCTGTTTATCCAGTTTTTTTTTTTTTTTTTTTTTTTTTTTCAAATATTTTTGAAACCTTTCTTCATCGAAATCCGTTTTAAACCATTTTGAAACGATTCTTAGATTTTATCACTTTCGTATGTAATCAAAAACAATAAATTCCAATAAATCCAAAACGATATCTGCGAATTAACTATTCATTTATCCAACTTATAACAGCAATAACTTTTACTAGCATATAGAGCAACTGTCTTTGCGTTGTATGATAATCTCATGTTAACCGATTAATCACCAATAAAACACTCATGTGAGTTTTATACTTGATGATTTAGTAAGGAGTAGCTTTTCCTCCCTCCTACATTGTATAGTTAGTTATGTATAACGAAATGTAAAATTAAAAAAATAAAGGTGTATAATGAAAATAACGTACGTGACTGGGAAGGGGGGTGGTTCGAAATGTTTCTCGAGCTGAGAGTTTGAGAGGCTGGAAAGTGAGTGGGTCCAGGGGGTTCGAACGAAAGATCGAGGTAGCAACCGAGAATGTATGCTTACGTTTCCATATTAGGCGGTCTATTCCCACAGGCTACTGGCTTTATTCGCCCCATCCCTTTGCATGTTCTCTCTGCATACAGTAACCGAGTCCTCTGGCTATCGAGCAACCCCCTCTTCTTCCTGCTCCCACAGGTTCTGTTAATATTACCTTCGCTGACCAACCTACCTCGCACAATATTCTCCCACCACTAGCTAACCCTGCTTCATTGCTTGGGAACCCAACGCCTTCACCCTCTTGTGCTCAGTAACTCTCAGATACTTCGAGGAAATTACTTGAAAACTGCATCTCATTTAGCGAGGCATGGGGGTATAATCTCCAACCACATCTCCTTCCTTTGGGAATGTATCCCACATTAGCCCAAACAATTTCATTATACTGGACGTAGATAACGAATCTCTAATGTCAAACTGTGGAGTTACATAAGGTATGAGTACCTGATTCAAGTACTCAAGAAAAGTATTCTTTTGTTTTGAGATATACTAGAATATATAAGAAGAAGAACATTTATATTACCTGCTTTTCCTTTTTAATCTATTGAATGTTTTTAAATTATTAACAAGTCAGGAATTTTGTCCACCATCTCACATTGAACTTTCTCCTCTCCCCACCATTTTCAAATGATGTTGCGGATTCATAAATTTGGTAAAATGAATAATAACAAAACGATAAATAATACTAATTTAACGTATAAAGTTATGGATCCTCGATTTTTCAAGAAGAAACCCTGAGACGGGGTAGGTACACATTTTTGTTGCCCTCAACTCGGTTTCAGTTTCGAAAATCCTGAGAACAAATAAACTATACATTTAATCACCAACGACGGATATGATTAGAAAAATTTTTTGTTTTCATATGTTTTCTTTAACATATAATATAAATCAAAGGATAAAATAGTCACGATTCCGAAAGATGGGAGGTAAACGGGAGTTACAAATCCCCAATGAATTCTGAAGTTATTTGATCTGCAGCTAAATATTATCATCTCCCGAATGTCACACAATTTAGCTACAGGTAAAGTACAGTTTACTAGGGGAACTAACTAACTGTGAGGGTCACTATTTTTATAAATGTAAAATTGCGTGAGATTCGAAAGTGCCGCCACATTCGAATTCAGCTGATGGCCACCTAAATCTACAAATAGTGTAACCAGTCACTTTGACCAATTGATCTCACGTAAATCCCTTAGGATGGGTAATTGGGGGCACAGGTTTGCATGGGGCAAAGGTTTTCATCAACTTCTAAAAATAACCGGGAAGAGTTTTGGAGGGGGTCGGGTAGGCAGTAGATTCGCCTACTTCCATTCAGTTGACACTAGAAACTTGAAGGAGAAAGTACAACCCCAAGCTTTCAAATCGTATAAAAAGTTTTGAGGTTACTCAAGTTCAGTGGCGAGCATTCCATGTAAACAGAACCCGCCCGAAATAGGGCAAAGGTTTGCAAGGACCATGGGGCAAAGGTTCGCTGTGATCTCATGCAAACCTTTGCCCCACTTCTATTTCCTTTATTTAATGACTGATTTTCATGAGAAATTCTAGACTCTATTGTCTTTGAGCACTCAGTTTTCGTTTGAGATGTCGGTAACCCGATGTAGGTCTTGGGGTGCAGGTAACCTGATAAATCATTGATATTTTATTTCAGAAATTACAAGAAGAAGAGCAACCAGCAACCACTCACTCAACCTCTGTATGAAAAGGCGTGTGGGATGATCAATGCATGTTCTTCCATCCACCAGGCTGCTAAAGCTATTGGTTTCTCGGACACTGCCCTTAGGAAGAGGACGAAATACGGAAAAGGAGGATCAGTGCTTGGAAGGTTCAGAAAAGTCTTCTCGAAAGAGTAAGAGTAAGATGTGGTACACCATTGCATTGAGTTGGACAAGCGATTCTTTGGGCTAAGTCTCAAATCTTTGAGATACCTGCTGTACTCTTATGCCCAGAGGATCAAGATCTCCAATCCATTTCCGGGCTCGTCAAAAATGGCTGGAAGGGATTTCACCAGAGAATTTATGAAGCGGAACGGATTGTCTTTGAGAACCCCACGGAAGACCAGCCTAGCGGGAACTATGGATCAATCGCCAACAGCCCGATCTCTATTTTGACAATTTAGAAGCAGTCTTGAAAAAAATGCAATTTTTGGCCTGAACAAAAATATACGGACGATGCTGGTGTCCAGACAGTGCCCAACAAATTACAGAGGCATGTTGCACCTACCTACAAAAAGGAAGTGGCAAAGTCTGTATCAGCCAAACAAGGCAAAACGGTCACAGTGGTGTGTACGATGAATTGTGTTGGCCATTACACACCTCGCGTTTTTCATATATGCTAAAAAGCGAGAAAACAGGCTACTGATCAGAGGAAGACCACTTGGGTGTGAAATGGCATTAACAGATAAGGGCTCGATGAACGTTCCTACATTTGTTAAGTGGCTGGCTCATTTCAAGAAATACTCAAACCCTACTTCTAAGAATTCAGTTCTTCTCATTCTGGATAATCATATAATATCACACATCAGTCTACCAGCTGTCAACTTTGCCAAGTCTAATAATATCCACCTACCAACGTTGCCACCTCACAGCAGTCATCGGACTAAGCCCTTGGATAGGTGTTTCTTCAGGCCATTCAAGGCTTACTACAATGCAGCAGCAGATAGCTGGATCATTTCCAGACCAGGGCAAACTATTACAGATTACGACGTTGCAGAGCCGGGTAAAACCGCCTTTGAGAAGTCAGCATCTGTGGAACTTGCAGTCACCAGTTTTCGCTGCACTGGGATTTTCCCTTTTAACCAACAAATTTTCACAGATACTGACTTTCTGTCGTCAGAAGTGACGGATTAAGATCCAGAGGATGCTGAAGATCCTGATGAGCAAAGGTTGTTAAGTTTCAAAGGAAAATGACTTAATTTTCGATTTCCTTGACTGTTAAAACATTTAAAAAGGTGATCAAATATTTTGAACCCATGTGATATTATGCATATGTGATGTAGCCTACCTCGGCTTTTTGTAATAAAATTCTGTATCTAGTCTTATTCGAAATTTCCTTTGGTATCCTAGCCCCACAATAACAATGGGGTAAAGGTTCGCAGTCCCAGTATCGTGCAAACCTTTACCCCACCTAGGGGGGGCAAAGGTCCGCAAAGAGGTCTTTTGGTAAAATGGAAAAACTAGGGTCTAAATCATTGGGGAAATGATTCATTTTTTTATTGAAGGTAGAGGAGATATCCATCTACTACTTTTTGGGGTAATACAATGTAATGGAAGCCCGTGAAAAACCCAAAACTGCAAACCTTTGCCCCCCCTATGCGACCTAGTGGTAGTTTATTTGACTTACGTTGAATAAAGGCAGGCGTATCCGAGGTCAATCACCTTCAAAATTCAAGCATCAGCTGATTTGGAAGATCTGACAAAACCTAAGTTTTTGACAGAAAGGGGCTGAAAGCCGAAAAATATTACTTTTGACTGATGTAGTTGTGTTTTGACCCAGACGGTCACCCTTGACTCGGATGGTTGTTCGAAATAAAATGGAAAGTCTAACCAGCCGTGCGTTTTGACTCCGGCGGTGTTTCCTAAACTGATGCAATATAAGGACACTGCTCCGATCCCAACAAGGGATTGTGAAACCTAATTGGAATAATGGAATACCTGAATTTATATGACCAATAAATTGAAATATGAAATGAAAGAGAATTTAGTTTCTTTTACTCTGAATCCTAATTACTTTTAATGTTGTATTCTGACTTTACTCTGTCTGAACTCTGAGATACGGGACAAGGGAAGACTCCAGTAAAACAACCAAGTCGATATATAATGGACCGAAACAGTCAAAAATGGTGGTATAAAAAATATGCATAAATCATCAAATATATAAAAGAAATATGAACCAAAGTTTTCAAAAATATAAAAGTCATTCGCATATGTAAATAAAGAATTGGGAGTAAATTAAAGGGCTGCAGCAACGAAAGATAAAGTTAAGGAATTTGAGCTACCGACTCGATATTTCGGAATTATTCTTATACAATTCTTCATAAAATACTTATAAAACAATTAAGTAATTCTATAAACAAAATCAATGAATTTTCTGAATGTATATGAAAATGAGTTATTTACAGTGGAGTTTTTGGGAAAAGGATTCACCAGCCTGTGACCTTAGGTCCAAGGGAGGGGGGTCAGATTTATTAATATCACTTCTTGAGTTACTCAATTTAGTCATACTTTCAATCAAACTAATTCACCACTTATGTGAATACCAGGTATGTGCCAGGTGTAGAATGCTGGTCAACTGATCAGGATTTTCTCTGAGTTGTGGTTTTTTCGAAGTCATCCAAGTCTCCCAGGGCAAGCACTGAGGTAGAAGAGGATCGACGACTGGCGGAGTCGTGCACTTCCCCGACTATTCTGCTCCAGGTGTAATGTGAGGGTGAGGCGTACACTACACTTGGGGGTGCTGAGATAATTTTCAGTTCGTAATGGGAAAGGTACTATTAGCAGGATAGGTCCACCTGAGTTCTGACCCTGAAGGCATATATTACTCATCTCCAGGTAGGAATAATGTTCCGGGTTTCTCACTGTTACTAAGGGTTCACATATACTGCTCTGCTCTGCTTCACTCTGCTCCGATTACCTTGCCCCGTGAGGTGTCTTCGCAATTAACTGCTAATGCACTGAGTCCTCAAGCTCGACTGCATGGAGGACTGCATCTCTTCTTCCATGTCGACTGACTATGGTGGCGCAGCAGCCGCAAACGTCCTCCCTTCCCCCGACCATCCACCATATTTCCATTTTCCCACTCCCATTTCTCGCTTACCGTCGGGACCGTGCTTTCCCGCCAAGGTGGTGGTGGCACTCTTGGTGGCTAGGGACCGCTCAGCGTTCGGGCCAGCCATTGTCTGGCTCGATTCACAATAGCGTCACTCACCATGACCCATTGATTTCAATATTTTTCTACTTTGGGAGATGATTATAAAATTTATAATTTTCTCTAATGATAAATGATAAAGAAGAACCCATTAATGTTCTGAAGAAAAGAGAAAATATGGATCGTTGCTCATCCAGAGCTTGCAGTGAAATGACATCTGGGCAAGATGAGTGGAAACTCTGCTGATCATATGGTAAATCCTTTCTCATTGTTCTCCGCCATTTTATGAGACGTATTGTCACCTTCGAATTTTCATATCCAGAATGCTGCTGTATTCATTTCATTTGTTCTTATTGAGGTGAGTTCGATTTTTGTTGAAACTTTCTGTCGTCATTCTTCGTATAGAGAAGAGTTCATCATTATTATTTCGTCAACATCATCTTTTCATCTATTTGGTAAGTCTAACCTACCATTTCATTTGTGAAGCAACTATGAAATATTCGCCGATCGGGAAGTGACTCATGATTTACAGCTTCGCCTTCAGAAAAAATAGGAATTCAACAACAAGCAAATACCTTTGAAGAGATTTTTCATTTGTTTAAATAATTCAGTTTGTTTCATCTAGTTTTTTCCATGATTGGGGTGTTTATTTACATTTTTCCTCTAGAAATGAACATGTTTTGGGCTAGGTAGTGGGAAAAAGTATTGTTGAATTGGGTTCACTTTGAATGGCAACGTGGCTGGAGAAATTACGGTGGGGAGTAGACGGCAACACTGGCCTTTTGACATCACTGGGGGTGAGCATTCCGAAGATGATGCTGATTATGCTTACATTCCTCGGTCTTTTATGTTGTAGGGCTGTCGATATTATCAATAAAATGGTGAGGGTATGATGATGAATGCTGGTTGGTGATAGGTTTGATAATTTTGGAGTTCTGATGACGAGCTGATATCCAGAAAATCGTGGTTAGTTTAATTTGAACATAGCAAGGCTGTAGTAGTTTAGAGGGAGTAACTTCACACATATAGGTCTGGGCTTGGAGTGAGAGAACAGCAGAAGATACTTGAAATGTGAAAAAAATCATAGGACCGGCACAGACTTGACGCAGGAGAGGGAAACTGCAACGGATTATTCATTGAGACCCAAGGTGATGGTTCTGTCCGATTTCTTAAAAACGTTGAAGGGACAGCTGTCGAAAGGTTGAACAGCTTTGTGTAGGCCTGGCTTTGTGCGGTTCTCATATTTACTCGCGAATGGCTAACGAGTAGTGAGCTGGGGACTTTTGATTCGGAGTAGGTGGGAGGGTAGCACATTGATCTGTGCAGTTGTAGGTGTAAAGAGGTCGGCTGAAAGGTGGATGGATGTTTTAAATGTCCGCTCGGCAGCGCTGTAGTTTTCAGAAGCACTGATGGCTATGCAAAGTCAATGTATGACTGTTGGGAGTTCCTTTGTCCAAGACAGTGAAGTGGAAGAAGTAGTGAGAGGGGACTTCAGACAGGTGAAATCTCTCGATTTTACCATCCGAGCTCGGGTTCTAGGCTGTGCTTCTGATCAAAGAATCTTATAGGTCTAAGTCTTTGAACTCAGAGCTTTTGAGATACCTACCTTGGTTGGTACTGAGAAATCGTGGACTGTTAACTGCGTCAGATGAAATGGAGGCCAGTGGAATCACCTCCGGCCAAACGATGGTGAGTAGGAATTTCTTGCCTTTGGAAGGTGTAAAGGTTCGATTATGCCCTCAAATTGTTCCTGAGGAGGATGTGAGTACTTTGACGGTTTTTAGAGCGAACAATATTGATAATTAATCACCTAGTTATGGATATACGTATTGATTTCCAACCAGAACACTTTTGAAGTTCTTTGGTTGCCCAAAGCCTGAATAATGGGATAGTGGAGCGAGTGATTTATTGAGTGAAATAGCTTTTTCGCAGTTCTTCTGGTATATAAGGATGTCGGGGCTCTGTATGCGAATCACACCATCTCATTTTACCATCACAATCACCATCACAATCACACCTGTATTGGGTGACGACACCCACCACTTCCATATTCGATGAGATTGCCCAATGTTGAATCCTCATCTGGATCTTGGGCTTCTAGTGATTGGTTTTCCGTGAGAAATTCTGCAAAGGCTCTCAGTCCCAAAGAAGAGCTAGAATGCTCGTGAGCAATGGTGTTCGATGCTCCAGGATTGTATTATATATCTGATTTAAATTGCAGGATGAATTCAATTTGTAGAAATCTGTGAGCACTGGCTGACTTGTCAGTTTGTTGCATTGTGGTTGTTGATGGTTTATGGTCAGTTGATATGTATGTGGAGCATGCTCTCAAAAATAGCTAGCAGTTATCAAACGTGGAATAGCCTTGCAGTGCTTTTGTGGGAGTTTTAGGATAGAAGCCTAGTGGTTTATAGTGCCTGTGGACCCATCGTAGTCAGACAGCCCCTTTACTTAAATAGGAGGCGTCTATGGTAACCTAAAGTGGGGCCGAAGGTGAGATTTGTGATGAGTGCCCTGTCTTGGAGAACCTTTGTTGCATTTGTTGAAAGCTGTTGTCATCTAGCTGGTCCAGTGAATCCGACGTTTATGTTTTTTTGTGAGAGGGCTTAGCGAGAGGTTACTGCGATTTTGCGCAGCATGTGGAATGTAGCGACGATAAAAATTCCACATTCTAAGGATTCTACTGAGGTCTTTAGCGCTTCTTAGTTGGAGGAATGTTGTGAGCAAATGTGCTTATGATGGTACTGGCGAAATTCTTGGGGGGGGGGGAACTATTTGCCAAAGGCACGTGACTTCCGGTCTCGCAAGAATGCACCTCTCTCCGTTGACTTGTTGTCCTTCTTTAGCGAAAATATCCAGAACTTGTTCGACTTAGTTGTAGTGCTCATCAGAATATGGGAAAACGACGAGGACACCGTCAAGGAAGCAGAATACAAAAGGTGAGAACGGTAGTATTTCATCCATGTAGTCCAGTCATAGCTGGGCACCGTTCAGGAGGCCTAAGTTCATTTTTGTGAATTCATTTATGAGCTAAAGGGTGTAATTATAGCTATTTCGAATATGTCCACAGTATATACGTCAATTTGGTGGAATGCTTTAGAAATGTAAGGTAAAAAAATGTTACATCCATAGAGGTGTGAGCTGAAGTCTCTCCAGTGGGGTACATCATATCTATCGGGAGTTGTAGGATAGTTGAGGGGTCTGTAGTCGCCGCATGCTCGTGTAAAGCCATCTGGTTTTGGACCATATACAATAGAAAAGATCATCGTGAATCCAAAGTAATGAATCAAAATGCTGTTTTGCGAACTTTAGCTGTTGAGGATGCAGTCGATGTAGTATCTATAAAATATATAATCCTCAATTCAATTTATTATCATTCATGATAGTGGTGATGAATTTATACTGCCCACCCAACTTGGCAGACGTTTTTTCCTGTCGGAAATTCTTACAAACAAATTAAATCTTTTAGAACTACGTGGAACCGCGGAAGGTTTATTAGATTTAATAAAGATAGATAGGTCATTATTTTAACTGCGTTACCCCGTCTATTATTCTGTTGAACTGTCTTTCAATCGGAGAGGTTCCTTTCTTTCAAGAGGGTCCGAATACAAAATTCATCGGAGCCCCTTCAGGTAAAAAGGGCCTGCTCGTAGATTCCTTCGGGCTCAATTAACTTCTCATTTTAATCGCTTCGCCTCCCTTCCTCTCGCATTTTGACCAACTTCCCGTCACTTTTTTCGATATTCGATTTCGGATTCAGATTCGGCGGAATCAAACCTGTATTTCGCCCGCTAACACCGTCCCGAAAAACGTCTCTTTATGGAGTATATTATTTATATATACGAAGTGTTGTCTCGGTACTTATTATCTTCGTTTGTATATCGTTAGTTTCAGGATTGACTTGTAGCCATTGTAAATTTTATGTCAGCAGCCGAGCAATTTTTTTAAATAGTTTTACTCGAGCTAGATTTGAGATGAACCGTGATGATTAGAAGTATTGCTGTTAAATTTCAAATAGTTTAGTTTTTACACACACACACACACACACACACACACACACACACACACACACACACACACACACACACACACACACACACACACACACTTTTTTTTACAAAACTCTTCTCAAAGGCAGAGGGGGCACACCATTAAATTGAGAAATAAACAAATAAAATAAAAAAGTGGGGAGGACGCCCAGGTTTACCCGACGCCGGCTCTAGGGATAAGGGAAGTTGCAGGACGAGGAGGAAGAATTGGATGAAAGGAAGTGCCCCTATAACATGACCACCAGGTCAAGTAAGAACCCCTCAGGGCGCGGGTGGTGATACCACGGATTACTCCTGCAGAGATGCCCAACTCAAGTAACTCCGTGGTACTTTTCCCGCACCACACCCCACGCCATGAAAAGATCGCAGCCATGACCTTGATATATTTAGACTCCTTTTAGCTCAGATATCGCCTGTCGCAGATCATTTCTATCATATTTACTTTTCTTAGCCCGCCAGGTCTGCTCCATGTACACGCAAACACACACACTCACACACACCTTTTTTTTTTTTTTTTTTTTTTTTTTTTTTTTTTTTTTTTTTTTTTTTTTTTTTTTTTTTTTTTTTTTTTTTTTACAAAACTCCCCTCAAAGGCGGAGGGGGCACACCATTAAATTGAAAAAATGAACAAATAAAAAAAAAGTGGGGAGGACGCCCAGGTTTACCCGACGCCGGCTCTAGGGATAAGGGAAGTTGCAGGACGAGGAGGAAGAATGGGATGAAAGGAAGTGCCCCTATAGAATGACCACCAGTTCAAGTAAGAACCCCTCAGGACGCGGGTGGTGATACCACGGAGTACTCCTGCAGAGATGCCCAACTCGAGTAACTCCGTGGCGCTTTTCCCGCACCATACCCCGCGCCATTACACGGTCGCGGCAATGACCTTGATGTTATTAGGTGACACTCCTTTTAGCTCAGATATCGCTTGGCGCAGATCATTTCTATCATATTTACTTTTCTTAGCCCGCCAGGTCTGCTCCATGTCCACGCTGCCACTGACAAACCGGACATCCAGGATTATGGCAGACCCATCGGGCTTGATTGCAACGATATCTGGCTTCTTGCCCTGGTCACTCGGCATGTGGTATAGTCTCTCCCTTTCTACATCCCAACCGCTAGATGTCAAAGCACCTGCTATCTGCTTGGCAACCGCATCGTGACGTAAAATGCGGCCACCGTGAGTACGAGGACACTGCTGCACTACATGATACAGATTCTCATTTTTACCCCGACAGGCACGGCAAAGGGTGTCAACTGTCCCGCGACTACTCCTCGAACACCTCACCGAGGTGGCTAGTGTAGCCACCCGGACGGCGTGAAAATGGCGATAGTCGCGGGCCCCAATGCCTTCTGAAGCCCATTCCACCCACTGGGTAGAAATGGGGGATTCAGAGCACTGTCGGAGTTCTTTACCATCTACTGACTCATGCAGTGCAGCAGCGAACTCAGCAGATGAGCTGGGTTTTGGAGCAGTTGGTGTTGCTCGATCGCACCACAACAACTGCTGCCGGACAAAGTCCAGGTCAGCAGCAGTGCGGGCGACCTCCCAGCTGGAGCCCCTAAGGGCAAGCAGGCGCTGGCGGCGTAAAGATGGGATGCTGGCAGAAAGAGAGACAATACCGAGCCCACCGGCCTTGACCGGTGCGTGGATGTAAGCACTTGGGACACCAGGTGGAAAGCCTAGCCAAGAGCGCACAGCAGAGCGAACTTCACGATCTAACTCAAGCAGCCTCCCTGCAGTAAGCCTGCCAAAGACTAACCCATAGGTTAGCTTTGGCAGTAAGTACGTGCGGAGGAGGCGCAGCTTCTGCTGTGGCTTCAATGGAGCCTTGGTGACACGAGCTAATGCTCCACCAAGGTCCACACGGCTTGCGGCTATAGTGGCCACACCCATGAAGTCGACCCCAAGGTACCGCCAGACCTCCAACACGGATCGGGCGGGGATGGGTGTCTGTCCTAAGACAAAGCACTCCTCATCCACCACCTTCACCTTATGTTGGCGGCCAGACGGGACCAAGGAGACCGACCCACACTTAGAAGGGTTGACCACTAGACCACACCTGGCTAGCTGCTCAGCAAAGGCATTGAGGGCGACCTGCAAGCCCTCGCGGGTTTCTGCGAGTAGGATAACATCATCGGCAAAAGCCAATGCACCTACTCGCACCCCAGGGGCGAGATCAAACCCTATTTCATCTGGCAGCTTACCCAAGGCCGTATCCACGACCAGGTTGAAGAGGAGTGGCGATAGAGGATCCCCCTGGCGTACCCCACGCCCAATGACAACATCCCCCGACATCTCGCCTCCTGCCTCGAGGACCGTCAAACCTTCGTGGTACAGACAGTCAACATACTCAATTAGACGAGCAGGAGCCCCGACACCACGAAGACAATCGGTCAGGGCAAAGTGGCTAACTGTGTCAAAGGCCTTAGCGACGTCCAGAGCGGCAAGATGGAGCTGCCGTTTCTTGATGCGGGCCAGCGAAATGACAGTTTGGAGAACGGTTAGGTTCTCTGCTGTGCCATCCGCTGGCCGAAATGCTCTCTGGACGTCACCTATGACACCAGCCACTTGAAAGCGAGATGCCAGAATCTTTTGAAAGTGGCGGAAAACTACCGATGATATTGAAATCGGGCGGTAGCCTCCAGGCCCACTTCCTCCTTTCTTTGGGATGAAGATGGTACGGGCGCGGGTCAACGCTTTCGGGGGCCTTCCCGATAGAAGTAACAGGTTGAGGATAAGCAGCTTGACACTTTTTGGGGCTTTATTCCAGCGTCGGGCAGAAATACCATCAGGTCCAGCAGACGTGGAGTTTTTGACACGGCACTTATGTGCCTCGTCATGAAGCACCGGCGTGCACATAATGCCACGTAAGGAATCCCTGGTGGAAGCTGGGAGTACCACCGGCACACCTGGGTTGTGGCTGGGAGCACTCAAAAGTGGCTCTCAAAATTCCACAAACTCCAGGAGTGGGGGCAAAACTTGTTCATCCCCAGCTCCCTCCAGTACCTCCGCAGCTACACGAGCCGGATGCTTCCTCCACAACTTCTGGACCCGCTGGTATTCCCGCCTCCTTGCTTGTTTAGCTGCTCTGCGACCTCCACGAGGCACCAGACCGGAGGTCCCGGGGGAGGATTGCTGAATGGCGGGCTGTTGTCCCACGCCTGTCGGAGATGCGGGGGAGGCCCCACTGCTATTTGCCAGGATTGCATCCTGGACAAGCTGCTTATAGTGGGGCCTCAGGCGAAGAGATTGGATGGCAGAAAGCGTGCGCATGGGAAAACGTGCTTGGAGGAATACATTAATATTTCGTACCCCATTACGCACAGCCTCTGCCTCCTCTGCGGCCATTCGCCGCAAATCCTCAGAAGCATACCTGGGCCGCTCTCGCTCTATATCAATCGCAGCGTTGGCCTGTACAGGATGCTTCTGCCAGACGTGGGCACTGAGGCCACGCTTGGAACTGAAGGCTCTCTCACAGTGGGCACACTGATGGACATCTCCAGGGGCATTGGAAGAGGAAGAAGGATAGGAAGAAGAGGAGGAAGAAGAGGGAGAGGAAGACCGACGCCCCTGCCTGGGGCGCCCCCGAGCGCCTCCCCTAGAACCCCGCATGCCAATGGGCATGGGGGGGTTATGAGGCTCATCTTGGTTGTTCATCATAACGGAGAGACGTGTGTAGAAGGGTCGGGAGACCCGTTGACACGAGCCTCCCCCCAGATCGCCATTGGGTCATTTTGCCACCCTCTGTTCACCCAGAGGGTGCCCGGGTTGCACGACGGGGACGTATGACCTTGACTTGGGTAGGGATTTGAAGGAGCTCCGAAGAGATAAAAACACCAACAGTTACCCTACCCCAGCAACCCTACAACCCCACAGCAACCCCAGCAAACACACACACACACACACACACACACACACACACACACATACACACACACACACATACACACACACACACGCACGCACGCACGCACACGCGCGCGCGCACACACACACACTTTTTTTTTTTTAGAAACCTTCCCTCAAAGACGGAGGGGGCACGCCATTAAATTGAAAATAAACAAATAAAATAAAAAGTGGGGAGGACGCCCAGGTTTACCCGACGCCGGCTCTTGGGATAAAGGAAGTTGCAGGACGAGGAGGAAGGATGGGATGAAAGGAAGTGCCCCTATAAAATGACCACCAGTTCAAGTAAGATCCCCTCAGGACGCGGGTGGTGATACCACGGAGTACTCCTGCCGAGATGCCCAACTCGAGTAACTCCGTGGCGCTTTTCCCGCACCACACCCCGCGCCATGACACGGTCGCGGCAATGACCTTTGATGTTATTAGGTGCCACTCCTTTTAGCTCAGATATCGCTTGGCGCAGATCATTTCTATCATATTTACTTTTCTTAGCCCGCCAGGTCTGCTCCATGTCCACGCTGCCACTGACAACCTGGACATCCAGGATTATGGCAGACCCATCGGGCTTGATCGCAACGATATCTGGCTTCTTGCCCCGGTCACTGTGCATGTGGTATAGTCTCTCCCTTTCGACATCCCAACCGCTAGATGACAAAGCACCTGCTATCTGCTTGGCAACCGCATCGTGACGTAAAATGCGGCCACCGTGAGTACGAGGACACTGCTGCACCACATGATAAAGATTCTCATTTTTACTCCGACAGGCTCGGCAAAGGGTGTCTACTGTCCCGCGACTACTCCTCGAACACCTCACCGTAATATATATACTCAGCGTAAATATGGTACAGATGGTAGGTACTGAATATATATACGTATATACACACCTTTTCGCCTCCCCAGAGTTTTCGTGAAACATGCGCTTCGCGCTTTACCCGCCGGACTCGTCGGCATTTAAACGGTCAGTATCATGTGACCTACAAATCTCCAAATCGTCGTCACTCTCATTTGAAGACGCATTTCTGGAATGCTGGAGGTTTGGCGAGCGAGAAATATACTGACCTAAAATTCCGCATAATGTCAAATAATGCTGACTTTTATGCTGTACTGGAGGCTGGAGCGTATAAAGAAAGCATATATCTCTTTCAAATGTATGTCTACCAGACCTTTGTTCTTCCTCGGAGTCGCCAATGCTCATCGCGTACCTACGTTAATAGCTGCTAAGTCTTTACAATACTCTATGAGAAAGGTTATACCTGAAGAGAACAAACTTGACGCAGTAGAGCAGGAAGAGAGAGAGGAGAAGAGAGAGAGAGAGAGAGAGAGAGAGAGAGAGAGAGAGAGAGAGAGAGAGAGAGAGAGAGAGAGAGAGAGAGAGAGAGAGAGAGAGAGAGAGAGAGAGAGAGAGAGAGAGTAAATCAAGTTATTGGTTTTGTCTATCATCAGAGAATACCTTTTGGAGTTTGGCCACTGCAGTGATATCGTCGGCACAAAGCCAAAACCGCGAATCTGCATTTTTGGACGTTTTCACTTTAATGCGTCATTAAACTTGTTATCGGTCCCTCTATTCACTGCGTTCAGCTTCAATTTCGATCTCGAAGCCGTTTTGAATATCCCCAAGGGAAGCGCTGGGCAAATATTCTATTTGCGCAAGCTCGCTATGTATAATTTAACCATTTTCGAGTTGAAAGCCCATGAAGGACACTGCTATTTATGGGATGAACCTCATGGAAAACGGGGAGCAAATGAAATTAATTGCTTCAATTTTATTAAAATTCATAAAAATGAAATTGGAGATTTTATCTGATTTATCAACTGTACGAATGATGTCTGACTCGTGCGGGGCTCAGAATAAGAATTCTATGGTTGCGCACTGTGTATTCATTTACTGGTAAATACTTCTCTCCAAAAAATTCGCCATTCGTTTTTCGAACCAGGACATTCCGAAATGGAATGTGATTCTATGCATTCCAAAATAGAGAGAAAATCACAAAATGTACCGGTATTTATTCCAGAAGGATGGGTTCAGCTAATACGTGCAGCAAGAAGACAAACTTCACCATTCTCGGTGACAACCATGTTGTATCATTGAATCATTTGAATCAATTTTCCCTTTGAAATAGTTCCAACCAAGACGAGAAAAAACAGTAAACAATATGCACTACGACTGAGATGCACTTCTGAAAGTGAGATGTTGGTGAGAAATCACAACGCCAAAACCACGAATCTGCACTTAAGACCCAAATTTTGAGTGCAGATCTCAAAAAAACGTTTGGATAGCCTAGGAATGGTCATTAAGAATGTCACTGAAGCATTTCTTCGTTTGTAATGGAAAAAGTCGATTTTTCGCTGACCTCCAAAGCTTTGAAGCCGTTTTTCTCAAAACTACAATTTTGCAGATTCGTGGTTTTGGCTTTGCACCCACGATATATTCTACACAGATCTCATTCACCGTTCCATTCGGCTGTGTTGAAGAACGCCCTCGCAAGAATATGTAATCTATTAACCTTACGACTCCACGTGTGCTCTTTTATGTGATAAGCTTACAACTTTCTTTGAATGCTTCAATTATTCCAGCTTGTATTTGTCCAGCTCTTCGGGTGTTTTAATCTCTCAATCGAGTTTTTGTAGGGAAAACAGAACCCAATCTGTTTTTGTAGGAATACAGTACCTACATACTTTGTCAGCATGTTGCTGGCAAAGTTCAAGTTCGAACATATTGTACCTGTGATCAAACAAGGAGACGTCATCCGATACATGCCGGTTGGTGACCCTGTTAGATATAAAAGCACTGGATATAGGGGGGTTGAGGATCTCTTTCCTAGAGTTTGAAATAAGAGTGGATTCATTGCCCTATATTCATAACTGCCACCTGGCACGCAGTAAGGAGATCTAGTAATGACTCACCTCTGTTGGGATCCGTTCAACCCTACCGCTCTGTCCCGGTCCGATTCTGAGTCATCTTTAGGGCTTCTCCAAGGAAGTGAGCGGACGCCACTACTATTTTACTAGTCCTCTTGTCCATCCGATCCTCCTGGATGGCTGCTACTAGGTCTCTAGAAATAAATTCAGGTGTAGACATGAAAAAAATATATATATATATATACACGCACTTTCTTGACAGTATAATATACGTTTACCTGAGTTCGTTAGAATGTCTTCCAACCTTACCCTTGCCTGCCCAGTGTTCTTGAATCTGGGCTACATTGGTACTCCCCCTTGCCACCAATGCTGTGGCTGCGTGTGAGAGGAAATTTAAAACTTGTATGAATATTGACTCCAATGAAATTGGACGACATTATGAGGAAATTTAGTTCCTTGAATCAATGAAACCCTAAATGGACAATAATCCTAAATCGTAGTCAGACGTACTGTAGCCCTATTGAACGGACATACCGTAGCTCCTGATAGCCGGTGGTTACTGTTGCTTTAATTGCTGGTGGGTACCGTTCCGCAAACTAATTGCTTGTGATTCTGTCACACTAATTAATAGCCAGACCTCAAGGGTTCCACAGTGACACCCAGGCTGGTACTCAGCAGGAACCACCCAACATATTAATAACATGAAATATTTAATGGACAATATCTTAAGAAATGGAGATATAAACTAATCGGGTTTAGAACACCGTTCGAGAATAATTTCTCAGCAAACTGAGGTATTTAGGTTTGTAAGAGAGAAGGCTTCAGTTGGTTTGATTAAGAGTACGTGAATGGAAGTGAGGAAGTTGTGATGATCATTTTATAAGAGTGCTCCCACCACTCAGGTACCCTCACTCAGAGGTTCCTGTTCCAGAGGTTCCGGTTCCTCTTCATCTTCATCAACTGAATTTTATTTGAGAAAACTATCGTCGCACAAAAAGTCAAACACGACAAGGCCCTTGGACTTTCGCACTGTTCTCCGGGTTAGGAGCTATTGGACGTGAAGTTATTGTTTGTTACTGATGATGGCCTAACCGTCGAAATCGATTTAACAGTGTAACTCTTTTTTTTTTCGTGGAAATAGACAACGTTTTTCACTAACTTCCGTTTTTTTTTTTGGAGCTTCTGTCTTATGTTCTTGGTTTGGTTATTTTCAAGCTGATTTCTTTTCTGTGGGTGAACTAGTCCGCCACATTCCTCCCTTATTCACAGACCAGTCAATGTAAAGTTAATGTGTTCCCCACAAGGCGGGTGGCCGTACCTTCTTATATCCTTCCAGCCATGGAGGGTTTGAATCCAGCCCCCTCATTCCATGTAGTTAAGTTGTAATCCATCTCCCTCGTTTCTGAATGGGTGTCTCCAGTTTTTTTTTTTTTTTTTAAATATATTATAAAACCAATTTTTCTCTTTCTATTTATTTTGATAAAAACGCTGATGATTAATTATTATTATATTTAATAATTACGCTGCTTATCAGAAAGATGTGTACTATGCTGACGAACCATGTCATCGATTTATTCTATCATACTTCTTATCCTTCTGTCTTTTGCTCTCTGATTATGAGGAACAGAGTGTATTATTTTTTAGTAGTTCCGAAGGTACCGGATGCAGAAGCACCAATAATGCTTCACAAGATATCAAAAGCCCCAATGTATGCGATTTTTTTTGTTTTTTTTTTTTTTTGTTTTAATTAAATTTAACCCTGTAGTGACCTTAACTCGATTCCTTTATACGTTTTTCCTTAAACGTCTTCGGTTTTCCCTTCACAAGTCCGATCAGATGATGGATACACAATTATTTTATAGTTCACACAGCTGAATTTAGGTAAATTTTGATGTACCATAAATGGTGCGTTGTCCACTACCCTGCACAATTGTGTATTCCTTCAACATGTGATTCAGTAGAAATTATGTAGTGAATTTAGAGAAGAAAGACTGTTTATTCTCACAGAAATTGAGGAAAATGAAAATGATATCATCACAAGTAATCATTCAATATTACCAGGTAATGGGTTGTCATTTATAAATTTTCATACCAACTATCTGTGAGTGTGGAAGGGAACTGATGAATATTATGTAGAATTGAACATTGAATGAACAGTCAAAAATAAGAAAACACCTTCCTAGCTTGAGAAAAATAGGTTGTCCGAAAAACAACGTTGCTCATGTGTGGTGAACAGATCGCAAGATATATTTTTTGGACAGCATATCGCACATTATAAGGTTAATCATCGCACTTCATCGCCAATGAAACATTCGAAGACTTCTACTGGAGATAAATTTGTGTATCCTGAGTTGTTACGAGTCGGGAAAGTTCTCGACAAATCTTGGAAGTCTCCATTCCTCCACAATATTAGATGCAGCATAGGGTTTTTTCTTGCGTTTGGTTACTCGATCAGTTTTGACGAGTTTTGATGGTTTTCCTCTACAAAGAAAAGCCTTTACACAGTTTTATCTCTGAATGGGTACTAGCACTACTAGGCTCAGGAGGAAGAATAGCGATCGTTAAGAGATCTTATATCTCAGCGACCTACTACCGCTGAGATTGTACGCGAACTCGATGCCGAAATTTTCATCTCGCAAACCTTCATTGGTTAAGTAATTTGTTTCAGGATGAGCAATAAGGATCTCCCTTTCAAGCAACTCATCATTGTCAGCTATTAGCTGATCAATTACCTATTATACTGTCAGTGCGCGCTAGATTATCGACACCAATTAGGCTAAAAAGAGGGTGAAATGAACAACTCTAAGTCATGTGCAAAGTGGTCAACGTAACATGAATATTTTCATGAGACGATCGTAGATTAAATCTTATTCACGGAAGTTCTTCTAGTGGACATCTACACTAATTAAATATGACGAGAGATACTTTTTAGGAGTGATTAATGTATTAATATACACACTCTTGTTCAAACATGATGAATATTTGAGAAAATCGCAAACCACAAATTCGTGATCAGCCCTTGAGAAGCTCGGATCCGGGCCACTGTACTAGCATAACTGATGGAAAGATAAACCATTGAGAGTCCAAAAGTCACTTTTGTTTAAATCTAGCTGCTTTACGAACTCCTCTCTCCCAATGGAACATATATGGTACGTTGCGCACTACTAGGTTAAGGTGCTTACATCATTTATGATCCTGTCCCATGGAATTATTGCTTGGATCAATAATTGATCCAAGTCAATTAATATTTAAAATTATTGCAGCTTGAAACACCCCTTGATAAATTATTTTATTATTTGATTATTATTACCTAGAAACAAGAGGACTTAAAAACACTGATAACCATCATGCATTATGATTAAACTAAAAGTAATGAGATATGCATCGTAAATTAAATATAAATCACATAATGCGGAGTGAAAAATATATGCTGAAAAGGGGTGGGTTGATCAGGAATTTAATTTAGTGTTTATAAAGGGCAGATAAACGTGGATGACAAGCTGAGTTGCAAGAGGGTTTCGGATTCCCATACATGCTGACGCACCAACTGTAGTGATTAGAAAAAGGGTGTGGACGTGAGGGAGGAGGGTGTTGTGGTAAAAAGAGTCATGAGTTAGGGCAGATCGGACTTTTTTTTTTTTTTTTTTCTTGGAGCTGGTTGGACAGAAACATCTGAGAGGGATAATTAAACGCGTAATCGTGTATCAGTGACATTGGGCTGGTCGGAACAGTTTACGAACGCTAACCACCCTACCCTGACTCCTATGCAAATTTATACTATTCCCTTTATGGAGGATTCACATAAATGTAGCAGAACCCATTTGATTTATGTATTCAATTTCCGACTACCTTTTTCAATTCTTGAATTATATTTTCTTCAATTTCTCCTCCTTGTGATTGTTGTTTCATGATCAAACATTTGTATGTAGCAAGACGGTTCCCTGTAGATGATGATTCTATTTCTCCATTGAAGAATCTATATATACTGGAAACCTCATCACATGCATACTATGTGTGAAATAAATCTATATTGTTGTGAACATAAATGGTTCATTAATCAACTGTCGGACAAAGATAGATTGTCATCTTGAATTTAAATAAATAAAAAATAAAATAAAAAATAACCACCATAAAGTTTTCTTATTCTAAAATTGTTAGTGATTTTAACTATGAATCATCATCCTGAAGTAATTATCTGACAAATGAGGTTTTAGCTTATACAGGAGGCCTCCGTTTGCGAATGAAATTGGAAGGGAATCACCTAACCCTAACAACATCTGTACATATCATAAAAATTTCAAGGACATTGTTTTTATCTGTTCTCATCTGGATTCAAACATGTTTCGCAAACGCAATTGCCAATACTAATATAATTGCAATATAAATCTTGAGCGCCCTCAACCCCACAGAAATGCAGAGGACAGCTTCAAAATTTGGACTAATTTAGTCAACCAGATCGATAGTAGTAGAAGTTTCATTAAATTCCTATTTTACACACTTGTGTTAATAGTCAGACGACGATGAAAGTTATAGGGGCTACAAAAACTGATCGTTCCATCAAAAATAGCCGAATAGTTTGAGCATATTGCAGCTGATGATGAATTTTCTTTGCATATGTGTAGTACTTCTCATTGTTGATCTAAGCGCCTTGAGATTCAACAGCCATCTGCTTGAGCCCATCAATTACTAAGATTTTGAAAGATTTTAGGAAGGAATATAATCATGAGGAATAGAAGTTCTGGGATATTAATGTTTGTATGAAGATTGAAAACTGACAAAGACATAGGTACAAAAACACTGTAAAATACGAACTATATCCCTTACGTTTTTCCAATAGGTACAGATAGAGTTTTTCAATACATCTGTATCTCCCTTTTCTTCACGAAACAAAATTGTTCAAAAAATCTGCGAAACACAGAATGGAAAGGGAAATGATCATTTTGTAGGTCAAAATTTTGTCAGCAAGCCTCCTGCAAGATTACAAAGCCTCTCTAGTTTCAGTAACAAGGGGAAAGAAACTCTACCAGTAAAGCTTCCTCACTCTCTATATCATTAGCATTGTTCTTAGTAGATATTGTTCGGAACTGTCCCAAACATGGGCAAATCAGTTTTGGCGATCATAGTATTGTGGTAATACCCACAGTTCGAGTTCTGTATGCATACTGCATCATGAACCTAGTCCGCACCAGCTTGAGCCTATTCGATTGGATTCAATAAACAATCGCAACCGGAGTGCGCACAACCTATTGTTAATCCTAAGGCGATTGAATTTACGGAGAATTGTCTAGGGGCTTCAGAATTGTCTAGACACAATACCTGAACATCTCATCAAAATCGGTTCTCTAGTGACGAAGTTTCCACTGTCGCCACCACTTTTAGTTTTGGGCATGCACAGCAGTTATAATTCAACCAACTGCTGAAAAATTCTAGGGCAACATATTGGAGCCTATTCTTAATCATCCCTCGAGTTTAACAGAAATAAAATTACTGATCGATATGTCATAGCGCACATGCTACTATTCCTTACTATTGGTCCAAATCCGTTACATAATTCGTGAATATGTCATCAAAATCAGACTAAAACTTACTATTGCTTTGAACATCACAAGTAATGGAACGGACAAAGAAACACGGAACCGAAATTGATCAGCATGCTCTGAAAAACAAAAAGCAAGTAGGAATTTAATTTTGGAGGATAGCAATCGTTTTGACTTCTTTCACGAACACACAGCTTCCATACTTTCAGTAATGAGAATACAACGTGAAAATGAGAATTAAAATCTCATTATTGATAATAAACTAGTTTCTAAAACTATGTGTTACGTATGTTCACATCATAACCGTTAAAGATGATTATTTGAAACAAATTGTAAAGGAAGGGTTTGGGTCCTTTTACTAAAATTGATACACCGGCAATCAGTAGAGCAACGGCTAGGTGAAGTGAACTTATATAAATGATCTGGTCTCGATGAGACTACAAAAGCAGTAATCGTAGAAATAATCCGCGGCGATTATGGGATAATATAGTCTACTCGCTGGGTCCCACAATTGGCTGCTTCGCATTCGCAAATTGCTCGGCGAGCTCGGAATCACGGGAACATTTTTGAGCTATACAAAGACATGCAGTTTTATAACGGGAGCATAGGGTACATTTGAATTGTTATATACATAGTTTAAAATCTGCTACAATTGTTAAAAGATATCTACTTTGTACTAAAACTTAATAAATAGATGAGCAGATAAGAGTAAATCATTGAGTTTAATAAAATAGTGTATGAGTTAGATAAAAAGATAAAGAGGAGAGTGTTAATCGTTCTACAACTCAGAACATGAATTTCATATTTGCCCCCTTCAGTTTCAGAAGCTTGGTAAAAACCAGCAAGAGGGAAAAGTAGTAATAAAAAAAAAAAAAAAAAGCTATGAATGAAATGTGGGAGGGAGGGAGTTGAACATCTACCTTCAAATTCAATTTCAGGAGTTTACTCATAACGTGCATGACTAAGTAGGATGGGTGGATTACCAACTTGATGATAGATTGAATCGTCCTCTCTAGGAGACAACGTTCTCCAGCTGATTGACTCACCATGAGATTCATGAGTTCAGTGGAATAAGCCTCGGCAAATTTCCATATCAATAAGAGATATATAACAATCGCTTACCTAACACACGTTAAATTATGGACAGTCAAAGAGGGAAGGGGCCCATCAATTGAATCAATTGTACCCTCTCTCCACCGTATGTAGACAAGTGATATAGTGCATCAGTCCGAGGCACTTCAATGCCATATTCCGGTCGTAAGTATCTTCGGTATACAGGTTCTATATCCGCCTGCCGGGGCATCGGCTGTTTCCCATTGTTATGGAAAATCCTAACAGCAAGTGCAACGCCGCCTACTGTTTTGGCGCGTTAGTTGTCGTAGGGTGTGGAAGGAAAACCAACATCCCTTATATGGCAATTCGCAATATTGTAAGAAAAATCTACGAGCTCCTTCAATGGCGGCTAACAAATTCTTCAACATTAGGTACTTCTGGAAACTATATATACAGTGAGTCGTTTCTTTCTTCGCAAAGATGTTTCAGAGGTCTTCAAATACCCGAAAAATACTCAACTTGAAAAAAAAAAAAAAAAAAAAAAAAATTATATAAAGTAAAAAACAAATAAATAAATGGATGTATATATATATATATATATATATATATATAAAGGGTAGGTATATAATTATACTCTTTCACCATTGATAAACCCTCAAACCAAAAGTTGTATGTATTATATAAGTTAGAGTTCAAGTTTATTATTCAGTTAATATACACATTACCTACGAGTAGTTATTATCCATAATAACGAACTCCTCACTTAAACGCTACCTAACATATATATCCTTCAAGATAAATAAAAAATTACATCATTCGACGCCACTGAAACATCCAATTCTGTCCACGTTGAGTCAAGTTGTTACACACCCGAATAAACTCAATCTCCTCATAGTTGCATGTATATGCATATGCAAATTTCATGTTCCTTTTATTTATAAGTTTGTAGATGATATTTTCTGGCCATACTATCAGGAACGGAAGATAATATTCTCCAAGCACTCAACAGTGTATGCTCAAAAGTACAATTTACTATTGAAGTAGAAGATGATGAACATAAGCTACCATACCTTGATATGCTCACAATAGGGAACCCTGATGGTACTATATGTGTAGATTGGTGGAGAAAGCCACAGAAAAGTGACAGGTTTTTTAATTATCATTACCACCATCCATTGACTCAAAAAATAAATACGGCTTTAGCCTTAAAAAAGAGAGCACTCTCCCTCAGTGACCCACCATTCCACAATAAAAACCTTTCCATTGTTAAAAAATACTTATTAGCAATAATTTACCAGTAGGTCTAATAAACCCCATATTAAATAATGCCCAAAATATTAGCAATCAATCAAGTGTATCAACAACTCTTGTGGGAAACGACATAGTCTCAACATTAGACAGCCCCTCAGTTGCCATCTCTTCCGCAGTAAGCGCTTCGTCAGTATTGGTGCAGAGCCCTTCTGGCAATATACCTTCAGAAGTATACCCAATTGTGACACTAACATCTCATTCTCCCTCAACAAATCCTCCTCTTCCTCCCTCTTTTCCAAAGCCATACGCCAGTATAGTGTATGTAAGAGGTATTTCAGAACATATTTCTATATTAATTTCAAATATCATAAATTGTAAAATAGCTCACAATAACAAAAAAAAAAAAAAAAAAAAAAAAAAAAACACTAGACAGGCAAATTTTTTCAAATTTAAAATCCAAGATCTCTCTACTATTAAGAAGTCATGTTGTTGATGAAATCACTTGCCAAGAATGTCCTCAAAAATATGTAGGCCAAACAAAACAATGGGTCAAAAATCGGTTGGGTCTGCACATATTAGATATTAATCTGAAGAATATAAATAGATGTGAATTTTCCAATCATGCCATTCTGACAAACATAGTTTCGATTTTGAGAATTTTAAAATACTGGACAATGAGGCCCACCAAAGAAAAAAGGAGTGAAGGAAATGATTCACATTCACCAAACATCTAATACTTGCAATTTAAGAAAATATATTGCTCAACTCAGTAGGGTTTATACAAACCTTATAATGAAATCCCATGCCCATCACCCTACTTGAGTGCTTTTAATTTTCAATGACTAGGTATCCCACCAGTTAGTCATTTTTCCAAAGAGATAGCCCATAATTACTCTGACAATAGTTTTAATTATTTGTTATACACCTACAGAATTCACTATTATGATGAATGACATATCAGGAAAATGTAGATTAGAGAAGGAAAGTTAGGGATAGAGACAACAACAACAAGTGAGTTCCATGTGATACCATAAACAGTGATAAGTTTACTGATAGTAGAATAAGAATCCTGCCCTCAGCATATTGTTGGTTGCCATATTTATATAGTTTCACACCTTACTCTACAGTTTCACACCTCAATACTACAATATGATGAACTACTACTGAAATGAAATAGGACAATAACATCCCTCAGGTATGTAAAAAAAAAACCATTTTAATCAAATGAATCACGCTCTTTGTGCCATTATAAGTTGATGATAAGATTCAGACTCTAGTGATATATCTACCTCCTAGTTGATACCTATTGTATCGTTTGGAGCCCTGAAGATGTCTAATAAATTGGACGAAACGTCGGCGTAACGAAAAACCCTGATTCATTGACCAACCCTCGAGAACCTCAACACCTTGTTTTATATATACAAACAAGGTGTGCTTTTCTTTTTTTCTGGAGAATGATAGAGTATTTTTTTTTTTTTTTTTTTTTTTTTTGACAACGGTCGGCCACCATAACCTGAAAATACATAAAATTGTCAAATTTTGTGGGAATATATCTTATACTATCTCTTATGGTGGCAGACCTTACCGTTGTCAAAAAAATATATTTAAAAAATACTCTCTTATTCTCCAGAATAAAAGAAAATTTTTCAGGGTGGCACTTTTTTGATTTATTTTTTTCGATGCACCCTAATATATATATATATATATATATATATATATATATATATATATATATATATATATATATATATATATATATATATATATATATATATTTATATATATATATATATATATATATATATATATATATATAGGTATATATATATAGGTATATATAATAGGTATATATATATATATATTTATTTATTTATATCATTATTATTGTTTGTTGATTTTATGAATGGTAGTTTTTATTGATGAATTTCATGAATGAATGTTTAGTATGTTTGTAATTTATTGAATGTTTGGCTGTATGATTATTGGCTTTCTGTGTTTCGGCTTGGGGCTCTCGGTCGGCGCGGGGGCGGTCCCACGGGTGGCAATTTTTTGATTTATTTTTTTCGATGCACCCTAATATATATATATATATATATATATATGTGTGTGTGTGTGTGTGTGTGTGTGTGTGTGTGTGTGTGTGTGTGTGTGTGTGTGTGTGTGTGTGTGTGTGTGTGTGTGTGTGTGTGTATTTGTGTGTGTGTCCTTAGGATTGAGATACAAATTTCCTTCTTGCACCAAAAAATCCAGCTTTCCAATCAAAAGGATGTGTTCGTTGGCCAACACTTTTTTGAGTACATTAATTCAGTCAAATTTCAAAAAATGTGCTCATAAAAACGAATCAAAACCTCTAAAAATCGTTAAATTTATATTTTTATCAGAATTTTAGTCAAAAGAAGTTTGCTAACGATGAACTGAAACATTAAAAAATTTATTAACAAAATTATCCTGAAAAATGTAATTAAATTTGAGTAATATTTGTTGAAAAATCTATTATAAAACTGAAAAATTGCTAAACATCCAAAATCTGTTTTGAATCGTTGAATATGATTAAGAACGAGTTTATTTGCCGTGACATTTGTGGTTAACAATTTCTTTACACTCAAAGAGTGCTCAAATCTCAAAACGATATAACATTATATAATACAATAATCTACAAAATTCGCTCATACGATCATGCTGCATGACTGGAACTTTTTTAAAATGTTGGAACATTTGACTTTGGGGTTCACAGCCCGGTCATACAGAAAATCGAAGTGCACAGTGCAATGAATTTTTTCTAAATAATTTTGTTTTCTTGACAGGAATTCATGTGAAGAAAGGCAAGTATGTTACACCATCTTTTGGATAACCTCTTGCATTAAGGAAATGATTACTAATCAATTAGTAATCGCAACACTTACCATTCGGTTTCAATATTGGCAGGGTTGTGTTAAGCGTTCGAAGACACTGCACTGACACTTGAAACTCCAAAATCACATGTTGATTACGCAAGGGACATGGGGAAAATGAGAAGGCTGCTGCTAGCTTTGTCCGGTATCCCACAGTGCGGTCCTCTTTGAAAAAATATTTTCAAGTGCTTTCTCTGGAAATGACGAACGATTCAAACTCTCAAAACAACAGGCCAGGGTTGTGAATCAAAATCATTGGGACACGCGATTTTCAGGATTAAAATTCATAGAAATATGCAATTATTACACTAAATTTATTATAATCAAGCCGTTTGACAACCCTTCCCCAACAGTTCGAAAGATAATGTTCCCATATCTGTATTTCTTTTGTCAAGAAGGTAGAGGTTATGAAAATGTTGAGCTGCTTCATAGGAACACAACAGGGTTGTAAAAAAACGACCAATTTTGATTTTTTGATGTTCCTATGGTGTTCTGGCAACGTATTTTGAAAGTTTCCACTTCAAAACAGCATCGAAACCATGCAATTTTTCAAGTTCAAGCATCGTATCATTAACTGATCCAAGACTCAGTGGCTGCCATTATAGAGCAAATAATCTAAGTTCAGAAATATTCAATTTTTTTAATCAATCAATCATGCAGTTATTCATCCCGTAAGCCGAAAAGTAGGTACACTAGCAGGCATGGCCTCTTCCCAATACTCATACCTACATAATTTTCAAGTTAAACACACCTGGGAGTTACGGAACCACACGATCGAAACTCCCCAAACGAACTCGCTGTAAAGGAAAAATGGAAGGCAATTTCCAACATCAAGTGCACCCGCGGCAGGACGGTTTGCTATTAAAGATTAGCCCCAAGAACGCCAGGTGGAGGCCAGGGTTTGAGGAAGAAGCTACTAGATGCGTGAAGAGAATTCATTCATAAGTTGGCCAACCACGTGAACGCCTGGTAAACGATGTGGAAGGAAGATTAACTCCGTTAATTGGAAGCTTGCACTAATTTTATTGATTTCTATATTTTACCAACTAGAGTACCTAGATACTCATCTTAACCTTCATCCGGGCACTGTTTTTTTCCGCCACGTAGTCCTCAATAATTTTTCTGTTCATTTCTCATCAAAAACCTCGGGCTATAAAATAGTATGATGCTTAAAATATAGTTTAATATTCATTCAAGTTCTTTTGCATTCTATAACACAAAAAAAGATAGAAATCTTATGGAACGCATTCAATTTCATCGATTACTTACTTATTGTAGCTAACAAAAAGGATCCAACGTTGGAAGATAGAGTCCTACTATTTTATAGTTCTTTATTTATTGTGGTTGTGACCTACTATTCGTCTCATTGACTAAATTCTTCACTGCATAAAGAAAAACCAGAATTTTTCTATCTGTGCATATATTTGGTAGATATGAAAGATTATACCATCACAACTACTACAGAGAACTTCAATAACGTAATTGGAAGGTGCGTACTATCATAGTTTATTATTATCAAAATAATATACATAATAAAATAATATTGAAGACTATGGAAACCATGTGAGAAAGAAATTCGCAAATAATAAATCATAGTACCATAAAACCCCTAAGGTAACGGGTCCAATAGTTAGGCACTTAGATGGCTGTCCTGCTAACATTCTCGCTATATAATCAGCAATTGATCAATTTTTTTAAACTTTATTTTCATCTTCTCAGAGTGTGAAGAATATGATAAAGTACATTTTTCTTTTATATTGAGGATGTGTGGAATTCTGAAATAATTATCAAAGACAAAATTTACTTCGCCCCAGGTGTTGGATACCTACACGTTCTCAGTCTTGGAGAGTGATAGTCCAGTAGTTGGACACTTGGTTCCTTTCTCCTTAACCCTGAAATGGAAACGCTACGTAATTTTTAACCGGTAAACTATTTCATACAGTTGTGCCATGTAGAGTATTAAAATGCTTTCCCCATCTAAGGTTGGTATCCGAGCTGATGCAACTTTTGTTTACCGTGGTCCTCCGCCCCATGCTTGCCGATGTTATCGTCTCACAGGCGAGAAACCAAAACTCATGTTGTAATTTTTACAAAGTTTTCAATGAGGTATTTAGAACGTAGACATTTTTACACCATATTTCCATTGCATACTCCTGTTATGGGAACAAAGAACGGCACGTTTCCATTGCCTACCAGCATCATGTGACAAGTAAGTTCCGTTCATTTATCCAGTTGCAATGCCATATTCACTTCACGTTTACATTGTATATACCCTGTTAATCT
>CM061045.1:9173022-9263022 GCA_030762985.1 Adelphocoris suturalis | reverse complement strand
TGTATCGTTGTCCTACGAGTGTGTCAATTAAAATATTTTGACTGTTGATGTTTCAGTTTTGATGTTCTTGCAATATACGTTGTGCATATTCATGTGAAAGTAATGTTTTTTTAACTCTCTGGCGGACGCGCCTCCGAGTGTCACATAAGCAGGCGTGGGCGTTTGGTCCTTGGTCAGTTGTTAATCTGCGAAACTTCAAGCAATCTAATGAGGGCTTATTAAAAAAATATTATGTTGAATTTTAAAAAACGTTGAATCTTAATTATTAGAGTAGATTTCCATTAAATAGATAGCTTTTCTCCCGTACGAGGAAAAAAAAACGTGATCATTTAATCATTATTACTGACTTTTATTGATCATCTATAAGGGATAATCTATGAGATTATTTATCATCTAATGTCAGCTATGCACTTTCGTCTGGGATTAAGACTTATCACCTATATAAAGTATTTATATACCTACGCACACATCATCATTTAAGAATTTTAAAACCAAGAAAAGCTTTGAATTTTGGAGGACAGAAAAATTTTTACCTGATGAATCAAATTTGAGAAGCAAACAGATTTGATAACATAAAATGTGTACCTATACTATGAAATATTGATACGAATGAATGAATTTTAATTTGAACTTTGAACAAATTATTTCCATGTAAGTTCATGATTTTATACTCCATTCTGCTAAGGAGATCATCCTTTACGATTATGGACATGCGTATGTACAGCGGAAGTTGGGCAAGAATTCTGCGGTAGACTTGGCTTATATCACGATAATTAGTAGATCGCAGGTCATTTTGAATATTATTTTACATGTTTAAATGAGGAATATCATTAATTTCAAGATCATATTAATATATATTTGTGTATATTATTATTGTTTTTTTTTTCCAATTTGTTGTCTCAGGTACACTCCATTTTGCTAACGGGTTCTCGCTCATACCCCTCAAAAGAGAAGTAGAGCCCAAAGTTTTCATTTTAGTTATCTAATGTCCGTAATGTCCGTAATATATCGTGATTAGAATTAGTATTGTGGACTCACTCCACTGAGTAAATCGGAGCTCAAAAACAGCAGATATCCAGCCGTAATGAAGTCAACCTGATCATTGTTAAAAATAACAAATATTCGGTTTTCAACTCTCCTTCTACTGAAGATCTCGGACTGAAAAACGAACAAATCCCATGACGAACAATATAAATCACGGTCCTACAGTGAATTTAGTTTTCACTGACACTACACAGTGACACGTATTCCCACAATTTCATCATAGAAGATTTAGATACTGTGACTCGACAAATTTGTCATGCAACTCAGAGCATTTTAATACTGGCTTGGAAGTTTTCCGAATCAAAGGATTCGGTTGTCTGAGAAAGAAAAGCGATGACCTGGATATGTCTCAAGAAAAGGGAGGTTGGAACTGAGGGAATATGGTATTTTCCTCGCAGTGAAACGCACATCCTTACAAGTTATTCCGTCTAGTCGTTGGTGAAAAAATAATGTAACTCCGGAGCCGCTACGCCGCTCACTTTAAGGCGAAATACCCAGATTTCATAAGACCTGTTTTTTTTTTTTTTTTTTTTTTTTTTTTTGCTAATTGGCTAACATTCGAAGCTTTTTTATTATTATTATTATTATTATTATTATTATTATTATTATTTTTATTTATTTTTATTTTTTTTCAGGAAAGGAAACACGATTTTCATTCTATGGAGTTTTTGTGAATGGCGTTTATTTATTTATTAACAATAGCACAGGTTGCACCCGGTTTAAATGAGAGATACACTAATGTTCAGTTCAATTCAAGTAGTAGGATAGGGAAAACAATGATAAAATTTATGGTACGATTAGGTATGCCGGTTTAACTTTCCTTGAATTCTTCGTAATGGTTCATTCCTCCGATAATTAGTGGGAGAATGCTTAATATTGAATGGTAGAGCCAACCTAGTATATGGCAGTGCGTGAATGTCAACAAAGAATTTCCGGTAAGAGATGTCGATCTTGTTGTGGAGCTTATGTGAAAAGGACATGTCAGCCCCATTACGCCTTTCATCTAATTTTGGCTGGTTTGGCTTCAACCAAAGACCTATCATAATGAAACTCTTTCCAGATATAATCCACCTTATACGATAGGTAACACAAAAGTGTTATTTTCATGCTTCCCAGAGATGACTCGGAATCACTGTACATGGGTGAATCAGAATAGTGGGGGTTCCACCGTGATTGAGATTTCGGGATGAGTCGCGTAAGAGGAGTGTTTCAATTTTTGAGATTAATTGAGACCACCAACGGAAAACGAACCATGTTCCCTACAAATATTTTTACGTTCTGTCCATAAAAGGTTCAGTAAATCGCCAACCTTTGTTAAGTTACGGTAACGACTAAACGATATCGCTCAGCATTTATTTATTCATTCATTTATTCATTTTAGATGAGGAAACAAAATCGGTGTTACAGAAGAAAAGAGAGAAAAAAAAGGTATATGTGTGTATATATACCCGGTAAGGTAAAAATCACAAACTAACACTTCTTGTAGCTGAGATGAGTGTAGGCTATGTGGACAGAGATTTCAGGGCGGACGGTGGATGGTACGCAATATTTTTGAGCGGAAGGTTCGAGATGGCTGATCATGGAAAAAGTCTAAAGCTGGATTTCGTTGGAGTATATGGTTGGCCTGAGAGATTATATTGAGAGGGTGTTCATGCAGGTAATTAGTTGTGGAGAATTGAATATGAAAAATGGGTTGGTTACGGGAGTAAAAAGCTGGAATATGTAGGTTGATTTCGGATATGAGTTCGGTACAGTCAATCCATGGAACATGTCAGATACAATGCGACGCTCTTCAAGGCTGGTGAGTCCGCAGCGATCGGCTAGGGTTCTGGAGCTATATTTTTCTTGCGGTATGCGCAATTTATAACTCAGGTATCCCACGAACCTCCGCTGAACTCGATTTAGCCGCTCCTTGTAAGTTTGATAATATGGCATCTGCTCACATTCAGAAATAGTTCATTGTGTCGCACCAAACCTTTATAGTAGGTTAAGCAGTATGTCCCAGTCCTCTGATGTTTGTTCGTATCGAATATCTTAAGATAATCGGCAAATATCAAGTGTTGGACTCCAGCCCCAAAAACATGTTTTTCATGTTCTGTGAGTCAAATATTTCAACAACTCCTGCTATAACTAGCCTATCACCATCATACCAACATTAGTGTTTGTTATGGTTGTGAGAAATCTATTTCAGACTCAATGGAGTTAGCTTGTTCTTCTTGTGCCAATATATACTATTTTGTGTGTTGGATTATCTTGAGTAAATTTCTAACAAAGGATTTCTTATGATACCAAAGGAAAATGGAACTGCACCGATTTTCAAAATGTGTAGGATCCCAGATTGATTCTGCGGTGTGTGCTGCCAGAGTTACGAAGACGGATATCGCGTCTTGGGGAGATGGGAATATAAGGGAGGGGGGGGGGGTCAACTCATTGTTAAGGCCGTTGAATTAACTGATTGATTCCGATCTCTCAAAACTAAAGTTGATGAGCTCAATACTGGATATTTAGAGTTCACATTTAATGAATTGGATGATAGCCGTCGCAGAGCTTCAAACTTAATATTTCATAACGTGTTAGAAAAAGGGCTCGAACCATCAAAATATTCTTGACAGCGATGAGATTGAAGTAGGTATCTCGTTTATCGTCCGTTGTCAATCATGACTGGCCTGTGAATAGTTTTCATAATTTTCGTCATGGTAAAACAAATAGAAGGGAAAACTAGACCTATCAAACTTATTCTCGAAAATGAATTAGTGCTAGATCTATTCTATTTGCTTGGTGGAGTAAGATAGAGTCGCTCAACGGCCGGCGTCACTATCAGTGCCGACCGTACCCCTTCCGAGGGAGATTGTCGGTCAAAGCTTCGCGATTCTTTGTCACAGCGCATAAGGCCGTGTCCTCCTCCACCGCGAGCGTCAAGCCGCGTGAGAAAAAAATGGTATTCTACTTGGAAACGCATAAACGTTTCGTTGACCAGCGAACGAAACCTATACCTAACTAGGCTTTTCAAGTATAGGTTTGGTACTTATTCAACTTGGTGTTTTATTTTAATTTGCTTTCATGCTGCCATTCAGCAACTTTGAGCTGCTGACCAATCAAACCGTTCTCTTGTAAGATTGAGCACAAAATAATTTTAAAAAAGAAGGATATCTTTGTAGGATATTATTGTCAAGTGCGGAAGCAAGTTTTATGAGTTTCGTCACTTGCAGTCGACCTTGAGGGAAAGCGAAGAACATAGCAAGTCATACCTATTGTAGGTAGAATATCGGTGCACACTTTCGACTACATTGTGAAAGGTGGTCACTTGACCACCACCAATTATATTATATTGTATTATACATTATGCTTAAGTACTTACCATGTTCCACAACTTGTCTCGTCCGATACCTATATGATTTAATTACCCTTCGTGGCGTTGAGTCCACAGAACTGGACGTTTACGCACTTCTGTTCTCAACAATTCCGTATTAACCGTAAACAAAAAACGATACAGTCGCCGAAAAACAACCAAAAACTAATATGGAACAAATCCTAAGACTTGAAATTCGCGCGTTTGACGCGAGGCGGCGAAGGCAAAAATCAAACTATTTTGAAATTCAAACCGAAGCGTTCAATGAACGCCGTCGTGTTGTCGTGCGGTCAGGGTCACGTGATAATTTCTGCAGATTTCATTGGTCCGCCGCAAAATGCAAAAAACCTGAACGCGTCGACGCGTGCGGCAGATCCATGTAGGACATTGGGCTAAATATGGTGAAAAAAATGTACAACCAAATACGTAAATGGTTGCTCCTCCATTATTGACTAGCTATACCCTTTCGAAAAACGACAATCCTGCGTGACTTTCTTGAATATTCATTACCAAAACGTGAATGGCCTTCGATCCAAGTTGAGCACACTCAGAGAAAACTTGGGATCGATTCATTATGATGATGCCTTTAGTGAGTATTTACACACGAAAAGTATTTACTGACTCAAATTTACATGACGAAATATTATCTTCTGAATTGAGACGCTCAACTTTTAGTATTTTCCGAACGAATTGATCATCTATGACTACCTCTAAAACTAACGGTGATGGGAGGTATAACCTTTACTCTCTGAACAGCGATTTGACCTTTAACAAATTTTCCTTTCAATCAAAACTGACCGAAACTCACACATTTTACTGGGTTGCGTTTACATTTCACCAGCTAGTCCAATAGAAGTTTATTTGGTGCATACCAGCGAGCTGAAAAGACTTTCGCATTTATAAGCTGATAGGCATTTATTAGCGATGGGTGGTTTTAATCTACCGCTTGATCGTATCAGAGGCTCTTCTGAGAGTTGGACGCCTACCACCTAGAATGGGTCAGCAATCCTATGGTGACTTTGCTGAAAGTTGGTAAGTGGTTGCCGAGGATGCGGTATGTTCGAAACTATGGATACTATGGATGGATCATAGCATACTATGGATGCAGGCAAGGGAGTGGGGCCGGTTGGACTTCGCCCTTCAATGCTCAAGTTATGTAGTGATAGTTTGGCTCGTCTCCCACGGATTATTGTTTAATCTGTCCCTTGAGCAAGGCAATTTCCCCAAGTAATGGAAATTAGGTTATGTTGAGCCTATTTTCAAATCAGGGAAGAAAAGGTTAATTACTAACGACCAAGCTATCTGTAAATTATTTGTCATTCCGAAGGTTTTTGAGTCATTCGTTGCGGATTTCATTACACCAATGTTCTGAAATCATATAAATATATCACCATTTCAGCTCGGTTTTATCAAGGTATGGGGTCGTTCAGTAAGCACAAATTTTCAAACGTACTTACACCCTTGATGCTATGGAAAGTGGTCCGCAGATGGATGCGACTCACACTGATTTTCACAAGGTTTTTGATCAGATGAATGTAAGATTGTCAGGAAGCTTCGGGCTTTTGGTTTTTGTTGGCCTGGGCTACTGAGGTTGACATCGTACTTGGAGAACAGTAAACTGGCTGTGTCCTTAAATTTCATTTCATTTATTTTTGGCAAACTCAAAAATATTCACAATACAAAAATAAACATACATCTTACTATGAATAAATAATGATTTTAAAACAAATAAATATAAACTTTGCCCACAAGAAGAATTAGTTCAAAAGAACTTGTGCTCTTCAGTGTAGTAGCCGAGCCCTACAATAAGCAAATATAAAGTAAAATGTGCTATTGAAAAACAGATGAAGAGAAAGAAAAAAAAAACGAAGAAATGAACAGAAAAAACTACAAGAACTTACAAAAATAATACATAGGTATTAACCTAAGAATTTATTGAATTATTTATTATTATTTATTGAATTTATAGAGTGGAAGATAAAAACAAAACACAATTTCAAGTTTACTAAAAATTAATGGCGCACTTTAAAGCTTTTTTAAAAGACTGGATACAATTATTGAAACTGAAAGGATTAATGTTATGGAAAACGAAGAATCTCAAAGCCGACACATACGCATTTCTTCTAAAAAATTCTGTGCGGGTTTTCGGTAACAAAATACCACTCATTATAAAATTTCTAGAAGTTAACAATATTGAGGTATGTTCCGGTTTGATGCCTCTCCTAAATACTTGAAAGCAAGATTGAAAAATAAAAAGTTGATGAATAGTTGGTACATTAATTAACCTGTGAAGTTGCAAAGTGGGAAACCTATTGTTTTTATTTAAAATAACATTGAGCAAACGATTTTGAACAATTTGAACATTTTTAACATAACTACTACACGCCCCGCCCCATAAAATAATACCATACCTAATAATTGATGAAGCCAAGCCAAAAAAAATTTTTCTCTTATTATTCTTAGTTAAAAAATATTGAATTTGTTTAAATACGTGAAATAATTTGCGCAGTCTAGAAATTAAGTTATCAATGTGTAATTTATAGCTTCAATGGCATTCGATTGTAATTCCCAAATATTTGCACTGATCACTGAAGGGTAACGAAAAGCAGTTACAAGAAAAACGTCCACTGCTGCAAGACAAGTCCTCATGAATTCTAATATTATGATAAGCTGGAAAAGCTCGTTTCCGATAGAAAATCGAAGAACAGAGGTCTTCTCTATATTTAACCCTAATTCATTAACATTGAACCAATTTTTAACCCAAAAAAGATCAGAACATACAATCAATTACTTTATAGTAGTCATCCCCCCAAAAAATTAGTGCGGTATCGTCTGCAAAACCAAACATTTTACCACTGATATCCAAATTCAACAAGTCATTGATATAAATTAAAAACAAAATAGGGCCTAAGACTGTTCCCTGAGGTACTACTCTGCTAATTATCATTTCCTCACTAAAAGCCTGCCCCACTCTTGTGACCTGAGGTCGATCCGACAAAAATGATTGTATAAGTTTAAGTGGTAAACCACGAATTCCACAATTATGAAGTTTTTTACACAAAATGTCATGGTTAACAGAGTCAAAAGCTTTCTTAACATCTAGAAAAATACCAAATACACAGGAACCTTCATCAAGCTTCTGAGATACTAGATTATTTATCTGAGATACTAGATTATTTAAATGGCTGTGTATCCTTCAGGTTTGGTCCATCGTCGGAGATACCGCAGGGATCTCATTTGGGACCCTTGCTATTTTTGTGATTCATAAATGATATTGGTGACATTCACCAAGATTAAACTTCTTATGTTTACGGACGATCTGAAGATTTTTTGAACTGTGGAAACGGTATCGGATGTGAGTACGAGTATTTTGCCGAAAAATCTAAACTCTCTTCTGCAGGATTGCAACCAGAATGGGCTGTCATTAAATGTTTCAAAGAGTTGCGAAATTTCTTCCACAAGGTCTCGAGCTCTGATTCTGGCGGACCATGTTGTCGGTGGACAGCCGCTTGCTCGGATGTCTGCAGTGAAGGATTCGGGAATGGTATTTGATAGTGGATTAAGGCTGGCTGATAATGGCATCTGACGCTCTAAGGGTTTCTTAGTTCAACTAGAAAATTTAGATATCCCAATACCATAAAACAACGATATATATATATGTATATATCATTGGTGAGAACCCGCCTTGAATCCGCATCATTGGTCTGGAATCATTTCTACAATGTATACTCAGAAGCTACAGAAAGGGTAAAACGCCAAGTGCTCAAACTCATTTAGTTTGAAGATGTCAACAGGTTTGGTAGTTTTAGTGACTCATCAATGAGGAATGCCCTTAATTTGAACTCGCTAGCCGATCGTGGTGAAGTATTAGTCGTCGTTTTTGTATATAAACTGATGAATGGGTTGTACGATGTTCCAAGCCTCCTCGAAAATTTGACCTTTGAATAGCCAATGTACAACACTAGGGGGTAAGGACCTATTTGTGCTTGATTATAAGCGCACAAACTATTATTTAGATGACTGGCATACTGGAATTCAGCAACCGGTAAATGACTTTGAGAAGTACAAAAAAAAGTACAATAAAACATATATTATATATGTATTTTTCTAATGATAGTAATTAAGTAAAATAAGTTAACCAATTGTATTCGACAATCTTTTTTTTTTTTTTTTTTGAGAGAGATAGATAGGTGCGCAGGAGATTCGTTTTGATCCTTCTTACGATTTCTGAGCATAGGTGTGTTGTTTCTACGGTCCAGAACTTTATATACATTTCAATTCATTATATAATTGGGATTTATTCGTTTTTCTGTAACAAATGAATGAATAATTTTATCTTCCAAAATACTGCATTGTCCGTGAATATTTCATGCATAGAAATACTGTTGTTTTTATATGTTCTTCTCTATAGGTTTCTACTGAGTTTCTGTTTTTTCAAGATTTTGATCATTGTTTTTTCTTTTAATTTATTTACATGATATTTTTTTAATTTCATTTTATGTACATTAGGCATGTTTATTTTCTATTGATTATAATAATTTATATCTACAGTTCCCCGAAATTTTCCTTGGCCGATGTCATATCAAATACACTCTTGCAATAAATGGACGAATATGGAACGTTTGGCTAAATTCTTTAAAAAAAAAAAGGGAAAAGATTGAACATGTTTCTCTTGAAATTGAACGTATAAATAAATTTATTCGGAAACGAATGGGGGCAACAGAAGATGGAGGGATGCAGAAGGTTGAAGATAGCGGAGTTTGTATTGGAGGAGAGAAAAGATGGGACTAGAATGAGTGGAATGAGAACTTGTTGTCGGCTGGGGAAAGCCTACGCCTCTTGAAGAGATACGCAGAGATTACTAGCATTCCTGTCCTAATTTTTCACTCCCCGGTTATCTTCCATCTGGACCTCGGTGTGTAACGGAGTTGCCTGATTCATCAAGCCTGCAGGCTCAGCTAACATCCCCTTTCACTTTTGCCGCTTCCCGCCTGTTTAAGGTGGCATCGCTCCTCCATCAACCCGACTTAAACTAGATTGATTTTCTGAAAAAGAAACTCTACCCGTCTCTACAAAATGATCCCTAAATTTTCCATACTCAGCTGAAAATCTCAAGAGCTACTATTACCTGTATGCCAACTTGAAACTAATTTGAAATCAATGACCCTGAACTGGAAGTGACAACAAGCTTTTTTTTTGGCCAATATTCAAACTTTGAACTTTATTTTTTTAAATCGGTCGATAAGGCAATGTGAAAATAATACTTGATAGATGTTATGTTTACTTATGCGTGAGTGCTACCAATAAGTAGAGAGTGATGAAATTCATTGGGCACCTTCCACAGTCTAAACCGTTCAATCCTTGAATATTGTAGGAGTCATGCTTATTTTCAAGAATTTGAGGTTAGCGCATGCGCAGCTGTTACTGATTATATGATCGAGATGAAAATCATATGCGAGTAATTAATAAATTTGTTAGCTATCAAGGACTTGAATTGCCCCCCAGCGGTGCAATGGGGCCTAGATCCTCGAGAGAGAGAGGGTGTGACAGTATCCCGAGAGATACCACTCGTACTAATAGCATTTATGTGCTATGTTCAGAGTAGATTGGTTTTCCGGTTCTCGGATCCCCATCTATCGCCAAACGCAGCATTTCAAGGAATGACAATGACGCCCGACGCGATAGCGATGGACGCGCATTCGCTTGGATTCTGACGGGAACTGTCACACTCCTCCCCTTAAAGACATGCTTGACTGAAGAGCAAGTATGTAAACCAGATGGAATAGTTTACTGGTTGAGAACTGATGCTCATTAATAAATAGCTGCATAGGTGAATGAGGATGAGAAAAGAGAAATTAAAACAGGATGAATTGTCAATGAATCTTCATATGAAGTATTCATTAGGTAATTAACCCCTATTCAAAGATTGGAGCAATCGGTAATAAACGATGGCTCAACTATGGAGACTTATACTTATAGGAAAATAAAATAGATATAAAAATATGTGCCCACGTTGGGGACTTAAATTGGGAACTAAGCCCTGGAAATTATAATTGGGAACCATGCCCTTGAATAAATAATATATGTATAATATAGGCAAGGGCCTGATACCATACGTATGAAAATAGAAATTATAAGAGGGGAAAAAATTGAAAAATTATAGGTCAATGACCAATGAAATTATTTATGTACCAAAGGGTGATAATGGGAATTTCTTCTGGAAAACCCGGGCAATGTTTCTTCTGAAACATATAGCCCTCAATAATAGTGGACCTGGATGTACTGGGTATATAACCATGCGTAATCCAGGTAACCACGCTCTGCTACCATATCGAGGACTTAGGTGGACCCCCCCCCCCCCCCCAGAGGTGCAATGGGGCCTAAATCGCAGCAAATTATCACACAAAGGTTTCTTATTCTGTATTAGATAGCCTTTCTAAGCAGAACATTGGTCTATAATTGTGTATTAGCCCCGTATATTGTATATCCTCATAACTTGGCGCTTCGCGCCTCCCAAAAGATTTCCCACCTCTACAGATCTAAGATCCTATATTTTCACGCTTTTTAGTAAATTTCAAAAATTTTAGGGAGGGGGGGGGGGAGATTCAGTAGGTGCCCCTCTTTTTCAATGTGAGATATTCCCATTCAAAATATCACTTTCTAATTTTGAAAATACTATTTGGACTCTTCAAAACTCCCTCTTTTTTACTGCTATCATTTGATTGAAACATCCCACGCATGGTTAACATTAATCAATTATGGTTTTTAAAAATCAGGGGGCAGTAGTAATGATTTTCACTAGGCAAAAACTTTACTACTCTCCCCCATACTTAAATTTAATCAATATTTGAAAAACCCGTCAAGCAGTAAATTACCTAGTTGGGTAATAACTGTTGGACTCGGCTGTGTTCCATCACAGGAGAGTCGTGGGAATTTTTTATTCTGATCTATTGTCCAATTAATCTTAATCTTAATCTATGTTTTACAAGAGGGTTTAATTAGAATATGTATGATAGACCACCGAATTAAAAAAAAAAAAAAAAAAAAACTGCTCATATATATCCAGTTGAATACATGAATCGACAAATCTTATTTTTTACAAATTTCAAAACTTTCAAAACAGATGAATTGCATGAATCCTCTTCAACCTTTAGGAAGGTCCGAATGGTAACGAGAAATCGACGAGTCCTACTGCTCGTGAAGGAAAAAAACGCAGCTCGATCTGTCAGATTGCTGGCGTCTATTGTAGGGACTGCCCTCAAAAAATCCACCCAAACATAACTTATACTGTAGAGACTGAGAAACAGAACTCATTGAACTACTTCGACATCACCATTACACGTACTGACAACAAACTATATTACGGAATATGCAGAAAACCGATCACAACTGACACCACATTAAATAATAGGTATTTCAAATCACCCTCAACAGCACAAACTGGCATCAATTAGACACATGATTCACAGGCTCTAGACCATTCCACTCTCAGAAAAAAAAACTACACCAACGAAATGAACACAATATAGCTATTGCACATAACAATTATACCACAAAACTACTGACAGATTACTCTGAAATTCGGACAACCCAAAACCATAAGACAACACTCAAATCAATGAACAGACCACGCAAAGACGATGCATCTTTATTCTCCACATAGGTATACTGGAACAGAGGAAAAAAAATCGACTACTTTCGAAACTGACGATACTCTTAGGAAACATTTAAATACTAACATTAACAAATTTAAGACAGAAGCGGAGTTTACAAACTAACATGCACCTCCGAACACGTCTACATTGTACAAACAGGACGCAACTTAACAACTTGATTCACTGAACTTATGCAATATTGTAGACTGAACACTAGACGATCCAATTACGCTAACCACTTGTATGACCACGAACATGAACGAACTGAAATGAAAGACTATATGAAACTTCAACAGTCATAATAGAAAGGGCGTAGACTCAACAAACTTCAAAATTCACAAATACATAAACGGACGCATCAATAACAAAAATGTTCTTGGCACCACATCAGACACTATATTTATACCACTTTACAGGCTAATGAAAAAACTCAAAACACCAAAGACGACCACATTGACGACCTCATAGCCAAACATACTGGGAACTAATAATTTATAGAAGAGCCCACAATAGTTCGTAAATTTTTATTAGAAGCTTATATACATTTATTTGATTATAACCATATCTCATAGACATAGGGTATAATATTAGAAAATAAATATAATATAGGTCCTATCATGGCAATATTTTTCAATTTCATTTAGATAGATATTTATATAAGATGTTATCTATATATAAGAATATATAGATGTTCATAATTGATAATGTAGGCATAATATAGGATGATAGTTACATACATCCAGGAATAGTAATCACTCACCAAAAGACATGTTTACTTACTTCCAAAACCTTTTACCTTCCCCTACTCTCCAGCGCACACCTCCAAGACCTTTCCCGACTCCCAAGATAACCCGACTTTTATGTTACCTACCAGTTTAGACGGGGGATGGCGTATTGGCCCCCGGATCAAGTCGGCCTTGAAAAAAATTCCGATTTGCTCACGCTACGTTTGAAACCTTTGCCGATTGGACCCAGTTGAAAGATTAGCACGGGTCCAGGATAATCAGATCCCCGATAAGTTCGTGGGGCATTAGTATTATTTATTTTTTTGCCATTATATACAGTGTTCCAAAAGTAAACCCCCCTCCACCCTCCTACTTTTTTTCCACAATTTTTGAGATATCGAAGTGAAACATGGAGAGCATTTTTGTGGTGACTGAAACTAAGTTTTGAGCAGATAAAAATCATGAAAATAATCCAAAAGTTTTTGGACTACCCAAAGGGAGGAAGTATTGGGCACTTCGAAAAAAATCCATGTTTTGTCGAGTGACACCTCATTTTAAAGATTATTCAGTGATGAACACGATCATGAAATCAGAATTGCTATATCTTACTCCGTTCTCGAATTGAAGCACCACACAGAAGCGCGATTTTTCCTAAAGCTATTTACCTATCTTTAGAAAACATCGCGCTTCTTCGTGGTTCATATGCTTCAATCCAAGAACGGAATAAGTTATTGCAATTATGGTTTCACCATCTTGTCCAGCACAAAACAATCTTTAAAATGAGATGTCACTCGGGAAAAAATGGAAAACACTTTTTCGGCGTGCCTGCCCAATACTGGAAATTTTTGGATTTTTGTCCTGATTTTTATTCGTACAAAACATAATATCAGTCACCCCGAAAACGCTCTCCAAGTTTTCACGTGTATATCTCAAAAATTGTGGAAAAATTTATGGGAGGGGGAGGTACTTTTGAGACACCCTGTATATTACCTACCATTCCACTTTTATTTTAGCCAGGGCCAATGGCTTCAAAGACTCACGTCTTAAAATAACAACGGTGGATATTGGATTTGATAACGCTTCACAAGCTAGGGCGAATATCTTCATATCAATACATGAAGAGGATCTCCGCTAAATACAGGCCGTACTCGGAAGGAAAAAAAAAAACCAGAGGACAAATTTTAAGAGATTTGCGAAATTTACGTTACACTTTATTTACGATTCACGTTTTGACTGGCTAAGTACATCAGTATGTATACACTTTGTTTACGAATACACTCTTGTTATTATGACGTGATCGAGATTTTTATCCATTTCTCAGGGCAGGTCGGACCATTTTTCGATAGGTGGGGATAGTTGGACTACGTCGCAAAAATATCGGGTGCCTTTTTGAAATATTACTGAGAGTATCTAGCTTTCGCTCCAAGGCTTTCGAACAAGAGACCAACTCAGGCCGCCAGCCTTTAATATCAGGGCGGGGTTCTAATTCAGAAAGGACTTTCTCCTCCCCAACTGAAACAAGTATCATCCATCCTGGAGTACCACCAGAAGTTCATCCATCCTCAGGACGGGCTCTCAGCAATTCGACGAACTAATTACCGCCCTGAATTGTTTAAATAAAACTCCCCCTATCATGGGTTTTAACTTAGTATCGGCGGAAAGTTACCTCAATTAATATTCGTCTGCAGACGGGCTTGATTCTTCAGGATTTTCTTATATTGGAAGTCATTTTCCAACTACACATGGAAATGCCTGGATAATGCTTCCATGCTTACTGAAAAACGAATGGTATATAATCCGTGCATTCATCTTATTTTTGAATAATGTTTCTTAATATCAATTACGTGTAGGGTAATTAGGTTAGTCAATTCTATAGTTATTTGAATTACTTTGCAAAATGTTATTTTGCTCTTAACAATCGCATATTGTTAACAAGCTGGTTCATCCGTGCGTTACATAGGTAGACTTAATATACGCAAGCCCCCCCCCCCCCCCTCACCCATCACATTTCGGGACACTCCTATGGATCTGATTCAAAAAAGTTCTTACTTAAAAGTACTTACTTATAGTACTTACTTATAAATTATCTATTAGAACCAAACTACTGAGATCATCCCCCACACACTCTCCACAACCCCCCCCCCCCCCCACAATATTTCAAATTAAAAATATTCTTGATAGGTAACCCAAAACAACGTACAGACTAATCTAATTTCATTCGTCCAAACATCAGATCACCAGTTCGATCGGTGATGACCAAATCATTCCATTTAACCACTCCATCGTCCCCTCCCTTTTTTCCTTACCACAAACACTATGGTTGAGGCTAGAAAAAGTTTTGACAGCTTGTGATTAAGGTAGACTTAATCTAAACATATTCTCACAATCAGGTCCCCAGTTTGCTCAGTGATGTCAAAGATACCCCTTTCCTAACCCCCTCCTCCAAAATTACCCCTATGGGTCGGAATTAAAAATTTCTAAATAGGGTGTAGTTTCATAGTGTTATTCAAACATATTTTATCAATCAGATCCTCAGTTCATTCAGTGATGTTCAGTGTTCCTCTCCCAAACCACCATCTATAGGTAAGATTTGGAAAATTTTAAGTAGCTTGTGGTTCATGTTTAGTAATCCAAGCATATTCCCCCACTCAGATCCCCGGTTTGTTCAGTGACTTCCAAAATACACATTCGCACCCCTCCCCCCTCCTCCGAAATACCCCCTATGGGGCAGATTTGAAAATTTTCAAGTAGCCTGTGATTTAAGTTAGAATAATCCAAACATATTCGAACAATCAGTTCCCCAGTTCGTTCAATGTTTTCCGAGATACCCAATTTCACCCCACCCCTCCCCTAAAACACCCCCTCTGGCTCAAATTTAAAAAACTTCAAATAGCCTATCATTTAAGTTGGACTGATACAGACATTTTCCCACCACTCATATCACTTGTCCAATGACCCCTGTACGTCAGCATAAATGAACAGGAATGAACAAGCTGACGCTCTTGCTAGGAAGGGAGCGGCTTCTCTCCCTGTGGGCCCAGAACCTTTTCTGGCCACTACGGAGAGTTTTCTCCTCGGAGAGCTCACCAAATGGGAGAGTAAGAAGAGGACTGCCCACTGGCTTCAGGTCAAGGGCCTGAGGCAGGCGAAACAATTTATTCACTTCTCTAGGAAGAGAGCTAAGGAGCTGCTCAGCCTGGGGAGAAGCGAGCTACATATGGTTGTGGGGCTCTTAACTGGGCACTGCCCACTTAGATACCATCTCCATAAAATGGGCAAATCAAACTCCACTCTCTGCCGCTTCTGTGGGGCGGAAGACGAGACGGCGAGTCATGTGGTCTGCCATTGCCCTATGTTGGCAAGAAATCGCTTTTTGAATTGGGGCAGAACCTCCATCGATCCGAAAGACATTAAGATGGGGGAGATTAAGACTCTCCTCGCTTTTGCCAAAACGTGGTGGGGAAGGATTGACTTCCCAGCTGTGGCTGGCATTGGTGATATGGCGCCAAGCCAGACTGGGGCTGCGACTCAGAACTTACCGAGGGTGGAGCACTCGGGCCCAGACAGTGCCTGAGGGCTGGTAGGAGTGCCGGAACCAGGCAGATAGTGCTTGGTTTGGCAGGGCTGTCGGTATCGGGCAGACCTAGTGTCTGGGATGGGGAGGAGGTACGGCCTCCTTCTCCAGCTACAATAGGCCATTACGGCCTCAGTGGCTTTAAAAAAAAAAAAAAAAAAAAAAAAAAAAAAAAAAAAAAAAAAAAAAAGTCAGCATAAATGGGTACGACAAATATTTATCGAAAATAATGAAATACTAACAAAGATCCTGAAGGTGTGACAAAGATAGGTAATAACCAAGCATGAAGCATGATCATATTGTACAATTTTAGTTTTCATGGTTTTTTATGAATTCTTTCTGGAACTTGCTTTTTTGGTGGGTCATGCTGTTCATCACTATTGCTTTTGCTCAACATGGTGGTGTTCGCTCTATTTTCCTATCTAATACTTTGTGCAGAAACGAATTTATATATACTTTTGACTTCCTTTTTCCCATAAATTTTTGAGCGTATTGTAGGGTGGATATGAAGTGGAGGAGAGAGGGATGGATGTCAGAGAGATGGATGGTCAGGCAATAGTTTTTATGTAAAATCCTTAAGATGACGGAAAACTAATTACAGAATTACTGTTTGGTTTTCTAAGTTACAGAGATTTCATATGAAAATAATGAACCTCTATAACTTAATTTCTGATCGACGGAACATGCTGACATTTTGAAATAGAGCTCCTTTGAGACATCAGTACAGCACACAGATCAGTCGAGATACGTATGCAGCGATTTCCATTCTTGATCTACCTACACTGCAGAAAATTGAAATGAATTTCCTCCTGTTGTAATCGATTATAGTCCAGTCATTCTGGAAAAGTGCAGGGAAGTTTTGACATACTTTTAATCACAGCGGTTCCTTCTGTTTTAAGGATTGCTGAACACGAATCTGAAGTTTGCATACAAAAATGTTGCCCGTAACATTGTCAAAATTGGAAAAAACATCGAAATATCGCCTTTTTTTTGTTTTTGGCGTATGCCTAGGAAGTTATTCAGTTATTCCATTTTCATTTTCATTCATCATTCCATGCAGAATTGAATAAGATAAAATTTCCTACAATTTTCATCCATGACATCAGCCTCTACAATTAACTGTTCCGCCACTAGAGTGCGCTGAGTAATAGGCATAATTCCACAAATGCACAAATTCGTCATCTTAAGCTCTTTTTACTTGGAAATCATTTACCTCTAATACTAAAACAACCACTCTAATACTATTTTTCGATTTTATGTGACGCCTAAATGCTCATAAAATGTTTTCTGAATGTCATTGTTGGTCATAAGTAGTCTCGAGGGCCCTGTTGAATGAGCCCAGAAGGTACATCTGAATGTTGTGTGTTGTGGGTTGACATTCCTTGACTGCTCCCTCACTTGTCACAAATAATTTTGCATTTATTCTTGGGAAGAGTGAACAGCGAATTGAAGTGTACGGTAGTGTGGATTTCGTTTGGCCTTGCCCCAGACCCTTAACGTTCTCTTAATGCCAAATGCAGACTACCTGCTACTGTTTCTTATTCCCCCTCCCGCTATACACCCTAATCGCCGTTATACCTCCTCTTGATGAAAAATCTCATTCTACTTTCTCAATTCCTCTTTCCCAATTCTTTAGTTCTCGCGTAGATTGTCAGCTATGCGGTTAGTTTCAATCGATCATATGGTTTATTGCATACATACTAGTTTCGTTATGCTCGTGTGTGTTATTTGTGACTTGCCGCTTGAAGATGGACGTTTGGCATTATCAACTGGAAAAGAGGTAATCAATTATTTTTGTAGGCTGATAAGAAAAGAAAAAATGGGAGGGTTTCAATTTCTAGAAGATTAACACGTGCCCAAGTGTACGAATCATGCAGGAAAACGTACACACATCAAACATATGTACATTCGTGCTTAAAAAGTCGAGAAGAATAAATTGATACTGAGAAGAAGAATTAATTGATTGATTACTGCTTTAATTTAATTGATTTATTGATGCTCCCTAAACAAGGCATCAGTTCCTAAAATTTGTTTTGAACTTGTAGCGGGTGCTACAGTTATTTTTTGGTTTCAAAATTATCAGCTGTTTTGGTTTCGAGGTTTTGTTGAACATTGTTTACAATTCATTCTTTCGAAAATCTCGTTGCTATTGAGTTCGGCCAATTTCTAAAATTCACGATTTTGTTTCACAATATTGATCGTTTGTATTCGTTAATTCAAAAATATATTTTGCCTATTCTTTTACCTAATTGGAGTCGGATCTATTCTATTACTTATTTATTGTTGTGGTCCCTATTAACATCACCACCAAACTGGTGACCCCGATACGCTATTTAGGCAAAATTGACTATGGCCGAACCGGATCCAAATTTGCTTCTCGGTAATGTACCAGCACAAGTCGAGCAGGCCCCGCAGATTGGAAGAGTGTCCATCAAGATTCCACCTTTTTGGAAGGCCAATCCGCGACTCTGGTTTCGACAGATTGAATCACAGTTCCACAATGCGGGCATCACGAGCGATTCCGCGAAGTACCATACCCTCGTTGGCGCAATATCCAGTGATGTTTTGGCTCAGGTGAGCGATATCATACTCAACCCTCCCACTCAGGACATGTACGGTTCCTTACGTCGACGTCTCGAGGAGCAGTTCACAGACTCCGAGGAGATGCAACTCCGTAAGCTACTGAGTGAGATTGAACTTGGTGACAAGCGTCCTACTCAACTGCTGAGGGAAATGCGTGACCTTTCTGCTGGTCGGGTAAGTGACTCAATTTTAAAATCTTTGTGGCTACAGCGGTTACCAACACAAGCTCAAGCAATTTTAGCCTGTAGTTCTGATGATTTAGCTAAATTGGCAACTATGGCCGATAAAATTTATGAGATCACCTCTGCTCCAAGTGTTAATGTTGTTAGCTCAAATAATGATCCGCAAGTACATACCAGCACCAGTCACCATTCACATGTTGCTCACGACGGTGCAATCGAGCAATTGTCAGACAAATTGAACGCCATATTGCATAGGCTAGATAAGTTAGAAAACACTTCACAATCTCGGTACGATGGTACTCTACCTCGTAAAAGGGGGAGATCAAAATCGCCTGGCTCACGATTGAGATCTCATGTCAATGGTGTTTGTAAGCCACATCAAAAGTATGGAGATAAGGCTTATACATGCTATTTACCATGTACTTACAGATCTGCCAGCTTTACTGCAGCGGAAAACACGACTACGGATGAAGCTGCGGCCCAATTTAATAGTCGCCTATTTGTTTCAGACAAGAAATCAGGTTGTCGTTACTTGGTCGACACTGGCGCCGATATTTCCGTAATTCCTCCCGCAAATCGACTTAAAAAACCTCTTCCCTCAGATTTTCGTTTGTATGCTGCTAATGGTTCTACTATTCACACGTATGGAAACAAAATTGTAGAAATTGATTTTGGTCTGAGGCGTTCGTTTAGATGGTCATTTATAATTGCTGATGTTGACCGACCCATCGTTGGTGCTGATTTCCTGAAACATTTTGGACTCCTTGTGGATTTAAAAGGTTGTCGCCTTGTTGATAGTCTCACCTCTCTCCATACCATTGGGACTCTTAGACGTGTTCATCATTTCACGGTGTCTACAGTCTCTCCTGACTTAGGATCAACATATCAAGACCTCCTTTCACAATATTCCGACATTACCAACCCAACCTCTGTAGGCAAGGTAGTTCCCAAGCATTCGGTGACACACCACATCGTTACTGTTGGTCCACCGGTTGCTGCTAAACCTCGTCGCCTTTCTCCTGAGAAGGAGACCATTGCACGAAAGGAATTTTCCTACATGATGGAACAAGGTATTTGTCGTCCCTCAAAAAGTAGTTGGTCGAGCCCTCTGCACATGGTACCCAAGAAAAATGGGGAGTGGCGTCCTTGTGGCGATTATCGAGCGTTGAACGCTGTGACAGTACCAGATCGTTATCCTCTACCTAATATTCAGGATATGTGCAACAACCTTGCTGGGTGTACGATCTTCAGTACTATTGATTTAGTTCGAGCATACCACCAAATTCCAATGGAGCCAGAAGACATAGAAAAAACTGCTATAGCAACTCCATTTGGTCTATTTGAATTTCCATGCATGACTTTCGGACTTCGTAATGCTGCTCAAAGTTTTCAACGTTTCATTCATGAGGTTGTTAGGGGCCTCGATTTTTGTTATCCATACCTAGACGATTGTCTTGTCGCTTCTAGCAGTGAGGAGGAACATTTGAAGCACCTACGTATGCTGTTAGACCGTTTTAGGGAATATGGTGTTGTCATCAATACTACCAAGAGCGTATTTGGGCAAAACGAAGTTCGATTCGTAGGATATCTTGTGAACAAAGATGGTACAAAGCCTCTACCAGACAAAGTTGCCGCAATAAAAAATATTCCTCTTCCTAAAACTGTAGCTGAGCTTCGTCGCTTCTTAGGAAAGTTGAATTTTTATCGAAGGTTCATCCCCAAGGCAGCACAGGCTCAGGCCATTCTGCATGCTATGCACAGTGGTAATAAGAAGAATGATAAAACTTTGATAAATTGGACTCCGGACTCTCAGAATGCTTTCCAAGCTTGTAAAGATAGTTTATGCAACGCTGTTCTTCTTTTCCATCCTGTCGCTAATGTACCATGCACACTTTATGTCGACGCTTCAGACATAGGAATAGGAGCAGTGGTTGAGCAATTTGTTGATGGAAAGTGGCAACCACTCAGTTTTTTCTCCAAAAAGTTGGGTGATGCAGCTCGAAAATACAGCGCATATGACCGTGAGCTCCTCGCTATTTATGCTGCTATAAAACACTTCCGATACATTCTTGAAGGGAGGGCATTTTCGATTTTAACTGATCACAAGCCACTGACCTTCGCCTTTAAACAAAAATTGGAAAAGGCAAGCCCTAGACAGCTGCGTCATCTTGATTTTATTGGCCAGTTTTCCACGGACATTCGACACATTTCTGGTAAAAACAACATTGTCGCTGATTCATTGTCTCGTCTTGAGGCAGTAGTAGCCGCACCTAATATAGATTGGGAGAGACTAGCAAAAGATCAAGAGAGTGATGAAGAACTTCAAGATCTTCTTAGCGCTGATAACTCTTTCAAATTTGCAAAAATATGTATGTATGGCTCAAATACTCCAATAATTTGCGATACTTCAAATAATACAGTTCGACCATATCTGACACCAACACATCGGCGAGTGGCATTTGATCTTGTTCATAGCTTAGCACATCCTGGAATCAGGGGTACCTTGAAGCTTCTTCGTTCTCGCTTCTTATGGCCATCGATGGCCAAGGACAGTAAAAGCTGGGTACAATCATGCCTTAAATGTCAGACAAGCAAGGTTCACCGTCACACTGTAAGCCCAACTGGTTCATTCTCGGCGCCTGATAGTAGATTTTCCCATGTACATCTTGACATTATTGGTCCACTTCCATCCAGTCAAGGTTATCGATACTGTGTCACATGCATTGATCGGTACACAAGGTGGCCTGAGTGTTGGCCCATTAGCGATATCACAGCTGAATCTGTTGCTCGTGCGTTTTGTTCAGGATGGATTAGTCGGTTTGGTACTCCTCTTCGGATCACCACGGATCAGGGTCGGCAATTTGAGTCTTCCTTGTTTCGCGAGTTGACACGCATGCTTGGAGCTCAACGTGTTCACACCACTGCCTTCCATCCAGCTTCAAATGGAATGATTGAGCGCTGGCATAGGAGCTTGAAAGCGGCAATACGGTGTCATGCTACAGACCATTGGGTCGATGTTCTACCCTTAGTTCTTCTTGGTCTACGGGCTTCCGTAAATGAGGATCTGCAACGATCAGCTGCTGAAATGGTTTATGGGACATCATTACGACTACCAGGACAGTTTTTGGAACCACCTCCACAGCCAACAGAAGATCCAACGGACCTCGTTGGAAGAATATCCAGGGCGATTGACCGAATAAGGTCGGTCCCTATTGCTGTTCATGGAGCCAAAAACACATTTGTTCACAAAGATTTGGCTACATGCTCTCATGTGTTTGTCCGTAACGATACGGTTAGACGTCCTCTGCAACCACCTTATGATGGTCCTTATCCTGTACAAGAGCGAAATGAAAAGATTTTCAAGCTGCTGATTAAAGGCAAGGAAACATCCGTGTCTATAGACAGGCTCAAGCCGGCTTTCAGGGCCTCAGAAAATCAAGCAATTGCTGCCTGTGATCACCAGCCATCTCAAGAGACAGACCGGGTACCTGCATGTCGCAAGACTGTCGCCTTTGCTGAAGGGGGACTCCTGTAGCGGGTGCTACAGTTATTTTTTGGTTTCAAAATTATCAGCTGTTTTGGTTTCGAGGTTTTGTTGAACATTGTTTACAATTCATTCTTTCGAAAATCTCGTTGCTATTGAGTTCGGCCAATTTCTAAAATTCACGATTTTGTTTCACAATATTGATCGTTTGTATTCGTTAATTCAAAAATATATTTTGCCTATTCTTTTACCTAATTGGAGTCGGATCTATTCTATTACTTATTTATTGTTGTGGTCCCTATTAACATCACCACCAAAAACTCATTTTAAAATTGGCAAGCTGTTACTGAGATGTTCAAATTAAGGATTCGTTTTTGACTGAAAAAAAAAAAAAAGATGAATGTAACCTGAGTTCCAGGTTCGTAATATAAATCAGAGCTTTCGAGTGTCTATTATGAAGGCAGCCGTTGATATCAATGAAGGCTATACTTCGTCGCTTTGAGCACATACCAGATTTTGTTGCACTTGTGTCGTTCAGATTTGTTGAACACAAATACCACGTGTCGAGCACACAAATACCATCTGTAGAATATGAAATATTAAATGGTTTAATTGCCTTAGAAATCGATAGCGCTATACAACTTGTTTACAATTACCTTCAAAGCACTAACGACGTGTGCCAGTTTTCTCTTTTGAAACAGATGACCTTGTTAAGGGATCATCATCAATCAATTAATTCTTTTCGGCTTTTTATGGATGCAGTTATATATCTATGATTTGTGTATATTTTTTCGCATGTTTCGTGCAGTTGTTCATATGTTAATCATCTGAAAATTGAAACCTTTCCGTCCTACCAATTCTTACTGGCTTCCAAAAATGATCGGTTACCGTTTTATTTTACAGCTGATAATGCCAAGAATCCATCTAGTCAGCATTTGGCTTTGTTGAAACATAAAAGGTCGGAGGGGAGCGGGGCAAGATAAATCCTATAATAATGATAATAATATAATTATCCTCTTCATCACCAATCATGAAAAAATTTAGAGATTAAAAAAATTAGCTCTTAAGGAGGAGTTGGTTATGAAAACTCCACATTTTTACATTTTTTGAAACAATAGGTCAAAATTTAGCATTTTGTCCCAGTGGTTGAGGTAGGGTGTCCCACCGTGTCCCAGTGGTTGGGGAAGGATGCCCCAACGTGTCCCTGCCGTAGTGGCAAAGCGCCACCATCTGTTCCACTAATAGGAGTGACGTGTCCTAGTATGTACCAGTGATGGAAAAATTGGTATTGTCTCTATGGCAGAGTTCAAGTCCGATCGAAAATATCAAAACTTAAAGCATAAACCTTTAAAAAAAACGAAGAAAAAGCGTATGTCCTTCCTAATTATTGACGATTTTTTTTTTTTTTTTTTACTAAAGTTCTACTATAATAAGTATTTAACGATCTTTGGCCGTTTATAGTCATTTTTAGTGATATTTTCAACAGATTTATTGAAATTTTACCAATTCAATTAATATGCTCAAAAAGTGCTCTCCAACGAACTCAACCTTTCATCTGGAATTTTTTGGCGCAAGAACGATATTTTTATCTCAATCCTTAGGAGAGTTATCGTAGTTACTTCTATTCATATGTATGAATAAAAGTTCCAGTCATGCAGCATGATCGTAAGAAGCAAATTTTCGTATTATCGTACTATATAATGTTACATTGTTTTGAAAATTAAGGACTTTGAGGGAAAAGAATATGTTAACTATCAATTGTATGGCTTAAAACTTGTTTCAAATAATATTCTGCTATTAAAAAAGAGATTTTGGATTTTTAACTCCAATACCTAAAAAATGAGGTCAAATTCATAATTTTGCGAATTTTTGAATCCAATTATTGACTTTCTTACTGTAGTGATTTTGAATCCCCTCCTTCAGGAAAACTACCTTAGAATTTCTGCTTTCCAACGGTATAATCAATTTTTATTTTACTATGCTAATTAGGTGAGAAAAGTATGTTTTTATGTTGAAAAATATGGTATTTTCTATGCAATCGACGGTTATATGAAAAATTACCCTCTAAAAAATATTCGAGTTTGGGGCCGGTTTCTACGTTTTTTTTTTTTTTTTTTCCACGCTAAATTGAATGGTAATACTTATAGATCTCCCCAACACCGTTATAACAGAGTTTTTCACTTTAACTCACGAATTTTTAGTTCATTAGTTATGCTTAATTATATGTGTTTTTAAGGGTAAGTGACTAGTTGGTTAAAGCGTAAAACTCTGTCACAACGGAGTTGCGGAGATGAGTAAGTACATTCGATTCAGCGTGGAGAAACACGAAGAAACCGGCCCCAAACTCGAATTTTTTTTGGAGGGTCATTATTCACCGAAACTCGATTCCATAGAAAATACCATGTTTTTCAACATACAAACATACTTTTCTCACGTAATTAGCATAGTAAAATAAAAATTGATTATACCGTTGGAAAGCTGAAATTCTAAGGTAGTTTTCTGAAGATGGAGATTCAAAAGCACTACAGTAAAGAAGTCAATAAACGGATTCAAAACAGTGACATTTTTTCAATTTCTCGTAATTATGACTGACCTGATTTTTTTAGCTTTTGGAAATGCTTAACGATTCTTTTTTTTAGGCATCAGTGAGATGGGAAATCTAACGTTCTTTTGAACGGTGTAATCAAATGACCATATTGGTGTTATGCGGTCAAAAACACGAAACAAATTTTAAAAGTGAAAATTACTCGGAAACGAAGACTCAAAAAAAAAAAGTTCCAGTCATGCTGCAAGATCATATGAGCTAATTTTCGTAAATTATCGTTTTGTATATTGGTAAATTGTTTTCAATTTTGAGCTTTTTGAGTGCAATGAAATTGTTAACCATCAAATTTGTTTATAGTTTATACCTAATAGGTTAAAAATACGAGGAATCCGATTTTCTTGGTCTCGTCCCGGAGCGCGTCTCCTGGAGGGGGTAATTACAACACTTTTTATATTTCGTAATGTTAAATTTGCAAAAAATACTTTCTAATAGGTAAAAAATACGAGGAATCCGAATTAGTACGTACGCCGCACTTGCCACTAACTCATCAGACGACATGATGTTCGTTCGGTGTTCCGGCAAACACTGTGAATCGTGGGAGGAGCACCGTTCTTCGCAACCCCGTCTCCTTGTCTCGGGGAGCGACATTGGTTAGCAAACATAGTGGATACGCGCCTTCATACAGAACGAACGGTTCAACCTACAGCGTTGCGGATAGTTTCAATCGATTCTTTGAGATTACATTTATCATTGACAAGCAAAAAATCATCACAGTTACTTTTAAAGTTTTCGAGATCTTGATTTTTGAATATGTTGGCCCTTAATGACTACCCTTTAGGGTTGATCAAGACTGATGCTGATTACTGGCACATCCACGGCTGATGTATGAATTTTGAGCCATATTTCAGAAAATTTGGTCCAGTGGTTTTGGATGAAAGCTGTGGACGGCGTACGGCCGGATTTTTTAAATTTGATTTTTGGATTCTACACATCTTGAAACGTAAACCAACAAGTTTTGAGGGGGGGGGGGGGGTAAATTTTTCTTCTAGGTCGATTACAAAAGAGTAATTTTTCAATTTGTCAAGAAATTTTGGAATCTGGAAAATGGGTACCTTGGGTATTGAATCGTTACTAATAAACCTAGTAAATATTACTAAAAAACCCAATTTCATAGGATTTTCAAACTTTTTCTTGGAATTTCATGAAAATGTAGATATTTGTCATTTTCTCCTAAACGAAACATCTTGAAGGAAAACGGATTTTAAATTCTAATTCAAGGTCTCATTTCGCGTATCAATAGTAATTTATACAATAATCGTTTATCATAAATAAAGCATATAATAAATAATGATAAATACTGTTAATATTAATAATGAATTATATAATAATAAATCATCGATGTGAATTAATTCTAAATTATTAATGTCAATTATTTGGAAATATAAAATTGATTAACCAAAAAAATAAAATAAAATAAAAAAATGTCCATAAATAAAAAATAAAAAAATGTGTCCTATCATCTAGGACACATTATGCCCAAGTATAAATTCTTCAACTCTGGAATAAGCAAGATGGTTAAAAGTTTTCTACCCCCACCAAGGCCCTGGAATTTGATTAAAATTCATCGAAATTTGTTCTAGTAGGTAAATTAAGTCTTTGAATCCGAATTTGAAATCTGTTTTGTTCTACGACGTATAGTTCTTCGGATATATTGAATTTCATGAATTTCATTAAAAATTCCCAAAATTCATCTTGGAAATTGTTCAAAATTCATCAACTTGTGTTACATCATGTAAATCGGGGTGCTGAATCAAAATTTGAAACCCGTTTTGTTCTACGACGTTCCATTCACCAGCAAATGACGAAATGCGCTATTTCATAAAAATCTCGAAAATTCCTTCAAAATATGTATTTTGGGTGATTTGAAAGGGACAACTAAATTTCATATCCCCATCATAAGTAGGTGCTCCATAAGCAACAACTAAAAATATCAAACATTTCAGGTCTTCCCCCACCCCCTACCCACGGATTGACCCCTGTATGGATGTTAAAATGCACTAGAAATATTCAATAATATACCTATGAAAATTGAAAAAAAAAATTTACGAAACTGAATTTGCCAAAAAAGCCGAACAGGCACTTACTGGACTCACCTGGGCTTTATTCTTGAAAAACGTTTTGTTTTAAAAATTTATTTTTTATTTTAAATTCGCAATTTCTCCCTTAAAACTCTCAGGGAATTTGACGAAAATGCATTCCTCATTGAATGTTGAGTCGCTGAATCCAATTTTGAAATCCGTTTTGGGCTAAGACGCTTCATCCGCCGGATATCCAAAATTTCATGAATTTCATAAAAATCTCCTCAAAATGCCCTTGGAAATTGTTTAAAATTCTCTAAAATTAGTATCCTTACATTTTCCGATGCGCTGAGTCCAAATTTGAAATCCATTTTGCTCTCAGAAACTGCGTTCGCTAGATTCCACATTTTCATGAAAATTAAAAAAATAATTCTTTTCGCCATTTTTGCAGAGTATTTGAAGGGTACATATAAAATTTGGAGGCTCCAGCTTGCATAGGTGCTTCGGAATAGTTTAAAAAAGAATTCGACCATTTTGTATGAGACCCCTCTACAGCCCTTGGATATCTATTAAAATTCATCAAAATGTGTTCTATTATGTTAATTGGGGCGCTAAATTCGAATTTGAAATTCGTCTCTTTTTATGATGTGCCGTTCAAGAGAAACTGACGAATTTCCACATTTTCTACATATTTCAACATTATAAATATATATATTATAATAATTAATTAATTATCGTATATGTGTCCAATAAACCAAGACACAATATGTCCAATAATCCTGGAGACATATTCCCAATGAGTCCAGCATAATCAGACACAATCCTCATGTGTCCTAATTTGTTGGACACATCTTAATTTGTGTCCCAGATCATTGCACACATTGTGTCCAGTGAACAAGGACACATTTCCTGTCGTGCCCAAGAAACAGGGACACATTTCCCGCCGTGTCCTATCTTCTAGGACACATTATGACCATGTATAAATACTTCAACTCTGGAATATATACAAGATGGTTACAAGTTTTCTACCCCCACCAAGGCCCTGGAATTTGATTAAAATTCATCAAAATTTGTTCTAGTAGGTAAATTAAGTCTTTGAATCCGAATTTGAAATCCGTTTTGTTCTACGACGTTTAGTTCTTCGGATATATTGAATTTCATGAAAAACTCCCAAAATTCATCTTGGAAATTGATATTTAATTTAGGGAGAGTGGTTTTTTACTCTGTGCTATAAACATACATAAAGCGTTCAAAAATACCTACGTGAGAAAAACGTCGAATTGACCACTTAAAATAGTGTAAAAATGAGAGGCTCCGTTACTTTGAAGGACCGAAACCGACTGAGAAACATCGACCCGTGTGCTGAGATTTGTCGCCCCCATCGTTTTGACCGCAGGATCATGCGATTTGTAATGAGTACAGTAGGAGAATTGCCCACATCGCTTTTCGACCCATGTGCATTAGCCATCACACAGGTCCGACCATTTTTAAACAGCGCTAAGACCATTTTTAAACATCGCATTTTTAAACATTTTTAACTAAGACCTGTAAGAGAATCTTTTTCCATGCCTTTAACCATGAGGTGAAATGTCTGCACACAGCATTAACCACCTCCAACACCACCACCACTAATTGCGCGGCAAGGAACGTGAACATAAAGTGACGCGCGAGTATTTTATTATTTGTTTGACTTCCACTGTGACGACCGTTCCTCTGTTTTACTGCATTTCCTCGTGAACCGATTTTTCCGCTGGTGTTAGTTACTCCGAGTGTTTTTAGTTTGACGAGCAAAAATGAAAACATTTTTTTTGTAGTTGAATTCATTTCTTCCGGATTCTTGATAGTGATAACTAAAAACCAATTGGGGCCCCCTGCAATATCTCCCGATGGGATTATAAATAGTCAGGTTTGGATTCAAGGAGAGCGACGCTTAGCAACTTTGCTATTTCGAGGAGGTAAGTCTCTCTTGCTTTTATCTAGAGACACTGGAAAATCAGTGTCTATAATAATAATAAGTATAATCTCTACCTACTTCCTACCCTTGGGGTGGTTGGGTCTGCCCATCATTCAGGACGGCATGACGCGAATCCGCTTCATCGTCCTATTTTTTCCAAAGAATTATTGTGAAGGCCAGGAGGGCTGGATCGTTTCATAATTTTGTGTAGATCTCCGTTAGAGAATAGAAAATGTTTTGGGCGTTGTTGAAGAAGTTGTTGAATAACTTTATTAATATAAGTACTTATGTTCCAGTTTGATAGTTCTGAAAATTTTAATTCAGTGTTCTTCTTATCTACTTTTAAAGTTGTGAGCAGAAGTAAAAATAATTCGCGGATAGAATAGGTATTAGTCGACGATTTTTTGGATCCCCGGTCGTCCTAACCTAACCGTGCCTCGCGTCCATGCCCATTATATGAACTAATAATTCTAAAAGTCATAGTAATTCTAAAGCATTTACCCTCTAAATACATTTCTACATTTAAACTGTGCGAAAAGTAGTTGTGACGCGAGTAAAAATAGGAAATAATAGAAGAATTTCCGAATTCCCGAACGTCCTAACCCTCCGCCACGACCGCGCCCGTGTGCGAGATCTTGCATGGTTGTCTAAACCTGAGGTTTCCTGACTACACCGAGAAAGTAACTTATTATTTTCAAGTTTTATTCGGTCAAATCTGAAGTGACCAGTCTAAGAGTATCTTTTACAAGGCCTTTATTTTTTCTACCAAGTCCTCGTAGAAAAATGTCATTAACCTAGACGATAGAAATCTATCCTCAGCATGTTAGCACTGCAGTTATAGCTCACTGCAACTAGGTACAAACAGCACGCTTTTGCTAATACTCATATTATAATACCTATTTTTAATTTTTTTACCCAAGGCCTCCAAGTCTCCGAAAAACAAAAGTTAGTTTTTTTTTTGCATTGGTGAAATGTCCACTCTCATTTTACGTTTTATCCGCAAATCCTCGTAGCAAGCATAATTTCCTCAATTTTCAACCCATTTATGAAATGTTCATGAAATGTGAGGTTTTGGGTGTAGATGGTTTCGTTGTTCCCAAATCAGTACTTCACTCAGCGCATGCGCAAACGTGAATTCCACCAAGTTTAATTTCCTTATGCCCCCATCTTCCAATTTCGCTCAAATTCGAAAGGAGAGTTGGAAGAAGAGCATTTTATAGAACCTTATAAATTTCAACATGCTGTGCATGCACGAATTTGTATTCCTTTCAACGATCCTAATTTCAACCGTTTTCATCCGATTTTCATGAAATTTTCAGGGAATGTGCGGGTTAAGCTGTAAATGTCCCCTAACCGTTGTATACTTCTCAAACCATTACTACATTCTGCGCATGCGCTAACGTAAATTACTTCAAGCATAATTTTTTCATGCCCTACTTGTCGATTCTTGCTCAAATTCGGTGCATGGTTGAGGGACGTTGTTTTAATTATTCCTTATTAATTACGATACAATTGCATTATTAGTAGCTCCTTTGCATAGGCGAATGTGTAATCCCAGGAACAAGGTTAATTTTTAGTTTTCATCTGATTTTGATGACATTTTTTTGATGGGAATGTGCGGGTTAGGCTGTAGATTGTTCCCTTCCAATTTAATTTCTCAAATCAGTACTCCATTCTACGCATGACCTAGTCAAAAGCTAATCAAACGTATCAAACTATATTCTACATTTATGTTAGGTATTTTCAGTTGGTAGGCTTACTCTGAAATGTAGATGTTTTAATTTATTGTATTACTTTTTCCTCTGCAGATGCCTATATCTTAGCAGGCATATTGGTGTCAACCTGTAATTTGGAGGTCCTGGTAATGTAAAGGTGTGAACCCTTTTGGAAGACACGATGCGTCATGTTCTAATATTATATTTTATACGGGGTTTAATAGGTAATTATAAATCAATGATCTACGTAGAAGTGTCATCTAACAGAAATAATAAACCTTTGTATGATAATTGGTAGCGTTTTTTAATTCGATTTTTGAATTCTACGCATCTTGAAATGTAAACCAACAAATGTTAAGGGGGTTAAATTTTTTTTTTCTTGGTCGATTACAAAGGTTAATTATTGAAAATAATAAACAAAAATTATAAGGTTTGCATTTTTGGCGATGAGATTCTCCCGTCAACACAAAAGCGACTCTTGCTTCCCCGCTTCAAGGCGTTCATAGATGAAATTCGTAAAAATAAGTAATATATTCAGGTAATTCTGCTACTTCACCAATGTAAGGTATTTCAAGTACACCTCTGTTCCCAAAAGCCCATATCACACAAGCGACCCCATGGTCCTTGCGAATGATGATGCCTCCCAAAAATGAAGTGGGAGGCAATGAGAGTGCTTCCAGCGGAATATACCAGGCATGCTCCTTCATCTCAGATCTATGGGGCTCCGTATACTCGAAGCTCGAGATAGAGAGTACCAAGTAAACAATGGCCTTACCGATTTGCTATTTATTTATTTATTTATTTTTTCAAGGGAATTTGAACACAAGTTGTTTTTGTTGTGTTGTCGATTTTTTGTTTGTTTTCGAGTTTCATTATTATGATAATTTATTTATTAATAATATAGTTCTCATTTTCGATCAGTATTGGTGAGATTGATAGTGAGGGGAACAAATTGTACAGCAAAAAGGGGTTTCGCAAGGTATTATTAACAATGGGAAAGTCATGTCAACCTTTATGGTTCCTTAGGTCTCCTTCGCCCTTCCCACAGTGGGCCAGAAACCAATTCTAGGGGGACAAAATTATTTTATGAGCTATTCTCATAGAAAATTTTGCATCGATTCCGAGTATACCCCATGTTCCTATAGCTAAAATCACTCATTAAAGTGGTTTTCATCGAAAAGCCGTTGAAAAACATGTTTTTTTAAACATATTTTGCTAAGTAGAGCTAAGAAAGACTGACTTAAAAATTGTTTGCTCCATAGTAAAGTTATATAATATTAAATTCTTCGTCGACTGAACTCCTTTCGTCCAAAATTTATTGAAAAAAGGTAAATACGGAATTTAAAGTTTTTATGAACAGAAAAGCACCAATTTGAGCAAATATTAAGGGGAAAACTTAAATAATCAAATTTATCATAGAATAAAAATTAAAGATAAATTAATTGAGTACCAATTGAACACCAAAAACAAACAAAAAAATGCATCGAAAAATGAGGGAGTTATGGTGGTTCAAACTGTGGTCTTGCATCGAATTTATTTATAAAAAATCTGCTTAGTAGACTTAATGGTTCACACAAAAAATCAAAATTGTTTTCCCCAGAACATCACTTAAGCTCGTTTTTGCATTTTCCCTGATGGATCTCTCAGAGAATGGTGTTAACCATGCGGCTGTCCTTGGTCATATGTTACTGCTAACTGCGGCCACTTTTGACATGGATGTCTTTTGGCTGGGGGTCAAGGAATTTTTAGCGGCACTTTTTTTTCTCCAAACAAAATGCAACGCTCCGGCACTTTAGATTATTATTAACTCGAAAAGTGAAGGCTAGGTAGAAATCAATGAGGTACTACCGCAATGAAGTACCTAATTCCGCCTTCCTCAACAACCGACTTTGACTTCTGTTCTAGCATGAAACGGAAGTAGCGCGGGAGTTTTTACTTTCCCAACATCCCAACAGAGTGGAAAGTAATGTCCACTTTTACTTTCCCAACATCCCAGCAGAGTGGAAAGTAATGTCCATTTTTACATTCCCAACATCCCAACAGAGCGGGAAGTAATGTCCATTTTTACTTTCCCAACATCCCAACAGGGTGGAAAGTAATGTCCATTTTTAAATTCCCAAAATCCCAACAGAGTGGAAAGTAATGTCCCCTTTTAGTTTCCCAACATTTTAACATGGATATGTCTTTTAGGCTGGGGTTCATTAAAATGTTTGCGACAGGAAAATAATGTAACGTTTTTTGGTTTTGATACATCTTCTGCTTCAATCATTTACAACTTTCATTATGCTTCATGGGAAAGACATATCCATGATCTTTAGGTCTTTCCTATGAAGGGAGAGCTTAGTGGATTTCTGTATGAAACTGGTTGATTTCCTCTAATATTTCCATAAATAGGTAGGTACTTGTTCGTATAAATCCAAATAATATAACTGCAAAAACAAAAGTCCAGTCAATATCGTTAGTGAACAGGAAAGAAATTAGCCATAGGGATTACACAGCTGATCGGGGATACCCCATAGCTCTTGATTATCACCCTAAAGTCTGTAGGACTATCAATTTCATTATTGCACATGCGCATTTTTATCCTTCCTCTTCACATTACCACGACGTCGCCCATCCCGGTCGCTTGTGGGATATTGGGGTTTTCACTTGTTCCAAATGATGAGTATAATTTTAATTTTACAGACCTGCAAGAATTCAACAAGAAGGTTGAACAACTTGTATTAGAAGCGGAGCAGAATTTGGGTTCTCCTACACTATTTCATAAAATCGTGTTTGTTGTAGGTACTCGTTTCAAGTGTTTATGTGAAGACTTGTCTGTATGTGGATGCCATATTTATGTGTTGTGAACTCGGTGGACTATCCCTCTGCATCTTGGATGGCCAACTTTCACAAACCCATATTACAGGTAACTTTTGAAGTTGAATCGATTTTGACTGATCTCTATTCTTCAGATAAGTCGGGCTCACTTGGACCACGATTTCCGACATACCTACGTACCTACCTACTCTCGAATGATAATAAACCCATGTGTTCGCAGGAGATTTGCTGGTAGTAAAGAAGTATACCTGTTCAAAATGATGGCTTTTGTAAGTTTAATTTAATCACGTTCAGAACTGTAGAGAAATTGATGAAGTTTATGTGTTGGTTTGGTGGTACCTATGTACTTTGTTTCTTGCTTGTTTCATTGTGATTATGAGCAGATATACTGAGAATTTGCAGGAACATAATGATAATGACCTATTAGTTGCATTGTTGCGTGATGCAATATCATAATTTAATTGATTTTACTTATTAGTTTATAATCATTATGAATTCGTCCAAGGTCTGTAAAACGGCCATTGTCACTGTTTGTCATTAATATTCATTTGTTTAGGGGTGGAGGTTCGGAGAGTATCCTGAGAGGAAAGGTGAACATAACCTGGAAACATAAACTGTTTGGTGAATGTGAATCATTTCAACAACTGTTGTAAGTTAATGAGTCAAGTAGTAGTTGTGGACCAGTAGAATTTCTGTGAAGGAAAAGTATGAGCTCATGTTTTCTAGCTTCCCAGTCAAATCAACTGACATTTGTAGGGCATTTTATTTTTCATCATTTTTTATTCAGTTTCCTCAAAATTTCAGAGGTTTTCAGAGCTTCGCAACAGAAATTGGCTGTTGAGTCATCAGGCCTCTTGCCAAGTGTGACGACGGAAAATGATGAGCTCCACATACCTAAACCACATTACAAATGTCGGTTGAGCAATATGATTTATTGACAAGAAGGGGAGGTGTTGGTTGATAACCTATTCCAGTCAACATCGGTGATAGTTTTTCTCAATTTTTCAGAGGTTCTTAGAGCGTCTGAAGAAAATTTGGATGTGGAATTACCATGCGTCTCCACGAAAAATGATGAGCTACCAGTACCAATCTACGAAGGTCAGTTGAGCGACATAATTTATTCATGTGAAGGGGACGGGTTAGTTTCTAACCGATTCCATTCAACACCTGTGACTGGTTTTTCTCTACTTTTCAGAGTTTCTTGGAGCGTCTTAAGAAAATGTGTATGTGCAATTACCATGTGTCTCCACGAAAAATGATGAGGTACCAGAACCAACCTACCAAGGTCAGTTGAGCAACATAATTGAACGGATCTGTTGTCTCCGGATTTGTTGGGGGTCTCCGCCACCCCTCCCCCCACTTCAAATATTTTGGAGCCATTTAAATAGATCAATTTTCTCTTCGAAAATTCGCTAAAAAGGAAAAAATTACATTCATGGCATTTGGGACCGCTCGTGCCCTCAGATCTCTTTACTTTTATAACTCTTCCCCAAGTCCCCTTAGTTCGGAGTGGTTTCTGCACATTGTTATGTACTCATATCCTAATAAATAACGATATAGTGGTGGCACGTTAGTGTGTGTGACAACTTGACATAATACCCAATATTGAAATATCGTAAAAAAGGTGTCAGAACTATAATGGACCCACATAGACCCGCGCCCCTTCATGAATATTTCTACTAAAACGGTTTCGTGAGTAATCGTGAAGTGTTAATCTCGATCGTGATTGCGTGCAAACGTGATGGCTACATTGGTGGATGGCTGTTCATCAAGACTTCGAACATTTCATCCGGCCTCCAACCGCTATGTACTTGCACTGTATTGCCGCCGTATACTAAAACGTTTGGAAAGAAAATTCGACGATAATATGCTATACAGGGTGTTTCGCACTTGATAAAAGAAAGAAAAAAAAGACTGAAAATAGAGTAGAATGCCGCCAACCGCACTTCTCTTTCTATATCCGTTCCCGAGTTGTGATTTTTTAAAGTTTTTTTTTTCTCTTTTTAGAAAACCACCTTTTTTTGACATAAAAACCCACGTTCCTCCACTCCAAAACGATTCTCTTCAACATTTCACCACATTTTCGGATTCAACGTTAAATTTCCTATAAGCCTAGTGCACAATCATAATCAAAAAGGAACTCTTAAAGGCCACAATAGCATTTTGAAAATTGAAAAATGAAATTAAGTTTCAGAAAGTACTTGTAAGCTAACTGCACATCCAAAAAACGTGTTGGAAGCTGAAAATTTTCAGGGACACTCGATAATTTAATCAGCTTTCCAATGGTATGGTCAACCTCACGATTCCTTCTTGATTTCATGGGGAAATTCAAGTTAGAATGCGAAAAAAACAGTAGGCACTTACAAAAATACGAGTACCTATCTACAAGAAAATTAATAACATATAATAACCACTAGGATTGAGAAAGAAACCAGGAAAATTGAGAATCCCTTTGCAAATGTTCTGTTTCTACTCGTATTTTTAGGACGTCCCTCAGAAGCTACGTTTTATAGGCAAGGGTTCATTAACAAGAGGCCTTAAAGCCTATTGGAATTGATCCAGGGGGGTGGGGGACAATCCAAGCATGAGAAAATAAAAATCGCATGCGTATCCGTTTCAGACCATTATAAAACCAAATCCGTTTAAAAATAGGTGTATTTCTGTGTGAGTGTGTGTGTGTGTGTGTGTGTGTGTGTGTGTGTGTGTTGCTGGGGTAGGGTAACTGGAGGTGTTTTTATCTCTTCGGAGCTCCTCCAAATCCCTATCCAAGTCATGCTCATACGTCCCCATCGTGCGACCCGGGCGCCCTCTGGTTTACCATAGGGTGGCAGAATGATCCGTTAGCGTTTAGAGGGGAGACTCGTGGCAACGGGTCTCCCGACCCTTAACCACGCTTCCCCCGCTATGGGCAGAACAAATAGAGAGCCTCATAACCCCTGCCGGCCCATTGGCCCGCCGGGTTCTAGGGGAGATGCTCGGGGGCGCCCCAGGCATGGGCGTCGGTCTTCCTCTCCCTCTTCTTCATCCTCTTCTTCCTATCCTTATTTCTCTTCCAATACCCTTGGAGATGTCCACCAGTGTGCCCACTGTGAGAGAGCCTTCAGTTCCAAGCGTGGCGTCAGCGCCCACGTCTAGCAGAAGCATCCTGTACAGGCCGACGCTGCAATTGATATAGAGCAAGAGTGGCCCAGGTATGCTTCTGAGAATTTGCTGAGAATGGCAGCAGAGGAGGCAAAGGCTGTGCGTAATGGGGTACGCCATATTAATGTATACTTGCAAGCACGTTTTCCTATGGGCAAGCTTTTTGCCATCCAATCTCTTCGCCTGAGGCGCCACTATAAGCAGCTTGTCCAGGATGCAATCCTGGCAAATAGCAGTGGGGCCTCCCCCGCATCACCGATAGGCGTGGGACAACAGCCCGCCGTTCAGCAATCCTCCCCTGGGATCTCCAGTCTTCTTGTGGATTTGACGACTGAAGTATTGAGGCTCGGGGAGCAGGTAGGCCGCATTGAAGGTTATGAGAGTGCCTACCAGTTGGAACTGGCGAGGCGGGCTGTTGAGAGGCCTGTTGGCTAGGAAGACTAAGTTGTGGCTTATGTACATAGGATCTTACAAGTACAAGGGAATTTTAAACTATTAATTTCATGATAAAAACGTACCTATTCTAAATTATCATCTCCTCTTCAAATAAAGGTTTTGAATTTTTTTTTTTTTTTTTTTTTTTTGCAGATAGATCGATTTTTTGCACATGTTAATGAATTTCAAGTACATTTTCCAGCATAATTGTGTACATAAATTTTATAATGTTCTATTTAATATTTAATAAACTTTATTTGAGGTATATCCTACAAACAAATATAAATTTTTCTATTATTTTTAGCCGTTTTTAGCCATTTTTAGTGATTGTTTTGTACATTTTTTGAAATTTGACCAATGTAATGTGCTAAAATAGTGCTGGTCAACGAAATCTTTCCTTTTCCTCTTCTTCTTTCTCGATTTTTTCTTTTCCTATAGAAAGCTTGATTTTCAGGAGCAAGAACGGAATTTTTATCTCAATCCAAGATGAGTTATCGTCCGGAATGACACTTAAGTGAATAAATAAATAAATATAAATGAATAAACCTATATATATATTTCTATTCATGATTCGATTTTAAAAAGTCAACCTTTTGTCTTAAGAAAATTATGGGCCACAACTACAAAAATCAAAGATATTCGTAACAGAGGACGCTCGAATATGATACGTGAGTCTAACCTGACCAAAGGTAAGACCAGCTCCTGAATTCGATGGTACAGACATTATCTCTTGAAATTATTGCGGTAAGTTGTTATTGTTAACGTCAAAATGCTTTGTTTGGAATTTTTGAATGAAGTATGACATTTTGAATTCTAAAAATATTAACGTGCCTACCACACATAGAAGAAACAGTAACTTAGCACATCACAAGTAGAAAAGCCAATTATAGTACAAACACTGAGGTACTTTTTATCAACTGGAATGCCGAATCCATACCCGAAACGATATATCCATTAGTGAACATTGGCCATCAAATTTTGCCAAATAGTTAGGGAGAGCCTTAAAACAATTATCCATCAGACGAATAAGTATTATCTAAAAGTACAAAATTTTGTGATACTTCACCATTTTCCTGTTTGCTTATTAATTTATTTTAATTATTTATTTATTTTTGTTTTGTTTTTAGGACAGTCAGTTTCCCTATCTTTGAAGCGATTTCATTTATTGAACAATATGGATCTACCATTCTAAGTGTCATCCACACTGTGCGACTAATTCATCGTTATACATTTTGACATAACATTTCACTCACGAACGAGATTAAAGATATATAAACGAAGTAGATATTTTAGCGACCATGACACGACTTTTGCAACCCATATGAGGCACGAAGGGTGTTCGGTAGAGAGCGAGTTTAATCGGCGCAGGCGAGGCTCGTTGCTTATGCACTGACGTACTTACAATGTAAATAAATGCGAGTGAGTCCTCTGGGCGCCCTTCTGCTCTGAATAAGCCAATATGACAGTAGCCCCAGTCACAGATAGCATTTCGTTACAAGTGATTTTAACTGGACCAGTGGAAGGTTTATTTGAGGGCAGTCAGACATACATGGAAGCATGATATCTGAAACTCACTTTATCTGGTTCTACATTTTTAAAGAAACACGATGACTGTATAATTTATTGTAACAAGTCACCTGTCTTTACCTTTCTTCTGCATATTACTGGTTATGAAGGTCCTAAGAGCGCACTTATGTAATACTAGCCGCTCCAGCTCGCTACGCTCGCTTCCACGTCCAGCCGGGGGGCAAGCCCCCCGGACCCCCCATTAAATTGCTCGCTTCGCTCGCAAAGTGTGGTATGTAGGGAATGTTGCTCGCTTCGCTCGCAAAGTGTGGCATGTAGGGAATGTTGCTCGCTTCGCTCGCAAAGTGTGGTTTGTGGGGAATGTTGCTCGCTTCGCTCGCAATTGAAACATGTAGGGGATGTTGCTTGCTTCGCTCGCAAACGGTAGATCTCTAAGGGTAGGTTTAACTTCTGTAGGGGTTGCTGCTCGCTTCGCTCGCTTGAGGAAGTTATACTGCCCACCCAACATGTAGGGAATGATGCTCGCTTCGCTCACAAACGGTAGATCCCTAAGGGTAGGTTTAACTTCTGTAGGGGATGCTGCTCGCTTCGCTCGCTTGAGGAAGTTATACTGCCCACCCAACTTGGCAGACGTTTTTTTCTGTTGGAAATTCTTACAAACAAATTAAATCTTATAAAACTACGTGGAACCACGAAAAGTTTATTGGGAGATGATGCTCGCTTCGCTCGCTTGAGGAAGTTATACTGCCCACCCAACTTGGCAGACGTTTTTTTCTGTTGGAAATTCTTACAAACAAAAGAAATCTTATAAAACTACGTGGAACCTCGAAAAATTTGACCTACTTCCCGTCACTTTTTTCGATATCCAATTTCGGATTCAGATTCGGCGGACCCAAAGCTGTATTTCGCCCGCGAAAACCGTTCCGAAAAACGTACCTTTATGGGGTATATTTTAATCGGAAAAAACGTATTTTTTCGTCAGACTTTTCGAGAAAACAGGTCCGTACTCTCGCATTTTTTTGACGCATTTCCCGATACTTTTTTCGCGATCCGATCGTGCCGTCGTCTCCCTCGTAGGAAAACCTACGAAACCCGTATTTTTCCGGAATTGTCAACGGCCGTTTAGAGGGGTAGGGGAAGCGGGGAAGTCCAAAAAGCGCACATTAACCAGAACCTCGACCCCCCTCCCGCCCTACGGCCCATGGTTTAGCTGGGATTAGAAAATTCTAAATTCGCTTATACACCCTATCGGAAAATCCCAAGAAGATCCCCCCACTCGTAGATTCCCCCCACTCAGCCGTTTGGCCGTGCATAGACACGACAGATAAACAGACAGACAGACGGAGTTTCATTCTTATTAATAGTACTAGCCGCTCCGGCTCGCTACGCTCGCCTCCACGTCCAGCCGGGGGGCAAGCCCCCCGGACCCCCCGTTAAATTGCTCGCTTCGCTCGCAAAATGTGGCATGTAGGGAATTTTGCTCGCTTCGCTCGCGAAGTGTGGCATGTAGGAAATGTTGCTCGCTTCGCTCGTAAGGTGTGGCTGCGCAGATGCGATATTTTACAATTGAAACATGTAGGGGATGTTGCTCGCTTCGCTCGCAAACGATAGATCCCTAAGGGTAGGTTTAACTTCTGTAAGGTACCTATGTGTACCTGCTCGCAACACCCAAACACCGAAACATGTACCTGAGTTATCGAACCCCAAACACGTCTGTCTTCCTAGAGCCTTCTCGCGTCCACAGCACATCATATAATTTATTTCTAATTTTAATAGCTTAGTCTCGCTTCCCCTCGCAATTCGACCGACTTAAGGTCACTTTTTTCGATATCCGATTTCGGATACCTACGAAACCCGTATTTTTCCGGAATTGTCGACGGCCGTTTAAAGGGGTAGAGGAAGCGGGGAAGTCCAAAAAGCGCACATTAATTCTTACTTCGACCCCCCTCCCGCCCTACGGCCCATGGTTCGTGTGGGATTAGAAAATTTTAAATTCACTTATACACCCTATCGGAAATTCTCAAGAAGATCCCACCACTCGTGCTCTCCCCCCACTCAGCCGTTTGGCCGTGCATAGACACGACAAACAGACAAACAGACAGACAGACGGAGTTTCATTCTTATAAATAACTAGCCGCTCCCGCTCGCTACGCTCGCCTCCACGTCCAGCCGGGGGGCAAGCTCCCGGACCCCCCATTAAATTGCTCGCTTCGCTCGCAAAATGTGGCATGTTGGGAATTTTGCTCGCTTCGCTCGCAAAGTGTGGCATGTAGGGAATGTTGCTCGCTTTGCTCGCAAACGGTAGATCCCTAAGGGTAGGTTTAACGTGTGTAGGGGATGTTGCTCGCTTCGCTCGCGAACGGTAGATCTCTAAGGGTAGGTTTAACTTCTGTAGGGAATGCTGCTCGCTTCGCTCGCTTGAGGAAGTTATACTGCCCACCCAACTTGGCAGACTTTTTTTCAGTTGGGAATTCTTACAAACAAATTAAATCTTATAAAACTACGTGGAACCACGAAAAGTTTATTCGGGGATGTTGCTCGCTTCGCTCGCAAGGTATTGCTGTATATGTGTAGGAAAAAGTCCGTATTTATTCTGTTGAAATGGCTCTCGCTTCGCTCGCAAGGTACCAATGTGTACCTGCTCGCAAATGATAGATCCCTTAGGGTAGGTTTAAAGTCTGAAGGGGATGCTGCTCGCTTCGCTCGCTTGAGGAAGTTATACTGCCCACCCAACTTGGCAGACGTTTTTTTCTGTTGGAAATTCTTACAAACAAATTAAATCTAATAAAACTACGTGGAACCACGAAAAGTTTATTAAGGAATGTTGCTCGCTTCGCTCGCAAGGTATTGCTGCATATTCCGACATGTGAATAGCTAAAACTACCTACGAATTTGCACCGCTTGGGATTTGGAACCCCAAAGGGTGTTAGGGCATCATTAGCGACCGTTATGTGACCTTATGAATAGCTCGCAAGATGCCAAGAGCGAACTTTGAGTCCCTTCAACTCGCATTATTGTGAAACGGCGGCCCGGGTCGATTAAAAATGTAATTTTAAACGCTTCCCTCGCTTCCGCTCGGAATTTGACCGAGTTCTCGTCACTTTTTTCGATATCCGATTTCGGATTCAGATTCCGCGGACCCAAAGCTGTATTTCGCCCGCGAAAACCGTTCCGAAAAACGTACCTTTACGGGGTATATTTTAATCGGAAAAAACCAAGTTTTTCGGCGGACTTTTCGAGAAAACGGGTCCGTACTCTCGCATTTTTTTTTACGCATTTCCCAATACTTTTTTCGCGATCCGATCGCGCCGTCGTCTTCCTCGTAGAAAAACCTACGAAACCGGTATTTTTCCGGAATGTTCGACGGCCGTTTAGAGGGGTAGGGGAAGCGGGGAAGTCCAAAAAGCGCACATTAATTCTTACTTCGACCCCCCTCCCGCCCTACGGCCCATGGTTCGTGTGGGATTAGAAAATTTTAAATTCGCTTATACACCCTATCGGAAAATCCCAAGAAGATCCCCCCACTCGTACACTCCCCCCACTCAGCCGTTTGGCCGTGCATAGACACGACAAACAGACAAACAGACAGACAGACGGAGTTTCATTCTTATAAATAACTAGCCGCTCCCGCTCGCTACGCTCGCCTCCACGTCCAGCCGGGGGGCAAGCCCCCCGGACCCCCCATTAAATTGCTCGCTTCGCTCGCAAAATGTGGCATGTTGGGAATTTTGCTCGCTTCGCTCGCAAAGTGTGGCATGTAGGGAATGTTGCTCGCTTTGCTCGCAAACAGTAGATCCCTAAGGGTAGGTTTAACGTGTGTAGGGGATGTTGCTCGCTTCGCTCGCGAACGGTAGATCTCTAAGGGTAGGTTTAACTTCTGTAGGGGATGCTGCTCGCTTCGCTCGCTTGAGGAAGTTATACTGCCCACCCAACTTGGCAGACTTTTTTTCAGTTGGGAATTCTTACAAACAAATTAAATCTTATAAAACTACGTGGAACCACGAAAAGTTTATTCGGGGATGTTGCTCGCTTCGCTCGCAAGGTATTGCTGTATATGTGTAGGAAAAAGTCCGTATTTATTCTGTTGAAATGGCTCTCGCTTCGCTCGCAAGGTACCAATGTGTACCTGCTCGCAAATGATAGATCCCTTAGGGTAGGTTTAAAGTCTGAAGGGGATGCTGCTCGCTTCGCTCGCTTGAGGAAGTTATACTGCCCACCCAACTTGGCAGACGTTTTTTTCTGTTGGAAATTCTTACAAACAAATTAAATCTAATAAAACTACGTGGAACCACGAAAAGTTTATTAAGGAATGTTGCTCGCTTCGCTCGCAAGGTATTGCTGCATATTCCGACGTGTGAATAGCTAAAACTACCTACGAATTTGCACCGCTTGGGATTTGGAACCCCAAAGGGTGTTAGGGCATCATTAGCGACCGTTATGTGACCTTATGAATAGCTCGCAAGATGCCAAGAGCGAACTTTGAGTCCCTTCAACTCGCATTATTGTGAAACGGCGGCCCGGGTCGATTAAAAATGTAATTTTAAACGCTTCCCTCGCTTCCGCTCGGAATTTGACCGAGTTCTCGTCACTTTTTTCGATATCCGATTTCGGATTCAGATTCCGCGGACCCAAAGCTGTATTTCGCCCGCGAAAACCGTTCCGAAAAACGTACCTTTACGGGGTATATTTTAATCGGAAAAAACCAAGTTTTTCGGCGGACTTTTCGAGAAAACGGGTCCGTACTCTCGCATTTTTTTTACGCATTTCCCAATACTTTTTTCGCGATCCGATCGCGCCGTCGTCTTCCTCGTAGAAAAACCTACGAAACCGGTATTTTTCCGGAATTTTCGACGGCCGTTTAGAGGGGTAGGGGAAGCGGGGAAGTCCAAAAAGCGCACATTAATTCTTACTTCGACCCCCCTCCCGCCCTACGGCCCATGGTTCGTGTGGGATTAGAAAATTTTAAATTCACTTATACACCCTATCGGAAATTCTCAAGAAGATCCCACCACTCGTGCTCTCCCCCCACTCAGCCGTTTGGCCGTGCATAGACACGACAAACAGACAAACAGACAGACAGACGGAGTTTCATTCTTATAAATAACTAGCCGCTCCCGCTCGCTACGCTCGCCTCCACGTCCAGCCCCGGGGCAAGCCCCGGACCCCCCATTAAATTGCTCGCTTCGCTCGCAAAATGTGGCATGTTGGGAATTTTGCTCGCTTCGCTCGCAAAGTGTGGCATGTAGGGAATGTTGCTCGCTTTGCTCGCAAACAGTAGATCCCTAAGGGTAGGTTTAACGTGTGTAGGGGATGTTGCTCGCTTCGCTCGCGAACGGTAGATCTCTAAGGGTAGGTTTAACTTCTGTAGGGGATGCTGCTCGCTTCGCTCGCTTGAGGAAGTTATACTGCCCACCCAACTTGGCAGACTTTTTTTCAGTTGGGAATTCTTACAAACAAATTAAATCTTATAAAACTACGTGGAACCACGAAAAGTTTATTCGGGGATGTTGCTCGCTTCGCTCGCAAGGTATTGCTGTATATGTGTAGGAAAAAGTCCGTATTTATTCTGTTGAAATGGCTCTCGCTTCGCTCGCAAGGTACCAATGTGTACCTGCTCGCAAATGATAGATCCCTTAGGGTAGGTTTAAAGTCTGAAGGGGATGCTGCTCGCTTCGCTCGCTTGAGGAAGTTATACTGCTCACCCAACTTGGCAGACTTTTTTTCTGTTGGAAATTCTTACAAACAAATTAAATTTAATAAAACTACGTGGAACCACGAAACGTTTATTAAGGAATGTTGCTCGCTTCGCTCGCAAGGTATTGCTGCATATTCCGACTTGTGAATAGCTAAAACTACCTACGAATTTGCACCGCTTGGGATTTGGAACCCCAAAGGGTGTTAGGGCATCATTAGCGACCGTTATGTGACCTTATGAATAGCTCGCAAGATGCCAAGAGCGAACTTTGAGTCCCTTCAACTCGCATTATTGTGAAACGGCGGCCCGGGTCGATTAAAAATGTAATTTTAAACGCTTCCCTCGCTTCCGCTCGGAATTTGACCGAGTTCTCGTCACTTTTTTCGATATCCGATTTCGGATTCAGATTCGGCGGACCCAAAGCTGTATTTCGCCCGCGAAAACCGTTCCGAAAAACGTACCTTTATGGGGTATATTTTAATCGGAAAAAACCAAGTTTTTCGGCGGACTTTTCGAGAAAACGGGTCCGTACTCTCGCATTTTTTTTTACGCATTTCCCAATACTTTTTTCGCGATCCGATCGCGCCGTCGTCTTCCTCGTAGAAAAACCTACGAAACCGGTATTTTTCCGGAATGTTCGACGGCCGTTTAGAGGGGTAGGGGAAGCGGGGAAGTCCAAAAAGCGCACATTAATTCTTACTTCGACCCCCCTCCCGCCCTACGGCCCATGGTTCGGGTGGGATTAGAAAATTTTAAATTCGCTTATACACCCTATCGGAAAATCCCAAGAAGATCCCCCCACTCGTGCACTCCCCCCACTCAGCCGTTTGGCCGTGCATAGACACGACAAACAGACAAACAGACAGACAGACGGAGTTTCATTCTTATAAATAACTAGCCGCTCCGGCTCGCTACGCTCGCCTCCACGTCCAGCCGGGGGGCAAGCCCCCCGGACCCCCCATTAAATTGCTCGCTTCGCTCGCAAAATGTGGCATGTTGGGAATTTTGCTCGCTTCGCTCGCAAAGTGTGGCATGTAGGGAATGTTGCTCGCTTTGCTCGCAAACGGTAGATCCCATTATTATTTTTTCATCATTCATTAATATTATTTTATTCATTATTATTATTATTATATTATTATTATTATTATATTATTATTTTCATTTTCATTATTATTATTTTCATCATTATTTCAATATATTAGTTATTATTTTCAGGGTAACTCTAATTTTTCTCTCGGTGCAGCAACTTCGCATGCGCAAATGTAGTTGCAGTAGTAGTAAGTTGTTTATTGTATTAAATCAATTATTATTACAAAGAGTTCAGGTCCACTTACACATTATCATTAGAAAAATATATAATATCTAAGAAATAATTCAAATATCTTCTTCCTAATCTAGTTAACAGGGCATTACAGCTCAATGAAGTACATGCAAAATAAACGAGGTCATCGATATGAAATTAATATAAATAATAATAATCCGTTGTGAATCCATAACATCCACACTATACCTGTGGTACTCGTACAATATCCACAACAAGCCTATCCTGTTGTACACTATACAATGCTAATGCTGTACATATCAGACACCTATTCGGTGAGCGCAATTGATCGAAGTGCTAGTGCACTAGTAACAAAATGAAATAAATTTAACATTTTCTCCCTATCATCACCAAAATCGAGCAAATTAGCGAGACGATCCTCATCCTCAACCACTGGGAGCCCACAGATGTATTTCGCAATGAATTGCCTTCGGTACGGTTCTAAGATCGGGTAACGTAGACAAAAATGGCAGAGGGTGTCAGCTTCTTTCATATTGCATAAGCTCTCGCTTCTAAACTTATGAGAAGTACCTCTATAATAAACAGTTACGAAAAACTTTGAAGACAGACGCAACTGGCACAACACTCTCTCAATCTGGACATTTTGAATGAGTCCCAAGTACTTTTGCCTACCTGAATAGTCCGCTATCCTCCTATAGAACATATTAAATCTGGCACTGTAAACCAGATTGATGTCCAGGCACCGAAAATGGTTGTAGAGTTTTTCGATTAGTGACGGTAGGATCGATTTCAAATTTCGAGGGTCCTCAGCTGATAGGATATCGTGGGAGCCATGGACAGCAAGCATGTTAAAAATGCAGGTATACCAGTTGTTATGATCAGTTGAACTGGTTGAAGAATTATGCATATTCTTCAATACCCTAAAACAAATCTTGGGCCACCTACTCTCATCCATCATAGAAATCCTGACCCAGTAACTAATTGGTCTTTCATAAACAATGGCCTTAAGTGCAGGGAACCCAGTCTCAATTCGTAAAAAGTGATTCGGTGTATTACGTGGGAGATAGAGGAGACCTTTCAGAAATTGGGATCGCACTGGCTCAAGCTCGTCGCCATACCATATCCTCCAGACCAAGTACAAAAGCACTGACTCCACCAGCGGCCGAAAAAGTGCTCGTTTGGTATCCCATGACGTGACCCTGCCTTTTGCGCAAATATCTCTCCAACAGCCAGCAGCCGATTTTGCTTTGGACGCTCGGCGGTCCAAATTGGCCCGAAACTTCCCCGACGACGAGAATGACACCCCCAGATACTCAAAATCGAAAACATAGTCCAACTCTTCTGAGCCGCATCTAATCCTTTTATACTTCTTGATGGTCTTATTGTGTCCGAATACTAAAACCTTAGAGTTGCTAGTGTTAATGGTAAGTGCGTTGATTCGGCAGTATTCAAGGAAAAAGTCCATTTTCTCCTGGGCATCTGGAACAGAGTCCGCGACAATAGCGACATCGTCCGCAAAACAAAGCAACATGAGCGTATGCCTTTCGACCCTGACACCTGAGCACCCCTTGCTCATAATAAATTCCTCCAAATCAGCCATAAAAATAATAAACAATAACGGACTTATCGAATCACCTTGCAAAACACCCATAGTAATATCCTGCTCTAAAAATTCGTAAGTCTCCCGCTTCGATAATTTGAAACGTGCGGTCCCATAAAGATATTAAGCACACAGATAATCTTGCTACTAACTCCCAACTTTGAGAGCTTTGACCACAATAAAGCATGATTGATTGAGTCAAAGGCTCGGGAGAGGTCTGCCATTATACAAACCAAGTTCTGCTTCTTCTTGACTCGGAAGTAAGCCGAAACGGCATACAGGGTGAAAATCTGGTCGATGCAGGACCTCCCAGACCTGAATCCCGCCTGGGACTCTGGCAAGATGCCCCTCAGTCCTGCACATGACTTCATCCTATCCGCTAGGAGGTGTGTAAACAACTTTGAGGTGGTGTTAACCAAGGCTATTCCTCGATAACTCCCGGGAAGCGATCTATCGCCTTTCTTCTACAGCATGCGGAGAAGTATGGTACTCCATGAGCGATGCACCTCACCTTTCCCCAGGCACTTATTAAAAATCTCTACTAACAACTCGATACAGTTATCGGGAAGAGCCTTCAGAATCTCGTTAGGAATACCATCTTCCCCCGGAGCCTTACCACATCTCAAATTCTTCAAACCCCTCCTCACCTCCACCACGGTAAAAGGCCTGTCAAGCTCGGGCACTTCAATCAAATGCCTATTACCCAATCCCTCAATCGCAGGTTCTCTTTCACCATACAAATCCTTATAAAAGCATTTCCACGTGTGTATGGCAATGAGATCCTCGGAAAACACAGAGCCTCTAGCTAACCTCACGGCTTTCCAGAACTCTGCAGGACGTCTTGAATTATTTATGGCGTCAGAGATCTTACAATAGTATGCTTTCCTGGTTGTAGCTAATTTCTTCTTATAGCTGGTTTTTAAGTTGGCATAGTCAATCACTAAATTTACTGGGTAACCTTTCCTACGCATTTTCCTATATTGATTCCTTACTTTATACCGCATATATTTACATGATCCATTAAACCAGGGTTGGCCCCGGCGGGAGTATGCTCGGACCCCTTTCGTCACAACCACGATGCCCGCTCTCCCACCCACACTCTGAAAAACACTCAGTAGTTGAGAGAATAGATCATTTGGATCGTCGTCCACACGGAAAACCACATTACCAAGGGATCCTCGAAATGTCTCTATTTTATTGCTGTCTTCGAGAACCCAGTAGGGCTTCTCAGAGTTTCTACTTTTACTATCAACCAGGCTGACGACTCTCTGGCTTCCTGTTCCATGTCCCTGTTCAGACATATTCCAAGACAAGATTGTATCTGACTGTGAGTTCTCTGTTTTCAAGTTTTCAGCTCCCGTTCCCGACTCAGTGAGGGCTCGAAGATGTGTAAAGTCTCCCTGCAGTGCGCTATTTCTACGATCGTGATTAATCTTCTCTTGAATAGGATGTTTCGAAGGCTTAACCTGTTCACATTCCCCCGCATGCACGAATGTGTATTCCTTTAAAGGAGCCTAATTTCAACAGCTTTCGTCCGGTCCTGATGAAATTTTCCGGGAATGTGCTGGTTAAGCTGTGAATTTTCCCCAATAAATTTCGTCTTTCTCAAATCATTATTCCATTCAGCACATGGGAAAACGTAAATTAATTCGAGCATCATTTAGAGACGCCCTAGTCGTCCGATCCCGCTCAAATTTAGTGGATAGTTGGGGGACGACGATTTAAACATTCAAAATCAATTTCAACATGGTTGCATCATTAGTAGTTCCTGTGCATGCGCGAAAGTGTAATCCCAGGAACTAGCATAATTTCTAGTTTTCATCCGATATTGTTGAAATTTTCTGGGAATGTACGGGTTAGGCTGTACATTTTCTCCTACCAATTCCGTTTTTCTCAATTACGCTAACGTACTTCAAGCATAATTTTCTCTTTTCCTGATTTAGACATTTTTGATATACTATATTCCCCGATAGAGTTCATTATTACTAAAACCATTTCAATGATCTATAATTTCATGTTATTTTCAGTTGTTAGGTACTTACCTACTTAAATATCGCTATACTTGAATCAGGGGGACTAGTAAAGTGTAGATGTTTTTATGAATTTCATTAATTTTTCCTCTGCAGGTGCCTATATTTACGCAGGCATGTTGATGTGAAGCTTCACATTTGCAATTGGGAATGGGGCTCCTTTGTGATATCTACAATTCAATATCAGTGCACACTGATCAGCTGAGGAGCCTCAGAGCCTAATTTTGTTTCTTTATCGAGTTATGATGCTGAAACCTAAAATGTTAGTATGAAATGTTAGTACATGTCTTTTGGACATGTACAATACAATTACAAAGTATGGAGGGAAACTGACTCACGGTGCTGATATTTAGATGAAGGTCCTTTAGGACTCTTCAGAAACAATTACGAGGTGCAGACGCGCTTTGATTGGCAGAGGGTACCTAATTTCTTTCTTTGTCGACCTTCCGTTTCTTTTTTTTTTCTTTTTCTGAAAAATTTGATAATCATTTTAAACTGTAAATAATGGGTCTTGGAGCTGTAAAATAGTGAACCCTTTTGGGAGGCACGATGCGCCATGTTTTGATAATTTATTTACTATATGCAGGGTTTAATAATATTTATATACCAATGATCTGCGTAGATGTGCTATCTAATACAAAAATAATAAAACTGCGTTATAATTTTTAGCGTTTTAGATTTAGTAAGTGATTCTTATATTAGGAAGCCTACGTTGTATCCGACTATACGGTGAAAACCAACAAAAATCTGTTCCTTTGCATTTCAAAACTTCTCTGGCCACCATTTTTAAAATTTTACTCATGATAATTAGATCACTTCTAATACAACAAATCTTGGAGACGAAAAGTGGACTGTGTAGCCTCGTCGACTTTCTCTTCCCAACCCCTCATCAGCTCAGTTCCCAACAAAAACTGCTGCCAAAAACAGTTTCGAAGTAGAGTTATATTGGAATAGAAAATCCAAAATAATAATATCAAACAGCAGCAAAAAAAAAATAAAAAAAAAAAATAAAAAAATTAAAAAAAATAAAAATAAAAAATAAATAAGAATAAAAACATGCCGCGTCATATCTGAGAACCCAATCTTACTATGTGTTGATACAGTTTAATTAGTTTGCAACTCTTCTCTTTAAATGGAGTTGTCGTTATTGTGCTTCACAAACACAAAGCTCTTTCAGAAGGCAGATGGATGACATTACTCCATGGCGGTGACAACCACACTCCTCACTCTGAGTTTCACATTGTATACTGAGGGTTCAGATAACTTCAGAACAATATAATTTGAATGACATAAAATTAAATAGATAAATAAAAACTTACTACCCAACGCAAAAACTGTTACCGATCTGAAAGTAGACAACAATAAGTTTTGGTATTTACTGCAACATGAAATTATTTATATACCTAAGTAATTCATTTATCTACGAATTTCTGAAAAGATCCACAACTTCTTCATTTACTATACATTTTGAGCAAAATACCCCACACAACCCCTGAATACTTTGTGAAAATTACTTCGTTCTATGACAACTGAATAATTTTAAATTTCTATGGGCTAAGTGGAATTTATTGTCCATTTAGCGAATAAAATAGTATGGATCGCCATTTTTAGCCGATTCTGCAGTTGTAGGTATCTACATGGATTTTGAGTGTATTCTGAAAACTATCATAATCAAATATCGGTGTTTCAGGATATCATAATCAAAGATCGATGTGGATAGTAGTCAAGGCTGAAAAAAAAGAAGATCGCGGAAAAAACTATTGTTTTGGGAAAAAGTAGAAGGGAGGAGGCTTTTTTGAGGATTCTGGGTTTTACGAGAAGATTAAGAAGAATCGCCGGAGAGAGTCTGAACGTAAACCTGTGAAAACCGTTGCCGCATTCCTTTGAAGTTGAAGATTGGAACCGTTAATTAAGCTCGTCATTTGAACTACACTTGAACTACTTTTAACTCTACAATTCGAAGGTCGCTCAACATATCCGGAGAAGGTCGCGAATTAACCGCAAAGGCAGGTGACGACGAAAAGGGCCTAGGAGGAGGAAGACCAGAGAAGCATGTTGAAGGTACGCTAATTAAATATTACCTAGGATCGTTAAATTGGCTGCAAGAACACTGAAATTCACAAGAATTTCAGAATAACGTGACCAAAATAAAAATACGTGTTGGATTACTCGCTGTGTCTTAGGAACAAAGATTAAATATACCTCCAAAGTTGAGTGAAGAAACGAAAATTCGTTGTTAGAAAAGTTACGACATTGGTGACGAGGAAATGGACAAACTAAACCGACATACATACGTTGAATCTCTGGCTACTGTCTCCTCTCGCCACGACTTGTTTGCACAAGACACCTAAATATCGTCCGCAACAATCGAGAGTCAGTTCGAAGCGGAAAGAGTAATTAGGTCAGAATGCAAAATTCAACAGAGCGGTTATGTATATGTATGTCTTATGTTAACATTTGTTAACATAAACCTCTGGAAATTATACATACCCTCTGCTTGAAGCAACTGCCTTCAGAAACTCCGCAAGAGTTCATGACCTTTCAGTTCGATATGGCAAAGCTGTGCCATAATCTGAATGAGCTACTAGTCATTTCTGAGTGAAAAAAAAAAAAAAAAAACTCAATAGACTATAGCTTAACAAAGAAACACGACAAAATAAAACGTAAAACTTTACTATTCCTGTAATAAATAGTCTTCTGCGCAGATTACCGGTGTTTCACGCGTTTATAGAGATCTCCTATAATAATGAAAAACCCGGATGAGATGGGCCGAATTTCAGAAGTTCAGCTTTCTTTTAAAGTTCGCTTCGTGAGTCACGTTCAAGTTGACGATTTGTTTCCTTCCAACACTAAGCATTCTTGAACACAAACGGTTAGTCGCACAATGCTCCAAGTGGTCTCTTTATATTGAATGAACTGATTTCGGTTGAAATCAATCGAAATAACTAGGCACTTTTATGTTTCGAATGTTTTCAAGGTGCATATGCATATATATATATATATATATATATATATATATATATATATATATATATATATATATATATATAATTTCTTTAAATGTAACCCTTAAATTTCACCCTTTAGGGTTGATCAAAAGTAATGCTGAGGATTCAGTCCCTACCCAGGTGCCATGTGATTATTGGACCGTTCGGATAAACTTTGATGCAGTATTGGGGGGTGGATCGGATCAAAGTGGCCCAAAGTCCTCAAAACGTAAACTTAATTAGGAAAATCGATACTGTAAATTCAATTTGGAGTTCATACAGGTTCATCACTTACATTCTGAAGCTCGTTTACCAAGCACAGATATGGTCCCAAACGTTTCTGAAGTCGGTGTAAAATGAGAGGAAAACTAAGATTTCAACAAACACCATTTTACTCGTTTGGTTTATCGAGTTCAAGAATTCGTAGGAAAACATTGTAGGATCATAAAAGCTTCAGAAGTTCTTAAACTTTCCATAACTTACAAAAAAAGAGATGAGTCCGAAATCCTAAAGCTTTTTCGTTTCAAGTGGGAAAATTATGAATTCCAACTTCTTGTCGAGTTTTTAAAAATCGGAAACTATCGATACTCAATACTCGGGCTTTGGTCTGCAGGTTTTGTCAAGATCAGGAGGAAAAGCTGAAAATTATTACACAAAGGGTATATCATCAATCAATTGGATATTTGAATATTTGTCAATAATTTCTTAACCTACTAGATCATTATAACTTGGCACTTCGCGCCTTCCAAATGAGTTTACACCTTTACAGCTCCCGGACTCCACAATTTTACGCTTTTTAGTCAACATCAAAACATTTAGAAAAAATTGACAAAAAATGACTGGTCGAAAATGAAAGAAATTATCCTTCAGAAGCCCCTCAGCTGTGTAGTTTGTTACAGCTCCGTAGGTTGAAGAAATTAGCTTCACGGGTCTCTTAAAGTAATGCACCTTTGTTAACGATTCGGGTCTTTTATGCGTTCAGGTTTATACTTTCACTCACAAATTTGAAATTAATTGGATATGGTAAATTTCATGTGTTTTTAGGGATGAAAGTAGTTAGCTAAAGGGTAAAACTCAGTTGGTAATTACGTTTAACACCATCGCAGCAGAAGAAACAGAAGAAAAAGCCACTTCATAAAGATCGGTGGTCATGATGCTCGCTATGCTCGCATCTCGAAATTTCATAACATCAAGTAGTAAATCCCTTAGAGAAAATTCAGATTAGTTGGACATACAGATCAGTTTCAGGGTGGCGGACGATAACGGAAAAGATCCGATATAGATTGGTTAGACAAATAGATCAGAATGATGCGTACAGTTAGGTGGTATGGATGCTCGAAAGCTCGCATCTCAAAAAATTAAAAAATATCCTAAATCATTCGTTTCAGTCAAATGCAGATTAGTTGAACGAATAGCAATACGATAAAACCCGCAAAATCTGAGAGAGGGAGAGGTAGAGAGAGAGAGAGAGAGAGAGAGAGAGGGAGGGGGGGATTAAGTAGTTATAACTAATATACTGTGCAGCTACTCTTTAAACTACACTATATATCGCTCTGTGTTGTTGCATAATACCTTAGGTATAGAACACTCTGTGCTTTACATTGTGTTATAAAGAACAGAACGTTTTACAAAGGGCTCAATTTCGCTTGTTAATGGTATAAAACATTCTATAGATGGGAAAATCACTTCTTGATTCGAAATAAATTTCGGTGTGTGTTCAGAACATGCTTTTTGGGAATCACTGAATATCAGCCTCATCACTATATGTTCCTCTGGGTGAAACTTCACAATGATATTCGGATGCTACTATTATCCGGGACGGGGACCTGATTCCATCTCATTGCCCGGGACGAGTTGACGAAGGCCTCAGGGACAGGAAGGATGAGCGCCGTTAGGGGAAGGAAAAGCGCACGCAAGTGGGTGTGAGGATGCCAGGACGCAATAGATAAGACTGCCTACAGGTTTATTAAGGCAATTACTCATAGGGAGAGGCCCTTAGCAAGGCGAAGGGTCGGGAGGGCGAGGCAAAGGGTTGCCGCTTTCTGAATAGTAAGGGGGCGGCAGAGGGAAAGGGCGTCAAGGACCGCCATCTGCAATGTACCTGCACTTACCTCCGTTCTCATCACCTTCCCTTAAACTTTATACTTAAACTTTCGGGGTCTGGAACCCTACAAACTTGGATGGCGGTACTAACCAGATGATAAAAGTGGAACGCGTGAAGGAAAATGCTGTATTCTGGTGGACGCCAACTATCAACAAATTCCGCTGGAGAGGAGAGGGACTTATTAATATGTCTGTTTAATGAAAATGAAAGGGTTTAACTTCTTCGTAGAGCGCTCCAGAGTATTTCTCCACTCCACGTTAGTCATTTGATTTTTCAAAGTGCCTCATGGGGATTAATTCACCCACTTTGTCCACCACGACTGGGTTTTTATACTTATCCTTATGTTCTTGACCAAGCCTCTCCTTCAACCATATTAGGTACTTATAATTAGTATCAATAACCCACATTTTAATTATTATAATAAACTAATGGGGAAATAATTAGTTAGAGATGGAGTTTATGTTTCTGTTGAAGCTATTCCGCAGAAGCAGGATTGATTGACAATTTTCCGTGAACGAATGGGTAAATTCATCATTATTTTTTAGTTTAACAAGAGGAAAGAAAACTTCGTGTTAAATTTATCGTTGCTTGAACTAATTTTGAGTGCGCACGTCTCTTTGGAAAACATTTGAGGACTCATTATGAAAAAGCCAACGATGCTTACCCATCCTCAGAATAGTAAGAGAGCGTGGGACATTAGAGTGGCTCATTCTCCATCAATACAAATATTGCCAAGTGGAAACAAATTTAGCAATTTGACCTAAGTTGCGTGAGTCTAGAGTTTCTTGAGAACTAGGCACATATTTGTTAAATGTAAGCCACATCCCAATGACTTTCCTTCATAGGCGCTTATGACTTTAATCCAGATTGGGTATGGTTGTTTATTGCTATAGGGGTACATTAGGATTACATTAGGGCTTACATTGGGATGTTCTCAATAATAGAACAGTTTGCAATAAGGTACTCAACTGAGCAACCGTCCGTACCATTTGGGCTACACATAGAAGAGTTACCGTCAACTCATACAACTTTGTCCCACTTTTTTGGTTTTTTGAGCGTCAGAACTTTATTTTTCGTCGTATCTCGTTGAAATGTTTACCCAAGATACTTACACATCTCAGTGATCAAATGTCGCTAAGGAAAAAATTCCATCTGTTCAGCGAATAGAATGGGAACTATTTATTCGTGGCACATTCATTACCCCAGGAAGGTGCAACTTTGAGCCACCATCTTTTTTAGCCTATAATGAAATGAAAAACCTAATGTGGCTCATTGTGGCGGTCTGAATCTTGTTAATCAGCATGTTGACTTTGCAACGTAATACAAAAAAAAATTTGCCCTCGGAATTTTAAGTGTTTTTTCGATTTTTTAAACAAGGTGAATATAAAAATCAATGCAAGGCAACTTTCTGTTCGTTTTTATTATAAAATCTTAACAATTCATACAAAAATATCTCAACAAATCTTCAACTCGTCCAGCCACCTTTCTTCGATTCTGAGCACCCATTTTCTGTAAAAATACAACGAGAAAGCATTAAATTTTATTAAAGAAATAATTAAAAAACGGTGGCACAAAGTTGTACCCCTAAGTTCCCGTTTCTAACATATCTGGTCATATCACAGAAACAAACAAACTTCTGATAACACCAAATACTGTAATTGGTAGCTGACAGTATAGGGATGAAAATATGAACTTACCAGACTATTCAGAAATCCGCAGCATACTCATCCAAAGGAGACTCCCAGCACAAACTGAACAATTCCCTTTTAGTGGACTAGAGAAAGAGCTACCTTGCCGGCACTGAAATCCACAGGGAAGACTTGTGGAAGCGTCGGCATCCTCTTCTACCATCATGCTGCTCGTGGGAATTTTTTCGAACTAATAACTTCAAGTTTGTTACCTTTAGAGAGCATAAGGTTCAAAAAACGAGATTGGCACAATGTTGAACGGGGTGCACAAAGTTGTATGAGTTGACGGTACATCACCAGTCTGATCCGATTAGACAACTCGAGAAAAAAAAGGACTTCTCATATCGCTCTTATTGAGTCAAATAGTAGTGTCGAGTAATTCGTAGGTAAAATGGAATCGCAGAAGACGCAGTTAGCAGGCGGCGGTATTCAACCTACAGTTGATTATTGATTTCGACCATCTGTTCTCCAAACCTGATTTTCTTTCGGAACTTGTTTTTTGTGACATTTGTGAAAGTGCTTGAAACAAAGTTCTAGGGATCTATCCGATGTTTTTTTTTTTTTTTTTTTTTGTATTCATTGTCAATCTTTTTTTTTGTGTAGAATTTGAGTATCAATTATATACCTAGCTCATTCGGTAATCTTGTTGAATTCTTATTTCCCAACGAGGAAATGTTGGGTTCTCACAAGCAACGGGGGAAGGGTGTTTGTCTCTAAGTACCTTATATGACCGTCTAGAAACCCAGCTCCGAGCACTAGAATCCATGGGCGTTGCAAAAGATGATTACGGGAGTATGTTGACACCTATAGTAGAATCAACGTTGCCCGAGTCCATTTTGAAGGAATGGGAACGGGAAAGATCGTCGAAACAACATGGAAACAATCTTGAATTCATCAGTAGAATTGATGAATTGCTTAGTTTTTTGCGCAAGGAAGTTGAGAGTGAAGAAAGATTGAAATTAGCTAGAACCACATTTTCTCGTCAACCCGAAGCGCCTAAAATTACTTCAAAACTTCAGAAGTCTGTCAATTCGCGTAAAACTCACTTACCCACGGCTGCAGATCTAATAAACGTATCTAATACCCCAATACGTACTAATACCCCAAAGTTATCAATATGTGTTTTTTGTGAAGGACAGCATGGGAGCGAAACATGCATCAAGGCACATGACATATCATCAGACAAAATCCATAGTATTCTGCAGAGTAATGGACTATGTTTTTTATGTTTTAAGAAGGGTCATATCAAACCTAAAGGTCGAGCATTTATTAAATGCGTAATATGTAGTTCTAGACACAACCCTCTGCTTAGTAGTGAACGAAAGGTGAAACAAAACACCTCTATAGCTCCACCAGAAAATTTGATTGAACAGAATATGGCGAATACAAATCAGGTACCAGTTTTATTGCAAACGCTCATGATTAAGATTAGAGGGAAGCCAGATTATTTAGCTAGGGCCCTTGTTGACACGGGTTCGCAGCGATCTTATGTACGTAGGCAGGTCGTTGAGAAACTTGGCTACGAATCATTGCGTGAGGAAAATTTGGTACATGCCCTTTTTGGTGATACAAATACTGAAATTGTAACACATCAGTGTTTTAAACTCTCAGTAATATAAACGGAAGCTATCGCTGTAATTTTGACGTACTCGACTCTGAAGATATCTGTAGTGCAGTACCTTGTCCAGCTGAAGGCCCTTGGTGTGCTGAGCTTAAAAGTAAAGGAATTTGTCTAACGGATCACGGTAGTGGCCCTATAGACCTGCTCATCGGGGCAGACGTTTTAGGAAAACTTTTCACTGGGCGGAGAGAGGTACTCATCTGTGGACTTGTGGCTATAGAGACTGCTCGGGTGGACACTGATGGGTAGATTAAAAGATAATAGTTCAAATTTCATGAATATTTTCCATGCTATGCTCACATCTCTCTCCGACATATTTATGGCTTCTAGACATTCTTGGCATAGAAGACCCCACTGAAACGAATTCAAGAGAAGAACTGGCGGAGATAGCTCAAGAACACTTTCTTCGGACAGTCAAGATTCAAGACGACGGACCGTACGAGGTTCAACTACCCTGGATTGATGGGTACCCACCACTTCCACGGAACTATCTTGTAGGGAAGAAAAGACTGGAGTCCACTCTGCGGAAGCTCAAGGCAAGCGATTCCGTACAGGCTTACGAGGATGTGTTCTACAGCTGGCTTCAAGAAGGGATCATCAAGGAGGTTCCACATAAAGACTGGGACGTTGGACACTACCTCCCTCACCGACCAGTGTTTAAGCCAGGTAGCATGACTAGTATCAGACCAGTATTTGATGCTTCATGTAAGTTGAAAAATTCACCTTCTCTAAATAGTTGCCTAGAAAAAGGGTTGAATTTAATTGAGAAGATACCATCAATTCGAAGAATGCATTCGGATTCAGATTGAATGCATTCGGAATGGTATCTGACATACGTAAGGCTTTTCTGCAAATTTCGGTGCATTATTCAGGCCGTGATGTGCTGCGGTTTTTGTGGCAGAGTGACACTGATGGAAATATACGAATTTTCAGGCATGCAAGAGTAGTGCTTGGCGTGACAACCAGTCCGTTTCTACTAGGAACCGTAATTAGTTATCATCTCAGTAGAGTTATATTGAAAACGCAATCAGGTATATCAAATTATTCAGAACATTTTTTGAACGTGTTACAGCATAGTTTCTATGTTGACAATCTAGTCACGAGTTTTTCGGGGTAGAGGAGCTGCGCGAGTTTATTGATCAAGCAACAAATATTTTTAAGGAAGGTTGTTTTGATCTCAGAGGTTGGGAATTTAATGATTCAAGTATTGCAGAATCTAGTCACACTCCAATACTAGGAGTGATTTGGGATCGCAAATATAATACCTTTAGTTTGAATTTCACAAATTTGGAAGAATTAAACACGGAACAGGTAACAAGACGTGCAATATTATCAGCCACTCAACGACTTTTTGATCCGATAGGTTTTGTGGGACCCACCACCATTATTCAAAAAATGTTAATTCAAAAACTTGGGCAGAAAAGGGAGGTTGGGATGATCAAGTAAATGAAGACACATTAACAAAATTCAAACGTTGGGTTAATGAAATTCACGCTTTGAAATCTGTTCATATCCCTCGTTGGTTCATAGGATTTGATGGAAGTGTGAATAATAGTCTACACGTTTTTTGTGATGCCAGTCAAGATGCATACGCCGCCGTAATATTTTTAAGAACTATGTGTGAAGGAAAAATTAAGATATATTTAGTAGAAGCTAAAACAAGAGTGGCCCCCTTGAAACAAATAAAGCTGAAAACCGACTACGCTGACGTGACGTGGGATGACGCATGATCAGGCAGCGACAGGCCACGACAAACCACGTTAGAGATGGGCCCACATGTTCACACTTTGCTGACGTGACGTGAGGGTGGGGGACGTGATGCTGGGATATCGTGCTCAAAGGAGGGTGGAAGGTGTGTTCATTTGATGTGTAATCTTCGACAATGCAAGAACTTCTCGACTTGCTTGACGAGGAAGAGGAAGAAATTGCTGGGATGGCAATCGCCTGTACTGCAGCAGCAGCATCAAGGATATGGGTGCATCCCATCAACAGCACGCGGGGCCTGTACGGCGAATTTTCGACTTTGATGCCTGAATTGGTGGAGGACGAATAGCGTTTCGTCATGTATTTCCGCATGACGAAAAATGAGTTCTATCATTTAAAGAAATTAGTTGGTCCGAAAATTGAGAAACGCTCGACTCAACTACGAGAGAGCATACCAGTGGAGATCAGACTGGCAGTTTGCTTGAGGTGAGTACAAACTGATAACTTAATTATCTAGAAGACCTGACGCCGGCTGATGTCAGGATACTCTAGACGGCATCATACCACGCATTACCACGTCACGTCATAGCAATCTGTTGGTGATCGTCCGAATCCTTTGTTTACATTTTGTCTTCACACGTGGTCCCCCGTCATACTACGCCATCCCGCGTCATCCCACGTCACGTCAGCGTAGTCAGTTTTCAGCTTAACAATACCCAGACTAGAATTCCTGGCGGCTACTATTGGCGCTAGACTTGCACATGGAGTGTCGAAAGTTATTCCAAATGTTGAAGTTCACTATTGGAGCGACTCAAGTACTGTCCTTGCGTGGATAAATCTGGAGGAACCATGGGGTATATATATCCAGAATCGTGTTAAAGAATTCGTCAACTTTCAAAGAAAGAAAATTGGCATCACGTGCAGGGTAGTTTGAACCCAGTAGATTTGGTTAGTAGAGGATGATACCCTCAAACCTTGGCTACCTCTAAATGGTGGGAGGGACCTCTCTGGCTCATGGACGAAGACGAGACGAGAGAGACGAAGAGGAGATTTTACAGGAGAAAAAAAAAAAAACAGTTGTATTGGTTAACAATGCTGTCCAATTATTTTCCTCTGATCTGTTTAGCAAAAAGTTTTCTAGTTACAACCGAATATTGAGAGTCGCGGTTTGGACCATGAGTTGTTGAACAAATTCTCGCCGCATAATTATTTAACGGGAGATTTGAAGGTTTTCGAGCTCAAGAGAGCTGAAACTTTTATTTTGAGAATGATCCAAGAACAGTCGTTCATTGGGTTGCATGATAATCGACTTGCGAAGCTCAAACTTTTGATAGACTCCTTCGGAATCATAAGGCTTCGCACTAAACTTTGGGATAGGAAAGACACAGAAGATTTTCGTTCGCCAATCATTCTCTCTCCAAATCATGTAATTGTTTCCCGACTAACAATGGAAACACTTACAATAAATGGACATGTAGGAGGCCAAAGTCCAGTGAGCTTACTTGAGAAAGGCTTTGGATTTTACGTTGCAGACAAGCAGTGCGGCGCATCGTGAAGCAATGCGCAACATGTCAAAGGCATATGTCAAAGCCGCTCGATGTAGAAACTCCTCCTCTACCAGAAAATTGAGTTAGAGATGCTTGTATATTTGAAATTAGTGGTACAGATTTTGCCAGCCCTTTTTACCTCAATAATGGGGAAAAGGTTTATGTTTGCAAATTCACATGCGCAGTATATCGCGTTGTATATCTTGATTTGGTCGATTCTCTGTCAACCGAATCATTTATGATGGCTTTCCGACGTTTCGTAGCAAGGCATCGTAGACCTTCAGTAATGTATAGCGATAGCCACTAATTTTCATGGTATGAATAATGCTTTGAAGAAAATCGATTGGGAGAAAACTGCTTCTTTGAGCTCTATTGACAAAATCGAATGGCGATTCAACCCTGCCACACCAGCATGGTGGGGAGGTTTTTGGAAGCGAATGGTGGGAGTGATGAAAATCTTACTGAAGAAGGTAATGCGACGTGCTTCATTAACTTTTGAGGGGTTGCGGACAGTTTTGTGCGAATGTGAAACTCATATCAACAGTAGACACATCACTTATGTTCCAGAGGATTCCGAAGATCCTATACCTATCACACCCTTGACGTTTCTCCAGGGAATTCTAGAAGTGGACGTGTACTTGATCTCGACCAAGTAGACTCTCAAAGCTTAAGCCGCAAACTCAGATATCGTTTGAAGATTAAGGAAGAATTGAGAAAAAGGTTCCGCAGTGAATATTTAGGAATACTCAATCTCTCTTCAAAGGGCTTCAAAAACACTAGAGACCCTAAAGTAGGAGAAGTCGTTCTGATTGGAAATGACCAGAAGATAAGAATCAAGTGGCCTCTTGCGATAATTGACGAGATAGTTACTGGAAGTGACGGCAAATGTCGAGTGGTGAAAATGAAAACAACTGAAGGAGTAGTGACTCGACCGATTCAGCGTATATTCCCTTTGGAACTACAAACATCGACAACAGGAACATCTTCTGAATCCAAACCATTAGAAGTTCAACAAGTTCACAGAAATTCGGAAGATTCAAGGAAACCGAAGACTATGAAGACGGTGATAAGAACACAACAACAATGTGTGGACGCCAAGTGAAAATTCCGGTCAATTACATGAGCTAGTATCGTTCTGGAAAGTGTTGAGGCGTTTTTCACCCCTCAAAGTAAGAGGATGTCGAGTAATTCGTAGATAAAATGGAACCGCAGAAGACGCAGTTAGCAGGCGGCGGTATTCAACCTACAGTTGATTATTGATTTCGACGATCTGTTCTCCGAACCTGATTTTCTTTCGGAACTTGTTTTTTGTGACATTTGTGAAAGTGCTTGAGACAATGTTCTAGAGACCTATCAGATGTTTTTTTTTTCTTGTATTCATTGTCAATAGTTTTTTTTTTGTAGAATTTGAGTATCAAATATATAGCTCGTTCGGTAATCTTGTTGAATTCTTATTTCATTAATTAGGCAAAGTTGCAAACCCCTTTGGTTCGTAAAATTTTCAGACGCGCTTTGTCTTGAGCTAATCAGAAAATACTACATTCAACCTTTCACTGAGTACAACGATTGTTGTATTCAACAATGGTTGTTTTGCCCTTGTTTGGAGAAGGCATTCAGATCCATGGTTTACGGTGTCATACTTGATACTGAATTTATCCATCATCGAAGCTCATTTGTGTGGTACTTTTTCTCTTTCCAATATCAGTTCTTCAAGAACAAATTGTGTATGTAGAGTAGAGAATGGCTAAACAGAACAAAAATTGTAATTGTTGAATCACTCAGCTATGAGTGTCACGCTCGATAGTCATTTTATTTTAACGGAGATTTGGCCGTTCCGGCTACCCTAAAGTTTATAAACGTAACATTTGATGATTGTAAAGTTTCTCTACGCTACCAAATCATCGCAATGTTAATTACAGTTGAATTATTTTTGCTGCCTTGTTATGGAAGTTAAACTTCCTTACCCAGAGTTTGCTTTTATCATTTTGGTAGCTTGTAGGTACACCTCAGAGTTCCTTTCCGCCTTGGCTTCATTATTTCGGCTTCAAACAACGTTGAACCAGCGACTTTCCAGGGCGCTGTTTAAAAGTGAACTAATAACTAACGCGAGTTTGTAAGCTTCTGTTATATTGTGTAGAACAATGGCCTACATTTTGAGTTTAATTTCCCGACCAGATAGGTCTTCTCACCAACAATGAGAAATCATAGCTTGTAGTAGCTTCAGCTCTCATGCGATTGTTATCTAGATACGTTCCATATGAGTAGTAGTTATCTATGTTTTAGTTGTGCTTGTTCAAAATTGTTGCCCATGGATCCTTTTGAATTGGAACACTTGCGGGGAAGCTTGAAATGAATGAGGGTTATTCACTTCATCTAGTTTTATTGATTTTTCTAATTGGTAAGAACGGGCAGACGTTCCAGAGCTTGTGGCCTCCCATTAGGGGAAAGTTTTACGTGTATATTATTCTATTGAACGATACCTACAAATCATTTATTTCTTTTGTGATCATATAATTATTTCGTATTTAAAAATAGCTAAATAACTCCAATCACGATCTTAGTTACTTTGATCTTTTATTTAGGGTCTTACCTGTGGAGCTTTAAATACATTTGTGCCTAACTTCTATCAAAATACTTCTACAGCTTTACAAATGATAATCTATATCATTTAAGAGCCAAAAATTTACTAAAAATACGTTTCCAGGGCATTGCCATCACGGCCTGTCCAGTTATAGTTTTCGAATTTCTGCGGTCACAGATGTTTTCCCCCTAAAATTTTTTCCCGCACTTCTCATCTACCAAAAACACCGAATGCCCTCTTGAATCAATCCAATCGTGGACTTCTGCTGGAGCGGACGTCGCACGCCGTCGTTAGTGATGTTAAAAAGTCCAAATACTGACCTTAGATAACTTTATTGGTCATTAAACCAATAACATGTGAGATTCCTGTGGAAATGCGAAATGTGAATATTACCTGAGGAAAAGAACTTTCAACTGGCAGATGGGTAGACACCTAATTCGGATACGCGAGGAAGAGGACCTCTAATAGCTGCATATAATGCACTATTAAGGTACACGTAAATATCACACCCCTTCACTGATGTCAAATTTGTGGATGGTATCCTAGCCCATTTGTATTAAATTTGTTATATGGTAGCCTGTGTGTGGTTGAATTATGGGCCGGGATTTATTCCTCGGTAAGTACACCCACAAAATTCTCCAGGCCGTTCCAAAAGGAACATAGCACTCGAGGAGCTCCAGGAGGAATCCGTAATAACCTCTTGCAATATAAATCTTGTTAGTATAGTTTTCTCGATCGCTTCGCTCGCACGGGGTTGGATGTATCGGAAAAAAGCTACCTTACCTTCAAGGCCGCTCGGTATTGCGGGTCATTGCCTAACCTCAACAAACTGACCCCTCTATCCAGCCCATGGTTTGAGTGAGGATAGAAAATTTTAAAATTGCTTTTGCACCCTTCCGGACAAACCCAAGAAGATCCCCCTCACTCGCAAACGTGCCGATTGGCCATGCATAGTGTGTACAAACACACAAGCAGTGTGTTTGTACATTGGTCAATTAGGACTTATTTATTTTGCCCCTCCCCACATGAAATCATATTCGAAATTGATTCCACTCGCCTCTGCTTTACCATTTATTTTGGTATTGTTCCCATTTTTGTTCCCAAGAGAAGGCAAATCTTATTACCCACTCAAAGTTGCCTAGGAAGGCAAATATTATCCAATGCTCCCAATGAAGACAAATTCTTATCAAGTCTCCTAAGTTGAGCAGGTTTCAGGTGGCACTTCCTGAACTGGTGTTCAGGTGGCGTTTCCTGAACTAGCTTTCTGATGGAATTTACTCTAGTCATTGACGACCAATGACCAAGGATTGCCAAAGACCATCAAGTTCTCCGACAGTAAAACTATTCAAGTTTCACATTCAGGAAGGAAGCTGATTAGCATTGTGGTCACTGGATCGGAGGCCATACCTACTGCTATCCGCCCACATGTAATATACCTATTCTTCAAATAAATATATCTTCAAAGGGAGAAGTGTGACGTTTTTCGCCTCAATCGGAAGTCTAACCCTACTACTAACCGTCGCACTACTACTATTGACTGTCTAGGCGCCCCCCTCCTTACCACCCTTCCATGGGCAATATACATTTAACTTTTACCGTTTAAAATTTTTACCCTGGCTCCACCTATTTGAAGCCCCCTTCCACTATCCCCCCCCCCCCCTTCACTGCTTTTGGAAAGCCACGGGAGTGTAATGGATACGAGTAGTTCCCCCTTCTCGATTCTTGGAAATATTACATCTAGGGGGATAGTTCCTGGGCTATCAGCTTTCAGGATGTCCTCTGGTGTAGCAGTTTAATCGCCTCTCCCCTTTAAAGGGGGAGCGACTACATTTCTATTACCTCCTTGTCATTAAGGGCATCCCAGATAGCTGCATTTTATGCACTATTAGGGTACACGGAGCTTCCACATTCATTTTTTCGATGTTGATATAGAAATAAACAATAGAGCCATCCCTCTTAAATTCTTTATATTTGTTTATATTTTTCCCATTATTCATCATATTTTCTTCTTTAATAGTTTAATCCACACCTCGCTAAAAGGTTCATTAGCGGCTGTTTCATTATTATTATTCTTAGTATTATTATTATTTGGTACTTACTTTTATTTTTTCTTTAATTTAATATCATTACATCATTCGTAACAGCAATAAAGTTACATATATATCCTCTGGTGTAGCAGGTTAATCGCCTCTACCCTTTAAAGGGGGAACGACTACATTTCCATTACCTCCTTGTCGTTAAGGGCATCCCAGATTGCTGCATATTGTGCACTATTAGGGTAAACGGAGCTGAGATACTCATTTTTCCGATGTTGATATGGGGATGAAGCCATTCCTTTTAAATTCGTTATATTTTTTCATCTATTTCATTTTTTTTTACATTTTTTAATTTTTTTATTTTTTTTTTTTTTTTTTTTTTTATATTTATAATCTATTTTATTTTCTTCTTTAACGATTTAATCCACACCTCGTCAAAAGGTTCATTAGCGGCTGTCTCATTATTATTATTCTCATTATTATCGTTTGGTACTTACTTTTAATTTTATTTTTTTTAAATTTAATATCATTACATTATTTGTAACAGTGATAAAGTATGTTAATTTCCTCTTAGCGTGGATACTTCAGTAAGAAAAGGATAACAAAGTCATAAATAGAGTCCACCTGAATCAGCTGCAGTTCCTCCTATTCAATCATTCGAAAACCATCGTTGTTTCGACGATATTTCTTCTGAATCTGCAAGGCAGTGGAAGCTTTGTTTTTACTTTCGAAATGAAAAAAAAAAATTGTTTGCTCCAAAATCAAAATTTCCACTCGCATTTTGCGTTTCATGGTTTCCTGAACAAATTTGGTTTCGAGTCTGTATATGCGTCCGTCCGTCCGTCCGTCTGTCTGTTCACATTTCCTTGCAACTGCCATAACTTCCACAATTTTAGTTTAGCCTTAGATGGTCCCCAATTAGTGTCATCATGCTTAGATCAGCGATACGCTCAGTGCATGCGTGAACGTAATTTTCTTGTGACAGTCAGAAGTCCGTCAATGTTGAACAGATTTTAGTCAGGTTTTCAGCGCAGCGATGATGCAGAAAAGGTCTCTTGAAGTCCCTTACGACTTTCATCATGCTTAAATCAGCGGTACGCTATATATTCCCTTGCAACAGCCGTAATTTACACAATTTCAATCGAATTTCAATTAAAATTTCAGGAATAGTGTGGATTTAGCCCTAGATGGTCCCCTATCAGCTTCATCATGATTGAATCAGCAATACATGGATTCAGCCCTAGAGGGTTCCGTATCAGTTTCATCATGATGGAATCAGCGATATGCTCAGCCCATGCATGAATGTAACTTTCTTGTGACAGTCGTAAGTCCGTCATTGTTGAACAGATTTTAGTCAGGTTTTCTGGTTTTTGGTTGCCCAGCACTCTAACGTTATGATCATGTTGAACCGGTCATTTCTGAAAATTTAATGGTGACATACTGTGAACGCCACGAGGAAGCTTCTGTGCCATATCCTTGATAGTGTGTTTTTTATGTCCACACTCAAGCTCTTATGGGGATGTTGAAAGACATGCGGAGGCCTACCTTCCGGGCCGAAACGTAACCGTGAATTGGCTTTAATCAATAGGGCGATGGAGGTAGCATTGACTCGGATGTCGGAAACGACACCTCTGAGCACTACACCAACAAAATACACACAGACACATACACAAATCCCCTTCTCCAGTTAAATGAAAATGTCCAAATCAATTATCGCGGGTAATAAAAGTGCCACCCCCCTCCCAACACAACGCGGGTCTCCCACTTCAGTCGTGGAGGTTTGCCCTTCCACCTCCCTCAACTCCACAATCCACCTAGTAGCTTTTCATTATGGAAGCACCCAAGAATGGCAAGATTTTCCTCACCGTGGAAACCGAGTATTTTGTTTCGGTCAATATCGACAATCCAGGGTCTTCCTCTGGATTCACCCAAGAATTGTGAGGGTATCCTCACTATGAACACCGGGCCATCAGGCATGTTCTTGCTAATTTCCTTACGAGGACCTATCGTGAATGTTCCGTTGAAGATATAGACCAATAAATTGCTAACCGTTTCATCCTCTCCAGGGGCTGCTTATTGCTCTATGTGAAATTTTATTCACTTCACGTCAGTATCTACTGTACTGATATCAAAAAAGAGCATCAGCCACCATGCCCCATTTTGATGTCAGCTGAGCCGAAATGAAGTATGTGAACTGGACCATTAAATATAACCTCGGCCCAACTGAAATATCGTATGATTTACATACTGTCAACTGAACCGATGTGATGAAAGAAGTAGCAAGTATGACGAATTTTCACCTTAAGCTTTCTTGGGATGTGTGTGTGGGGGGGGGGGGGGGGATCGATTCTACCTATTCGTAGCAGAAGTTTTGTTTTCACTTTCGAGAGTTGAAGAAATTTTTATCCTGAAAATCAGAATTTCCTCTCGCATTTGATGTTTTAGACCAATCTGAATAACTTTCGTTCAGCTTCGGTCTATTTCTCTTTCCACATCATTTTCATCATCATTTCACATCATCCCTGAAAATCTGACCGAAATCCGTTCAACATTGATCGAGTTATGACCGTCAAAAGGAATTCACGTTAACGCCTGCGCAGAAGCTACCGTTGATTCGATCGTGATGAAGTTGATAGGGGACCATCTAGAGCTTAACCCGCACGATCCCTGAAAATTTGGTTAAAATCGGATCAAAATTGTGGAAGTTATGGCTGTTACAAGGAAATGTGGACGGACAGACAGACAGACAGACACGGAACCAGATTTGTTCAGGAGGCTCTGAAACGCAAAATGCGAGTGGAAATTTAGATTTTGGAGCAAAAAAATTTTTTTTTTCATTTCGAAAGTGAAAACAAAGCTTCCGCTGCCTTGCAGTCTCGGAAGCAAAAAACCAACCTACTCCAGCATACTGGGGGTAATAATGAAGGTGAAGTATGGGGAAATACAAAAGATACATTTTTGAAGTAATTGCAGTGAATTTATTACCAATTTTCAAAAAATCGCAGTTAGACATTAACTCCCAAGAAAGGAATGGTTTTGAGTGCCTACATACTTGAGGTTACTAAAAACCTTAAAAACTTAGTAAAAAGCACCGAATGGCCGATTCGGTTAAAAATCGTTAACGACATTATTAGCGGAATATTACTCAAATGAAGTTTATCAACTATACCTAAATTAGAACATTCAAAAATGTCTGCACAAAATCGTACTGAAACAGTCCTTGAATTTCATTAATATGTGCAAAAAATCAATAAAAACTTTAGAAAAAGCTATAAATCCGAAATCATTTTTTGAACAGCAGACCATTATTTAGAATGCTGGATGTCTTTTTATTTAGTATTTTGCGGTCTCTCAATTTGTAATCTGAAGCGGTTTGTTGAAGCCTAAACTTTATTTATTTAAAATGAAGAAAAAGGAAATATACATGGATATTTCTTAGCTCTGAGGTTACTTCCAAACGTTTGTCCAACAGCAAAAAATGTCACGCTTATTTTCAACTACAACTAAATTGTTGCTAGAGAGAATGTAACTTCCTGATTTTCCGTCCCACAAAAATCGTTCGTTGGTAAGCCGTAAGTTATTATACAAGACTCAACATTTCAATGGGCCAATTTCCCTCACCTTAACCCTCCTGAGAAGTCGTGGCTTAGGTACCTATACAAACTAGTTGTTGGGATGAATCCACTGCTGGGTTTTTTCCAGGTTCAATACTCTGTTGATTTTTCTTACATGTGGTTTACTACTAGGTGATGTAGAAAACAAAGGAGCCAAATACGTATCCTCTCTTACTCTTACTCTTTGAACAGTTTAACCAACACTCGATAATTATTTTTGCCATTCGCATAACTTGAAAAATGAAATAATACATAGTATGATAAAGTAAGCAATTGAAGTTTGATTGTTTAGGAGTTAGAATAAAACTAAAAAAAGACATACAGATGTCCGCAAATCCTTGTAACATGCTTGATTTCCTCATTTTTCAATAGATTTTGATGAAATTATCAAGGAATGTGCGGATTAGGCTGTGAATGGTCCCCTATCAAATCTTCTTCGTTCCCATATCAATATTGCCATCTGCACATACGCAAACGTAAATTCCATCAAACATGATAGAATATATATATATATATATATATATATATATATATATATATATATATATATATATATATATATATATATATATATATAGCTGTTATTTAGGCTGCTCGAGTCGATTGGATGAATAGGATAACAATAGTGAGCTCTGAGTTTTCTGAGGTTTGTTTATGTAGGTGGCCACTCTCAGCTTATAGTCTCAAAATAGCTATTTTTGATATTTCCTTTGTTTTGGCAATTCATGATCGAGGTGGACCATGGTAGGGAGTTGGCAGTGGGAGGCTTGTGAACCTCATTAGCGAGAGAACACTTTACCGGTTCATATAGTGTCCTTTTGCCACTTTTGAAGTTAATGTATAGGTTTTGAGGAACCGAAACCTCGTATAAACAGCCTGAACAGCACACATATATTTCGTTTCATCTTTGGGAAATACAGGCTTGACGAGAGAATGATAGCAGTTCAACGGAGAAGAGCGCTGTAGATCGAACGTGCCTACGGAACAGTGTCAAAACCAACCATACTCGTACTTACAAGCAGCATACCAATACAACTGATGACTACAGAGCGAAAACGAATCTTTGATAAGAGAGAGGACCGAGGAAAGAACTCGTTTAGATAATCAGTAGAGAGAACCTACTATTTCAAGATGGCAGGAAAGCTGGACTGAAGAGCAGAGAGGGAGATGGAAAGAACGTTTGATACCTCAAATCAAGATATGGTCAGACAGAAAACATGGAGAAATTATCTTTTTCCTAACTCTTTCAGGACAAGGGCTATTTTACTACTGACTCCGTAAAATAGGAAAAGTAGCCCCGATGTGTCCAAACTGACAGGAAACTGACGATGATATGCTCCACACTTTCTTCGTATGGGGAGATGGGCTACGGAAAGAAGAAGGCTGCAGGATGCTCTGGAAGTGCCACCTCAAGATGCGACACCGGAGATGGCAGTAGCAAAGTGATTGAACAAGAACGGTATTGGAACTCCATAGCTGTTTATGTTGAAAACATCTTCCAGAAAAATATCATCTTGGAACGGTAGAGACAGAGGAGGGAGCACAGAGACCGAGACGACTGAAGGCATTTTTCAAGTGCTTGGCCTGAAATAATGTGTTGAACAGTTTCAGGCTGAGCTCCAACGTGGAAAAAGGAAGGTGAGATTTTAGTGGCGTTTGGATTCCTCATGACCCGGAGTGTGTTCCCTTATTATGGGTATCCGACAACCGCCTACCGACTACTATCCTACCGCCTTAGGATCTTAAAAATTTTCCCCCAAAAAATTTTTAAAAATGTGGCCCTGTCTACGTAAAAAAAAAAAACCGTGTTTGAATTGTCTATAAGTATTATCTTTTGTGTGATTTTCGTCATACCGCTCACAATGAAAGAGAAGAAAGTAATCATTGTTTCCAAAATGTGCCTCATTGTAATAAACAATAGAATAGGAAACCAGACAGATACACTATTAACGAAATAATTGTTTTAGGTAAAGTTTTTACTATAGAGATGAGTAAAACTTCAATGAGGCACACCCACACCAACACAACCAACCCAACGAACACATGTGGAACTCATGTGTCAGAATTTCACAATTTTGACCTCAGATTCAGCGCGCTTGAAAACCCCCTAGTAGCTATTTTTAGCTCAAAAACCGTTTAGTTTCGCCAATAAACAGGTAGGAAGATCGCGCGTGACATCATAGTGCTAGTGAACTGAGTGTTCCCCACAGGCAGGCGGGGGCCGTGACGTCATCGTGCAAATGATTTCAAAAGTTTTATTACTGGTCAAATACCCATCATATAACACATTATTTGAAAGTTTTCACTAAGATCTCGCTATTGAGCAAATAAAAAATAACCATGAAAACTCCCCATTGGAAAATAAATGAATAGACCTGTGACTAACAAAAGAAATGAAATCAAAAATGAAATTGATTGAATACAATAGAAAATGTGTGATACAGTTCTGCTATAACTGCAGTAGGCAAATAAATAAGGTTTAGGAAGTATTATGTGCTTACAAAGGAAGGCACACGGAAAGGTAGGCGAATGAGGTACGTACGATGGGCGACTTGTGCCTTGGGTAATTTCGCACTACTCACGGCAGTGGAAGAGGGGAAGTTCGTTGGAATACGGGAAATCGTTGTTTTCACGAAGGCCCCACTGCTCTCGAAGTATGGCGGGCGGCACATTCTTTGTTGTTGCCATTCAGCATCCAGTTGTTTACAATCACGATACCGTGTCTGAGACATCAAGAGTGGACAAATGAAATTACGGGCTTCATCCAGTTCAGCTGATTGAGCTAAAGTCTATCCTGTTTCCCATAAGGAAGTTTAAATTTGATAGGGAGCCTCCATTAGACAACGAGAAACAAACAAAATCACAGGCTTGACCCTGTTCAGCTGATGACCACCCGATGTACAATCAATGCTGCCCTAGGTACAATGCTTGATTTTACATCGGACAAAAAACCAAATTTTACCGAAATATCTTCTTCTTCTTCTTCTTTTTTATTGACTCTACAGCCCTGGGTGGGCCTTGGCCTCCTTCAAGACAGTCCTCCATTTAACCCTATCACTCGCCACACTCTTCCAATCTCGGCACCCGGCTCTGGCTGTATCCTCCTCCACATTATCGATCCATCTCTGCCTTGGTCGTCCTTTCCTCTGGTTCCATATGGCTTGGTTACTAGGAGCTTTTTAGCTGGGTCATCGTCTTGCAGTCTCCAGACATGGCCAGCCCATCTCAGGCGCCCCAGCTTTGCAAACTTGATCACATCGATATCATCATATAGCTGGAATATCTCCTCGTTCTTTCTGCGCCTCCAGCACCCGCCTTCGCAAACTGGACCCAGGATTTTTCTCAAAATCTTCCTCTCGAACGCTCCGAGCCTGTTCTCAGACTGCTTCGTCATTACCCATGTCTCAGATCCGTATGCAAGAACTGGACGAAGGAGTGTCTTGTACACGGTGAGTTTGAGTCCTCTTGAGAGCGTCCGGGACTTTAGGAGCGGGAGGAGACCAAAATAGCATCTGTTTGCCGATAGAAGTCTCTTGCCTATCTCAACTGAACAATCATTGGCCATGTGCACTGCAGAGCCGAGGTAAGAAAACATCTCTACCCGTTCGAAACTTGAACCATTGAGGGTTATGGTATCGGGGAGTCTTGTGTTGCCTTTCGGACCAGTAATCATGTACTTGGTTTTATCCATATTTACTAATAGACCCATTTCTGCCGCCGCTCGGGACAGGGACTCAAAGGCATCCTCCAAACTCCTAACAGATCTCGCCATCATATTTATATCATCTGCATATGCGAGTAACTGTACGGATTTATAGAAAATGGTGCCTCTAGTATTGAGACCAGCTTGTCGCACTACTTTTTCTAACGTCAGGTTAAAGAGTAGACAAGCAAGTGCGTCACCCTGTCGCAGTCCTGCATTAGTCCCAAACTCATCTGATAAATCGCCCTGGATCCTCACTCTACTGGTAGTGCTCCTCATGGTTAGCTCAACCATACTACAGAGTTTTTCAGGGATTTCAAATTCACGGAGAGCAGCGTAGAGTTTCTCCCTGTTTATACTGTCGTAGGCTGCTCTAAAATCTATGAAGAGGTGGTGCACAGTCATTTGGAACTCTACGCTTTTTTCAACCACCTGTCTTAGGGAGAAGACCTGTTCGACTGTAGATTTTCCTGGCATGAATCCTCGCTGATAACTTCCCACAACCCTCTGAGCATGAGGCAGCAACCGATTAAATAAAATGTTTGCCAAAATTTTGTAGGAGAGGTTGAGCAGGGTAATTCCTCTATAGTTTCTACAATCAAGAGGGTCTCCCTTCTTATGAATCACGCAGATTATGCAATTTTCCCAGTCAGCAGGTATCCTTTCATTATTCCAAATTGTGTCAATCAACCTATGCAGACGGATAACCAGCTCTTCACCCCCAACTTTGATCATCTCTGCACTAATGGAGTCATTTCCCGGCGCTTTGTTATTTTTGAGTCTGGATATTGCGCCTCGAACTTCTTCAATCGTAGGTGGTTCAACCAGTTGCTGGTGATCTTGAGGCTGAGCTGGGTCGGGAACACTTTGCTGTGGGTTATTGAGCAATTGGTTGAAGTGCCGGTTCCACCGATCCAAAATCTCCCGCTTATCAGTGAGAAGCTCACCATCCTCACTTTTGCACACAGTGTTCCTTGGCTTAAACCCTCTTCTTTTCTTATTGATACCTCTGTACAGCTCCCTGACCTTGCAATTGTTGTAAGACTTCTCTATATCTTCAATCTCCTTTCGATCACTAATTCTCTTTTTCCTGCGGTGCATCTTTTTCTCAGCCCTTCTCTTGTCGCTATACTCCTTTGCAGACCTGCGCGTGTTCTTCTTCTGAATCATGTTTTGATATGCCTTATTCTTATCATCTGTCAAGGCTTTACATTCCTCGTCAAACCAGTCATTCCGTTTTGGAGGATCAGCTGCCCCCAGCACCTCTTCGGCCGCCGACCTAATGGCATTCTTTATCATTCCCCATTCGGATTCTACATCGTCAGTACCTGGCAAAACAGGGTGCTCATTCAGCAGCTCTTCGACCTTTTCAATGTACAATTTGGCAGTAACTTCGTCCTTGAGTTTCTGTACATTGAATGGCTTACTTGCCTTCTGGAATCCTGCTTTTTTGGCATTTGATAGTCTTGCCCGCACTTTTGCCTGGATCAGAAAGTGGTCTGAATCAATATTGGCTCCGTGATAGGATCTTACGTCAAGGATGTCTGAGACATGCCTCGCATCGATCAGAACATGGTCTATCTGATTACAGAATGTTTTATCGGGGGAAGTCCATGTACCTTTATGGATATCCTTATGGTCAAACATGGTGCTACTAATAACCATACTCCTGGCAGCCGAAAACTGGATGAGGCGGTTTCCATTTTCATTGGTTACATCATGTAAGCTGTATCTCCCGATAATAGGCTGATAAGCATTCTCTTTCCCCACCTGAGCATTGAAGTCACCAAGGACAATTTTTATATCATGAGAAGGACACTCGTCATACGTGTTCTCCAGATCCTCATAGAAAATATCTTTCTCTTCATCATCTGTCACTTCTGTGGGGGCGTGTACACAGATGAGGGAGTTATTAAAGAATTTCCCCCTAACCCTCAAACTAGAAATTCTTGGGGATACGGCTTTGAAGCTCATGATTAAGTGTTTGACCCTTCTCCTTACAGCAAACCCAGTACCAAATACGTGTTGCTTCTCGTGGCAGCTGTAAAACAGGGTCCAGTCTTTCTTCTCCAGGATGCCCTGGCCGAGCCATCGAATCTCCTGGAGGGCGACTATGTCAGTCTTATATTTTTCAAGCTGGTCTAATAGGAGTCTCAGAGCTCCCGCTCTGTATAAAGATAGGACATTCCAAGAGCCCAATTGCAGCTCCTTATACCGTTTTCCGTTTGTGTTACCCGTAGACATGCCAGGTCCGTGCCAAAATATCAATCTGCTATTCTTTTGTCTGTCTGTTTTCGTAACAATGTGAGTTTTCCGGGGTAGGGTCGTTAGCCCTACGCCCAACCCCCAACCTGGAGGACCAGGTCATTTTTGATCGGGGTTTCCCTCCCCTAGGTCGGCTGCTAAAGAGCTGAAGAGTCCAACCTACCCTCGCAGTGTCAAAGCCGCTTCTTGTTAGATTTACAAGGCGCCTTTGGCTATTCGGAAAGAACCATCATGGCAAGTATATCACCTGAGCCTCATCCCGATAGTGGTGGATGCTGCTGCCATCCACCACGGTCGCAGTTTAACGTCATGCCCGGGACACTTACCGAAATATCAATAAATTTTATCTCTCAGAGTTTTTAGTTTCCAGGATATTTTTAAAGCCAACAGAGAGGGGGAGGGGGGGGAGGCTTGTTTCAAATCTAGCAATAACCAAGTTACCTCAGGTAAAATAAAGTTATTTCATTTTTTATTCGATTTTACCGAAAACGACCACAACAATTTTGATTAAACATTCTAATGTTACTTATTGATGAAAATCATATTAGGTACCTATAATATACCCCTACCAACAATCACCAGAAGCATTAAAATGCCGTTCATAACCGCTATTTTTGTGAATTTTGAAAGACAATGGATTTTTTTTTTTTTTTTTTTTTTTCCGTCCAACCGTGTAGATAGAGCGCTTAGCCATGTCCTTCCCAGAACATGCCTTATCGAGGTGGCCCGAGGGTATGGACCAAGAATGGCAACTTGGTGTAATGTGCATTCTACGTACCAAATAATGGAATTGAGAAGATGTAAAATTTACCACAATATACACCCAGTTATACAACAAAAATTATAGCCATGCTCCAGGCTATAAAACATATAAATATGAATTTCGGCGAACGGGTCATTTTACAGACATGAGTTTTCTATTGACTATGAAAGCCCCTAATCTCAAAAGCACAAATAATCCCATATCAGCTTAAATCATGAATTATAAACATAAATTCAACAATAATAATATAGTTTGAATTTTATGTGGAGCAAAGCACATATCGGGATTGAAGGTAACGAAAGAGTCGATTATTTAGCAAAATGTGGGGCTATAGGTGGAGAAATACTCAATACGTTAATTCCCTAGGAAGATATATAGGCATCCTTTCATGCGGCATTTCTGGAAGGAGAAGTGGCGTGAGAAGTGTACAATGTCAGTAAAAGGATCATAATATTCAGCTTTCCGACCGGATATAGCTTTTTATTGCGAACGTGGTCAGATGTTTATTGAATTATGCCGTCTAACGACACAGCCATTCAATTTACATGATCTTCCATCGTTGAACGATGGTTGTGTAGAACGGCATCGAAGAGTAACGGCGTCGAAAACAGGTGAAATACAAACATTTATGATGATGAACAACGGCGTCGAAAGATAGCGTGTTTTTAGAACTATAAGTAGGTACATATGACTATATGTACCTACTTATAGTTCTAAAAACACGCCTTCAAGGCCTTTAAATAACACAACCTAAAGCCTAAAAGACATTGGAAAAGTATAGGAAATATGTCACCGTGGAAAAGCTCGAATATTCCCTAGGGAAAAAAGAAAGAACTTGAGTTGCTAGCTGGATTTTTATTTTGCAGGAAGCGTATTTCTGATCACGTATATTTACGGCTAGTGGTCAGTTGGTACTGAATGAAACTTAGTGCACTGTAATTGCTTGGGTGATATATCCCTACAGTTTCGGGTGGTCTTTCCCTCCCTCCCGCACACGGGTAAAAAGTTTTTCGGTACAAGTGAGAAGAAGCGGGTGGGATCAGCGTTATATCTTTTCAAGGGTTGTGCTCGGCATATGGAGGAAGATCAACATTTCCTCTCTTAAGGATTTACGGTGCAAACATATCCAAAGATACCGCCAACCTGGTTCAGAATGAGTAGGTACCTACAGAAATAAAACTGGTACCAGATATCCAGGGAGAGTCGGCATAGCAATTCTTCGACTCGTTATATGTATATCTATATCTATATATATATATATATATATATATATATATATATATATATATATATATATATATATATATTTTCCCCCTTCTTCTTTTTAGTACATGGAACTGACAATGCATCCATAGACTATAAAGTAACACTGATTCGTTCTGGTACCTATCATTGACTCATTGACAACGTAGAATGATTTGATTGTAGATTATCTTTTTACATCAATTATGGGTAAGCCAGATTACCAGACACCTATAATTATGACGGATTATGCCTCTGGGGAACTGTAAATGGCTATGTACTCCACAAAAAACAAAAAAAAAAAAAAAAAAAAAAAAAATGCGGGTAAAAAATTGTCCCTAACCATTACGAAGAAAAAAATGAAACATATTGGCAAGTAAAGCATTCATTAGAGGGTCGACTCTATGAATTAATTGTATATAATTTTGTTGAAAATATAGGGTAAACCAGGGATAGATGGACCACTTTTTTTCAAAATTCCGTAATCCTACAATAATAGACATACAAAATGTGTTTGGGTCATCCCTATCCTGGATTTCCATCCCTCTTCACAGAAAAATTACGAAATCTTTGTTTCGCAATAAGTTATACATGAAAATTGAATATTATTGAAATTTGAAAATCGGACCGTCTGTCCCACGTAGATGGGTGAGATGGACCACTTAGCAAAATAGTACATGGGATAGATGGACTAGGGCTATTAATGATTAAAACATGATGTGTGATTCAATAAAATAAGTTTTTAATTAATTTTCGTTGTATAACTGTATAAAAAATTAACAATAAAAAATCAAAACCATATCAAAAATTTGTTAATAAAAATAGGCGCTATCAAGAAAAACAGTATTTTGAAAAAATGGTGTAGTTTTTCAAATTGAAACAAAGTTGTGTTAATCATTTCCACTTATTCTTTTTCCTATCTATCTCACTACACAAATCATACTTTGCCACAAATGTTGTGCAGTTTTCATGGAACAAGCGGCTACATACTCGTACAATGCATTGAATCCAGTCTGTTATCGTTTTCACCATAACAGGCACCTTAGTTTTCGTCCCATTCACTAATATAGTCGATGTCATCTTCAACGGGTATCACGGAGTCTTTTTTTTTTTCTTTTTGTAACTTTTTTTGTTCGGTGGAGTTCAATATTTTGGAAGTGCTGGCCTGACGACCTCTGGCAGTTTTCTTCTTCCTTGTCACTTGAATAGGGGAAACCACGTTCAAAATCTTGATGGGTGACCTTTCGTAGGTTGGAGAAGACACGAATCCACAGTTAACCGTACGCCAACAGCTGAGGTACTAGGAATGGGCTGGGTGATTTCTGAGTTCATAGATATTTAGATGTTACCTTCACAAAATGCTGGAGGTGCAGGATTGCTTACTGCTGGTGAAATCTCATCTGTGTGATTCACAGAAATGCGTATGCGCAATCGGAATCGCTGTTCTGTTGTGAAAATGGCTTTGAAGCTGGTTGCTACTGGAAGCTACTCAAAGGGAGGAGAATTTGGTAGGTAAGTACATGGAAAACATTTTCTATATTATTTGCCAAGTAACATCTCATTTTATAGATTTTTTTAGCATCGAACAATGGTGGTACCAGAATTGCGATATCCTATTGCGTTCTTAGAGTGAAACAACGACCATGAAGAAGCGGGATTTATTCTAAAGTTGTCTATTTTCGAATGGAATAAGATATTGTAATTCCAGCTTCACCATCTTGTTCAGTGCTAAGAAATCTTTAAACTAAGATGCTAGAAATAGAGAGGAGAGAAAAATCCATGTACCTACCCAATACTTTGGGTAGGCCAAACGTTTTTGGATCCCTTTCTGATTTTCACCTGCTTGAACATTAGTATTAGGCAACCCAAAAACACCCTCCAAGCTTTTCTGAAATGCATGCATATCTTGAAAATTGTGGAAAAAATATAAGGGGGAGTTTAATTTTGATTACAATTTCCAGTTCTTAAATACAACCAGGATTGGATGACATACATGCTATATTGGGATGGTCCATCTATCCCGTTTGTCAATTGGTCCGTCTATCCCTAATGATAGGGATAGATGGACTACCGCGCCATTATGCACCAAGGTTACTTTTGAACTAGGTGAAAGCTTCATTCTACTCCTAACGATAGCACCGATGATGCTCGTTGCCGAAAATGAGTGGAAATCATGGTTACCAGAAGTTATATTATACATAACTCAACCTAATAAAAAGTTTTGCTTAACTGTTGTATGGAATTCAACAATATACGTAGAAACCGGCAATAATAAGGGGACCGAAATTCACAGTAGCACTACATCGTTCGCCATCAAGGAAACTGAGTAGCCGTGGCGCTGTCCAGTGACTTTTCGTCAAAACAGCACCCCTGGTCCATCTCTCCCATAGGTCCATCTATCCCTGGTTTACCCTAAATAAGAAAAAAAAAATCAAAGTTTCTTGGAATCCCCCTCCCCCTCAATCACACTCTCCATCAACAGTAAATTTTGAACTTCAAAAGTTGCATAACTGGACTATAATCTGGGCCGAACAGATAATAAAAAGTGCCACGGAAATCAGATGAATGTAGTAAAAATATCACTATTTATCACTATTACCCCCTCCATTCACCTCCTTAACAGCTGCTTTACGTGTTTTTCCCCCTTTTTTTCAAAATTTTTGCCAATAGGCTATATATATATATATATATAGGATATATAATTTTTTTTTTTTTTTTTTTTTTTAATTGTTGTATTTTTAAAAAAGAGGTTTTTATTTTTTTAAAGAGGACTTTTTATTTTTGAAGGAGAACAATTTTATTTTCTTCTAACTCCGCTGAAACGAGTCCCCAGCCCGGTTGAGAAAGGAGGAGGGAAAGATAACGGGAAACAATGAAAATTCTTTCTAAGAAAGTGGTTTTTTGGTAATAATTCGACTAAAATTTAATCAAATCTGGAAATGGGATTCTTTACGTGATCCAGCGTTAAAAAAATAGTGAAAAAACGTGCCATACTTGAGGTCGCCTAGCTCGGAAATCAGCCTAATGTTGGGATGGCGCTTCTTTGCGGCTTCCCTCTCCATTCAGCTCCTTCCATCATAAAATTGGAAGGTCCTGACATATTTCCCAAAACTAGAACAAATTTATAATGGAAAAAAAGATCATGAAAAGGTTGTCAGGGGCAGTGTGGACATGGAGCTGACCTGGCGGGCAAAAATAAATAAGTATGACAGGAATGATCTATAGCAAGCAACTTCCGAGCTCATAGTCGGGCCAACCATTAACATCAGTGTCATGGCTGCGACCGTGTCCTGGCGCGGGGTGTGGTGCGGGAAAGGTGCAAATCGAGTTGGGCATCTCAGCGGGAGTGCTCCGTGGTATCACCACCCGTGTCCTGGGAGGCTCGTACTTGAACTGGTGGTCATTCTTTAGGGGCACTTCCTTTCATCCCATTCTTCCTCCTCATCCTTCTGCAACTTCACTCATCCCTAGAGCCGGTTGTCGGGTGAACCTGGGCATCTTTCATTTATTTATTTTCTCAAAATAATGGTCTGCCGCCTCCGCCTTTGAGGGGAGTTTTCTTAGAACAAAAAAAAAAAAAAAAGTGTGTGTGTGTGTGTGCGCGACAAATTCTGTCGACGCTGCCCAGGCCGCAATCCTAAACCGATTTACGAGATTATTTCTCTGTTCGTTCCTGATTCCAGTCTAGTTGTGCAACAAACCCCAGAAAATTCTGATTTCAAAATGGATGAGGGGAAACGGAGGGGGTAAAGCCGACAAAACGTGGTTTTTTTCGACGAATTTTATCGACGCCACCCGGGTTACAGTTCTCAAAAGATTTTCGGGACTCTTATTTCGTTCGATTCCAAATTTTTGGCTAATTGTGCAACAAACCATGGAAATTTCGGATTTGCTGTCGTGGTGGGTGGTGGAGAGGATAATTACCGATTCTATCAAGCGCTGTCCTTGCTTCAAATCTCGATCAATTTTTTAAAAATCTTATTTTGCTCCATCAAGAATTTCATCTGGGTTTCTTATGTCAAGAGTTCCAAATTTCGTGCGTGAAGGCTGTAATAGCGGTAAATATTGATTATTTTCAATTCTTGTCAGATTTTCATGATATATATATATATATATATATATTTTTCATTAATGAATTTGCTGTAGTTTTGGGAAATACGTCAGGACCTTCAAATTGTATGATGGAAGGAGCTGAAAGGAGGGGGAAGCCGCAAAGATGCGCCATCCCAACATTAGGCTGATTTCCGGTTGATAGGCAACCCCAAGTATGGCACATGTTTTTTCACTATCTTTTTAACGCTGGATCACGTGAAGAAGCCCATTTCCCGGTTCGATTAAATTTTAGTCGAATAATTACCGAAAAACCAACTTCTTAGAAAGAATTTTTATTGTTTCCCGTTATCTTTCCCTCCTTTTTTCTCAACCGGGCTGGGAATCAGCTACGGCGGAAAATGAAAATGTCGTCCTTTAAAAACAAAAAGTCCTCTTTAAAAAAATAAAAACGTCCTTTTTTAAAAATAAAAATGGAAAAAAAATGAAAAATATTGCCTACCGGCAAAAATCTGAAGAAAAGGGGGAAGAAACACGTCAAGCAGCTGTTCGGTTATCAGAAGGAACAAATACCTGGTTATTCAAAGGTCATTGTGACGAGTTGCACCGAGTGAATCGAAGTCGATACTGAAAATTCATGCGCTAGACATCACATTTTAGATGATGATAATTTTTCAAGAACCTCATTTATCGCTATAAAATCGTTAAAATTCAATCAAATGAAAAAATGGGCTTCTCCAAATAGTGGAATGGGCGTAAAAAAATAGAGGAAAAACATGTGCCATACTTGGGGTTGCCTAACAACCGAATTGCGGCCTAATGCTGGTATTGCGCATCTTTGCGGCCTCTTAGAGCGGGTTGCGCAAAGCCGAATAATTCGGTTGAGGGGTCACATTTTCATACGATTCGGGGTAGAATCCGAATCTGAAATTAAAAATGGGGGTTCCCATGAAAATAAACGAAGTTTTACTCAGTTGCGGACATTTGTGAACGTGCGCAGTGCACAAGTTTTTCTTTTTGAGGTCCTTGCTAAAAATCAGAAAAAAAGCTGTGAAATAACGATTACATATATATATATATATATATATATATGTGTGGGTGTGCGTGTGTGTGTGTGTGTGTGTGTGTGTGTGTGCGTGTGTGTGTGTGTGTGTGTGTGTGTGTGTGTGTGTGTGTGTGTGTGTGTGTGTGTGTGTGTGTGTGTGTGTGTGTGTGTGTGTGTGTGTGTGTGTGTGTGTGTGTGTGTGTGTGTGTGTGTGATATAGAGCGAGAGCGGCCCAGGTATGCTTCTGAGGATTTGCGGCGAATGGCAGCAGAGGAGGCAGAGGCTGTGCGTAATGGGGTACGAAACATAAATGTTTTCTTGCAAGCACGTTTTCCCATGCGCACGCTTTCTGCCATTCAATCTCTTCGCTTGAGGCCCCACTATAAGCAGCTTGTCCAGGATGCAATCCTGGCAAATAGCCGTGGGGCCTCTCCCGCATCTCCGACAGGCGTGGGACAACAGCCCGCCATTCAGCAATCCTCCCCCGGGACCTCCGGTCTTCTTGAAGACTTGAAGACTGAAGTATTGAGGCTCGGGGAGCAGGTAGGCAACATTGTTGGTTATGAGAGTGCCTACCTGCAGGGTCTGGCGAGGCGGGCTGTTGAGGGGCCGAATAGCTTGGAGGACGAGGTCGCGGCCTATGTGCAGAGGATCTTCCCGCAGGTTGAGGAAGCGACCGTGGCGAGGCACCAGGGAGGAGTTCCTCCTAATGTGGTGCCTCGTGGAGGTCGCAGAGCAGCTAAGCAAGCGAGAAGGCGGGAATACCAGCGTGTCCAGAGACTGTGGAGGAAGCATCCGGCTCGTGCAGCTGCGGAGGTACTGGAGGGAGCTGGGGATGAACAAGTCATGCCCCCTCTCCAGGAGTTTGTGGATTACTGGGAGCCACTTATGAGTGCTCCCAGCCACAACCCTGGTGAGCCAGTGGTACCCCCAGCTTCCACCAGGGATTCCTTGCGCAGCATCATGTGCACACCGATGCTTTATGACGAGGCACATAAGTGCCGTGTCAAAAACTCCACTTCTGCTGGACCCGATGGTGTTTCCGCCGGACGCTGGAATAAAGCTCCAAAAAATGTCAGGCTGCTCATCCTCAACCTGTTACTTCTTTCGGGAAGGCCCCCGAAAGCGTTGACCCGTGCCCGAACCATTTTCATCCCAAAGAAAGGGGGAAGTGGGCCTGGAGGCTACTGTCCGATTTCAATATCATCGGTAGTTTTCCGCCACTTTCAAAAGATTCTGGCATCTCGCTTCCAAGTGGCTGGTGTCATAGGTGACGTCCAGAGAGCATTTCGGCCAGCGGATGGCACAGCGGAGAATCTAACAATTCTCCAAACTGTCATTTCGCTGGCCCGTACCAAGAAACGGCAGCTCCATCTTGCCGCTCTGGACGTCGCTAAGGCCTTTGACACAGTTAGCCACTCTGCCCTGACCGATTGTCTTCGTGGTGTCGAGGCACCTGCTCGTTTGATTGAGTATGTTGCCTGCCTGTACCACGAAGGCGTGACGGTCTTCGAGGCACGAGGTGAGATGTCAGGGGATGTTGTTATTGGGCGCGGGGTACGCCAGGGGGATCCTCTGTCGCCACTCCTCTTTAACCTGGTCGTGGATACGGCCTTGGGTAAGCTGCCAGCTGAAATAGGGTTTGATCTCGCCCCTGGGGTGCGAGTAGGTGCATTGGCTTTTGCTGATGATGTCATCCTACACGCAGAAACCCGTGAGGGCTTGCAGATCTCCCTCAACGCATTTGCTGAGCAGCTAGCCAGGTGTGGTTTGGTGGTAAACCCAGCTAAGTGTGGGTCGGTCTCCTTGGTCCCGTCCGGTCGCCAGCATAAGGTGAAGGTGGTGGATGAGGAGTGTTTTGTCTTAAGACAAACTTCCATCCCTGCCCGATCCGTGCTGGAGGTCTGGTGGTACCTTGGAGTCGACTTCATGGGTGTTGCAACCATTGCCGCAAGCCGTGTGGACCTTAGTGGAGCATTAGCTCGTGTCACTAAGGCTCCATTGAAGCCACAGCAGAAGCTGCGCCTCCTTCGCACGTACTTACTGCCAAAGCTAATCTATGGGTTAGTCTTTGGCAGGCTTACTGCGGGGAGGCTGCTTGAGTTAGATCGTGAAGTTCGCTCTGCTGTGCGCTCTTGGCTAGGCTTTCCACCTGGTGTCCCAAGTGCTTACATCCACGCACCGGTCAAGGCCGGTGGGCTCGGTATTGTCTCTCTTTCTGCCAGCATCCCATCATTACGCCGCCAGCGCCTGCTTGCCCTTAGGGGCTCGAGCTGGGAGGTCGCCCGCACTGCTGCTGACCTGGACTTTTTCAGGCAGCAGTTGTTGTGGTGCGATCGAGCAACACCAACTGCTCCAAAACCCAGCTCATCTGCTGAGTTCGCTGCTGCACTGCATGAATCAGTAGATGGTAAAGAACTCCGACAGTGCTCTGAATCCCCCATTTCTACTCAGTGGGTGGAATGGGCTTCAGAGGGCATTGGGGCCCGCGACTATCGCCATTTTCACGCCGTCCGGGTGGCTACGTTAGCCACCTCGGTGAGGTGTTCGAGGAGTAGTCGCGGGACAGTTGACACCCTTTGCCGTGCCTGTCGGGGTAAAAATGAGAATCTATATCATGTGGTGCAGCAGCGTCCTCGTACTCACGGTGGCCGCATTTTACGTCACGATGCGGTTGCCAAGCAGATAGCAGGTGCTTTGTCATCCAGCGGTTGGGATGTCGAAAGGGAGAGACTATACCACATGCCGAGTGACCGGGGCAAGAAGCCAGATATCGTCGCCCGATGGGTCTGCCATAATCCTGGATGTCCAGGTTGTCAGTGGCAGCGTGGACATGGAGCAGACCTGGCGGGCTAAGAAAAGTAAATATGATAGAAATGATCTGCGCCATGCGATATCTGAGCTAAAAGGAGTGGCACCTAATAACATCAAGGTCATTGCCGCGACCGTGTCATGGCGCGGGGTGTGGTGCGGGAAAAGCGCCACGGAGTTACTCGAGTTGGGCATCTCGGCAGGAGTACTCCGTGGTATCACCACCCGCGTCCTGAGGGGTTCTTACTTGAACTGGTGGTCATTTTATAGGGGCACATCCTTTCATCCCATTCTTCCTCCTCGTCCTACAACTTCCCTTATCCCTAGAGCCGGCGTCGGGTAAGCCTGGGCGTCCTCCCCACTTTTTTATTTTATTTGTTTATTTTTAAATTTAATGGCGTGCCCCCTCCGTCTTTGAGGGGAGGTTTTCAAAAAAAAAAAAAAAAAGTGTGTGTGTGTGTGTGTGTGTGTGTGTGTGGACGGTAGATAGATAGCATCAGCTCCCCAAAAACTTGGTAGAAACGTTGGATTTTCGCGGATAGTTCCATCAAAAGTGTGTCTAAACCTCACAGTAACGACTCATGCTGGTCCCGAACAATCACTTTAGTGAAATTTATAATACTTACTGCTTAATTCGTAGTAAATAGTTGGAGTCGAGAACGGATAGGAGCCGCCAAGGACCACTAGTGGACAGCATCAGATTTTCAGTTCTGGATTGCCCGAAAACTGCCAAGATAAGTTTCATGTTGTAACTAACACGAACGAGATTAATTCAAACCCAATCTTGAGAGGTTTTCATGCAAAATTAATAAATTTTTGTTATTTTTGCTGGTGAACATTGTTATCACGCTATCACTGATATAGATTCCCGCTAAACAATACGGAGTGACGATCCACGTATCCTGTAACTGCATGGAACCTTTCTACGTGGAGCTACGTTGGCCCCGGCCCTGAGTGTCTCCTTCTATTTTGTTTTGTGTTGCCTAACTGCCGCAAGCGCCTTGGTACATTGGGACTTCAGACCCGTTGTTATCCATTGTTAATATTACATCTGGCGTCGCTTACGATCTACTCAAGCAAATTTTATAAAAATGTATTATAAGTAAATCTGCGGAAACAGGGATGAATTGTTCCAGATGACCCATTACCATCGGATGATTTATACGCGATTTGTTCAGTTGGAAGAGATAAAAATTGTGCGTACCATTTTAACTGCACTACAGTGTCCCAAAAAACATGGGTCCAGTGGGGTGTAACTAAACAGGGTGTCTGGATTTGCCCAACTCATCGAAGGAAAGCACAAACTGCATCAAAATCCGTAATTTCAGATATTGATCCGATTGTGAGTGACAGTGGAAGTGCCTCGGAAGACGAAAACAACACGCGAGAACCTAATTCATTAATGGGAGATAAAAACCAAATGTTGAGTGAGATACGTAAACTATTGGATACGAAATTCGCTGAACAAACTGAACTGTTTCACGCATCATTTGAAAATTTGAGAAAGGATATAGCAGGACAGGCTAAACGTATATCGCAACTGGAAACAGAAAATAGGGAACTCAAGAAAGAAAATAAGGAGCTCAGAAGTGAAATAAATAACTTGTGGATTGCTAACGAGAAAAACGATAATGAATTGCGGCGCAAAAATCTGATTGTTCGTGGTATTCCAGAGCATGAGGAAGAAAATCTAAAAGTAATTATCGGGGACGTATCAACTTTCCTTGAAACAGAGCTCAACGTAAACCAAGATGTAGAAGAAATCTTCCGCCTCCCGACCCGATCTGCTGGACCACGCCCGATTCTCATTAAATTTGCTACCAGAAGTCATAGAGATTCTCTCCTTGAACAGTCCTGGAAGAAAAAACCAACAACTTTTGATATTAACATTGGCAGTAAAAACAATCAAAATCCGGTTTACCTCAGCGAACATCTAACACAGCGAACCTCCGAGATCCTGAAGAAAGCAACAACACTGAAGAAGAACGGTGAACTCCAGGCAGTCAGAGTAAGAAAAGGATACGAACAAGTGAAATACGTAAACCGAGAGCGCTTCGATACTATCCATAATCTTCATGATCTCAATTCTCAAGCAAATAATTAATTATCTAATTAACAATAACATATTTAATTGCATGTATCTGTTAAATTTTAGATCCAAATAATAATATATACATACTTGTTAACATTGATTTAAATTCTATTCTAATTGATATTTATATATATATATATGTATGTACAATCTAAAATTACATTAATAATTTAGTAGATACTAACAATAACAATTACACAAAATTATATATATATTAAAAAAAAAAAAAAATAGTAACATAAATAAACTAAAAATAATATAACAAATTCGCAAGATTATTCACGATTTAAAATTCATTCCTAGGTAACTACCAACTTATTGACCGACAATAATAAACAAAATGGATAAACTAAGAGTTCTACATATGAATATAGGCTCAATGCGCTCGCACTTTGATGAGCTCTGCATTTTTCTTGAGACCATGCACAAAAAAGCAGACATTATACTCCTATCTGAAGTCTGGATTAAAAGCGACCAGTTATCATTCTTTGCCTTACCAGGATACTCAGCTTATCTTGCAGAAAGAGAATGGAATCAATCTGGTGGAGTAATTGCATATGTCAAAAAATCATTAGTGTGTACCACCACAGAAAAAACATCGAGATCAGCTGAGATTCTCCAGATAGCTCTCCCAAGGTATTTGAGGAACGGAAGTGATCTAATAATATTACTAGTATATCGCTCACATGAAAAGGTCTCCGAATTTTTGGACGAATTGGAAATAATCATAAATGAGTCTAAGTGCAATACAATAATGGTCGGGGACATGAATATTGATATTTTAGATAAATCCCAGGGATATGTTCAACAATATCTTGAGATGATTAATTCTGAGGGATTCTATAGTATGATAAATGAGGTAACGAGGCCTTCCAGTGGAACTTGTCTAGACCATGTGATGGTGAAGTCTCGACAGATGAACATATTCGAAGCCAACGTACTTGAAACAAGTATTACTGATCACTATAGTCAGGTGGTGGACATTGTAATTGGTCATACAGAGGCAACAAATAATGAAAAACATTTTTATACCACAAATCACGAAAAATTGAAAAAAGAAGCACAATTGATTGACTGGAATTTTCTCTTCAAAAATCTTAGCATTCAGGAAAAATTTGATATATTCTTTAAGATCTTGGCAGAATGCAAAAAGAAAGCAACTTATCTAGTTCATATATCTTCGAAGCACCGTAGGAGAAAACCGTGGATAACAAATGAACTTGTTCAAATGATAAATTCTAAAAATAAACTACACAAAACTATTAATAATATGTATAAGAAAAAAAGACCTGAACACGAGATAAATGAATTTAAAAAGAAATACAAGGAGCTAGCCAGTAAAGTCTCAACAAAAATAAAAAAAGAAAAACGAACCTTCTACGAAGTCAAGCTGTCAAGCTGTAATAAGGATAGTCGCGGCTTTTGGAAAACCATCAACACCCTTAATAAAAAAAATAAACAATCCAAGATCGATTTCATAAATGTGGAGGGTGAGTTGATTCAGGTTAATGGTAACGAGGCTAAAGTGGCAAACTCTTTCAATGAGTACTTTGTGGGGGTGGCGGAGAGTCTTAGAGAACCAACTGGGGAAATAAGGGGTGATTCGCTTAACCCGGAAGCAGTGGCCTGGGAGAATAATGCTATGAATTGGAGGGATGTTACTGAACGAGAGGTTGCTAAAGTAATCTTAAATTTGCCAAATAAAAAAAGTAAAGGCATGGACGGTTGGAGCACAGATGAGGTGAAATCAATAGGGGATGTGATTTGCTACCCCTTGTCGATCCTAATAAATGAGTCCATTAAGGTGGGGTATTTCCCTGATGAGCTTAAAACCTCAACTGTTGTTCCAATATGGAAATCAGGTGCAAAAAAGGAGATGAAAAACTATCGACCTATTAGTCTTTTGAGCATATTTTCCAAGATCATTGAGATGTGCATTAAAGCTCAAATGATAGAGTATCTAAACTCAAGAAATTTTTTCTCAGAACACCAATACGGATTTCTTAAGGGGCGCTCCACTGATCTTGCCATCTACGACCAAATACAGAATATTTGTCACAGTCTTGAGAATAGAAGGAAAGTAGGAGGACTGTATCTCGACCTCGCCAAGGCTTTTGATATGGTGGACACGGAAAAGCTGCTTTACAAGTTGATGAAGATCGGATTCAGAGATGGCATGTTGAGGTGGATGCGTTCTTTTTTAAAGGATAGGAAACAAAGAGTCAAGATTGGTGAAAAGATGAGTGATGATCAGTGGATTCAGCAGGGGGTGCCGCAGGGTAGTACATTGTCTCCAACCCTATTTCTAATATTTGTGAACGACTTAACCAATATCCAAATACGAGGAACAATATACTCCTTCGCAGATGATACAGCAGTTGTCTGGAGAGCCTCCTCAACCACAATTCTGCTGAGAATGATAGAGGATGACATGCGTACCCTAACTCAGTGGTTTTGCAGAAATGGATTGGTGCTTAATGCTGAAAAATGTAAACTCATCATTTTCAGGTACTCCTCGCTTCACATTCCTCATGATCTAAAAATTAAAATCCACCACAATGAATGCAGAGAATTAAACACTTCAAATTGTCAATGCCCGGAAATTCATGAAGAGGAAAGTGTGCGCTACCTCGGCGTGATAATGGATGCGAGACTCACTTGGGACTCTCATATAATAAGATTGAGGAAGAAGCTCTCCTCTATTCTGTACGGCCTGAGATTCCTTAAAT